>BJKM01000378.1:30000-545000 GCA_015082035.1 Chaenogobius annularis | reverse complement strand
ACAAAATACACACACCACTGACAGAAGTTGTGTCCAAACTGTATGGTGTACTATATACTGCGTGTTCTGTGTGCTTCGCAGTACACTACTAAATATGGCTAAATTACTCATTGTTGTATCCATAACAGCAGAATCAGTAATCAGTGTTTATTGAAAGCACATCCAAACACAGGCTATTGCTGTTTCACTTATCATACATTACAACTTGGTTATAACAAGGAAGTAAGGGATTGTCCTGACACTAACCAACAAGTATCTTAGAGTTAAGAATGAGTGCAGTATTTGAATAAATGCTTAAATGCGCTTCCTTAACCACCATGAGAAGGAGCGCGTCATGAAGGCTGCAGAAGGAGACCTCCAGCACAAAGGAAAGAAGGTGTTTCTCGCACAAGACATACCATACGAAATAAGTCAGCAACAGGAAGTTGCTGAAGTTGTTGAAGTTAAGATACAGGAAATAACAAAAAAAGATAAGAGGAGAAATGAATGAGCTAACCTCACAGGAAATAGTTAAGAAAATGCTCTTTACCAAACCACGGTATTATGAGAGTGGATCAGCGTTTGCCTGATTTCAGTCATTCTAATAATTAAGCAGAGTAATGTAATATTCACCAAAAAAGACCAGATTCAATCATCATTTGAAACCTTCTACAAAAAAAGAATCTTTTTTTCTAAAATATCAGGAAAAAATAGTGAATAAAATATTTTGTGAATGCCCTCAATTTGCCATTTCTGTTTTGGCCAAAGAGCAAATATAAAATGAGTATCTGAAATAACGTTTTTTGAAATATAAGGTTCAATCAAGAGATTAAAGAACAAGATGTCTTGATTAGGGAGCTAAACAAAACATACAAACTAAACAAAGATGTTAAAATCTTAAACTGGTTGGCTTATGACCAAGGTTTTGTACCTAAAAGCACCGATCTGAAATTTAAGATCTGGATTACAAAAGGTATGACAGTTTTTCACCAGATTGTAAAAGAAAATCACACAAAAAGCTTTGATGTGTTGAAAGAATCCTTCGACTTGGAGAAACTGGACTTTTATAGGTTTTTACAAATAAGGAGTTATTATAACCATGAAAATAAGCAAAGTAAAAATTAGAACCCTCTGACTGAAATTTTTATCAAGGCTTATAAATCCAAACTTTCTAAAGTATAGATATGCATTAATACTCTAGACAACTCTTTTACTAAATGTATTAAAAACAAATGGGAAAGAGATTGAGGAGATTGAGGAGGAGTTGGCCGAGCGAGGGATTAAGAAAGTAAAAGTAAGGACATCAATAGGGGCAGATGCGGCCCACATGTTCGGGTCACGTGCCTTTTTTACTTTCGTAAACAGTGTGCTACGTGTGACATTGTGTTCTTTTGTGCGCATGCAGGACACCGAGCTGCAGTCCATTCACACCAGACACAAACGGCAGTCTCATTTTTTGTGTAATGGTAACGACCACATAACAAAATTTGATTTAAACGGAAAATCTGAATTGGGCCTCAAACCCTGCAGTGTAGTGTATTGTAGTCAAAGTGCTCATTATTCACAGGGAAATACTAACTGTTGGAGACACTGTGGCACCAGGAGGCAAACCACTACCACGGGTTCTGGGGCTGTCCTGCTGCTCAGAAATATTGGACTGAAGAACAAGGCACTGAAGACTGTTTTTGACATTGCCATTCCACTAAATTTTAGAACTATGTACTTGGGCCTCAAAACTCCTGCCATGGACACAATTGACAATTGAAGGCCATCACAAAGAAATGAATGACACAATCCTCACCAAGCCTGGACTGGCATAGTGACAGACATTTGGACTTAATTTTGAAAGGGACAATTTTCAGAGACTTTTTTTCATTTAAATATGCCGTGATTTCTTTTCATGTTTAGTCGACTACTTGTGTACTGGTCACGTTCTGTATTATTTTTTAGGTTATGTTTAATCTAAGATTTTTTTTATCTCAATGTACATAATCGATGGGCTAGTTGGCTACTTGAAAAAATAATTGCTGACCGGTGGAAGTTTGTGGCGGCCCTTATTTTAGCTTTGTAAATGAAATGTTCTATATTATTATTCAATGTTGACGTTTTTTGCACTTTCAGCTCTGTTCTACTGCATTCTCGTCAGAAACATTACTGAAATGGTGTTGTGGTGTTGTGTTGTTGTTGTATTAGAGGGAAATAGATTTGTCACTTACAATGTTACAAACACAGTTAAATAACATGTCAAATGTTCAAAGAAATCTACCTCCTGTCTTTGGCTTGAAAAAGCAGTCAAGCCACACCAAGAGAACTACACTTCACAAATGTTCATGTGGCATATGGCACGTCTGTTTTTGTCTTGGGAGTGAAGCCTTTCCTGAGGTCAAACCCTCAAACAGATCATGGTGGGAAGGTGAATGCCTGCCATGATCTGCTGTGTCCCCCTCACTCTGCTGTTCATGTACAGCTCCTCTGGGTGAAGCAGAGTTGTCCCTGTGATGCGCTCGGCACAGCTTTCTTGTCCTTCTCTTTGGCCCCCCATACCACATATGACCTTTTAACTACGCTGCCACCAGGTTAAACGGAGCCAAACACTGACTCAACGTGTCCCCAAGTAAAATCATGAGTCTGTCTTAGAAGAGCCTCTAGTTCCACATTAATACTTTCTCCTCAGCTGTTGTTTAACCACATTGTCTTCTTTGATACACATTTGCTGATTTTGGCACACTTCAGTGGCATGTGAACGAAGGATTTTAAAAAGTGAATATCCATGTTTCTTTGGTTAGGTCCGCCGCCTGATCTGTGAGTCTTCCCGACACAAACTGCTCATTTTGGCTGGGCAGTGCGTGGAGGAGACTGGAGACATTGTGCTGCAGAAAGGCTGTTTTTCTCTCACTGACTTCATCCAAATATTCACTGATGAGGAGGTATGAAACTCGCACCACAAAGCCCCCAACACCACTTTTACATCCACACATTACTCTGACTACACTTGTTGATTACAATCTGTCATCTCCAGAGAACCAGTCAGTCAATCTTCTCATAGCCAACATGCTGTTTATATGAGGCGTATAATGATACATTTAATGTTATAATACTTCTGTGCTTAAATTGTAGTTTTATTGGTTCATGATTTTTTGAGTAATCCAGTTTTGCCCAAGTGCTCATAACATGTCATGTTGTGTAGCCATTCAATAAAACTCCCTAAATGAAAACCTTCTGATGGCTATGGTAAATTGTCACTTTGAAGGGGAGGGATCAGCAGCAAAGAATGGATGGTTTTAGATCAATATTGGGTCTAGCTTGAAAATAAGGTTTGCTACACCGATCACTAGGTAAGCTTGTAGTTCAGGAGCAACCAGAAGGCGCCCCCCCCCCCTTTCAAGTATCCCCCCAAATTTGATTTATCACATGCTTATTACCATTGTAAAGGTTCACTGAAGATGCATTGTGTGCTCGAATGAATGGACAATGGTTTGTTTTATAGGCATGCTGTAACTCTTCCCCATCTAAACTTACTGTTATAGACCTAGCGAGCTCTGTCAAAGATGTTGTTTTTCTTTTTAATGTTGAAAGTGTGATGTGACTTCTCATGAGGCTTGTATTTTATGGTCATCGAACACATTAGGTCATGGTGGCACACCCTACATTATACAAGATCACAATGACCGACGCAAGTCTTAAATTCTTAATAAAACCAGAGGGAGACGCCGGCTATTTAATCTTTATACATTTAGAACCTGACTCTGGGATTGCGGTGAGGAGATGAGACCTAACCAAAACTAACTACCGGTAACTAGATTACATGGGTGCACAAAACTAAGGCGTTCTGTTTCTTGTACTCTAAAAAAGTCATTTCAGTGCGTTACTCGTTACCGACTAACGCCTTACCCCCAACTCTGATCATAACTTGAGTGTACCAAGTAGAAATGTGTGTCATGGTCCACAGTACTGAGCTCCTCCCAAAGTTGAGAATGATGAATGAGTCCATATTATAAATCAGTCCAATACTGTATAGCCATTCATTTCAATATTCTGGCTTTTCTTTGTCTTTCAGGTTAGAGAGGTGTTACATTCATCCAACTCCGCCTTGAAGACCAAACTCACTTTGAGCTGTCCTCACTATGGTCTCTGGAAAGATCCAAAGTTGCAGAGGCACAATCTTCAGGATTTAATCGACATCCAAATTAACCCCACTCCCATCTTCCCCGAAATGGAGGGACTTCAAGAATTTACAGAATATCTCTCTGAATCTCTGGAGCTGGAGTCTCCATTTGGCCTTCTAGAGCCGCCCTGCACAGTGGGCTTCCTGAAGCTGTCCCGCCCGTGCTGCTACATCTTCCCTGGTGGAAGAGGGGACGCTGCATTCTTTGCAGTCAATGGCTTTAACGTCCTTGTCAATGGTGGCTCGGATCCCCGCTCTTCTTTTTGGAAACTCGTCCGACATTTGGACAGAATCGATTCTGTTTTGTTGACCCATATTGGTGTTGATAATCTTCCAGGATTCAACAGTTTGCTGCTGAGAAAAATAATGGAACAAGATGATGAGGCAAGTGCATCTCATGATGAAGAGGACTGGATTAAATATCTAATATCTCCTGAAATTGGGGTTGTTTTTCTTAACATTCCTGATAAGCTCAAAGCAAGTCAAGGTGATCTGAGTGAACTGCGAAGTTTTGACCAAGTCGCAGCAATTTTACAGAACTTGGAGCGACTCTCAATCAAGCCTGAACCTCTATGCCTGAACGGACCCTCAATTGAACCAGTCATCATGTTTCAAAAAATGGGTGTAGGTCGACTGGAGTTGTACATACTCAATCCCATCAGTGGTAGCAAAGAACTTGAAAGTTTCAAGAGAAGTTGGCCTGAAATTGGTTCAGAATCAAAGACCTCAAATCTTATGTTGACATGCCTTGTTTCAATCTGTGCCTTGTTGATTTGGCATCCGTCAAATCCCCAAGAGAAAATCATAAGAGTCCTCTTCCCAGGCTGTGCACCGCAAGCCAAAATCCTGGACGGCTTAGAAAAGCTCAAACATCTCGAGTGCCTTAAACATCCTGTGGTGTGCCAGAGGGATTTGGAAATGCCCAAATCTGACAAGCTCCCAAAACGAGCAGAGAGCCGTGAAAGCCTTAAAAGCAATCCCTTAAAAGAAAAGTTCTCGCGAGTGGATGTGAAAAAACAAGAGTCCAAACCAAAACTGAAGGCCACAAGTGACTCTACAATGAAGGATAAGAAGGACATGGAAGAGAAGCCAAAAGCCAAAGTTGCTGATGCAAAAGTAAAGCCGCCAAAACCACAGGTAGAGAAGCTTGCTCCAAAGAAGGAAGATGTGAAAAAAGATATGAAGAAAAAAGATGACAAGGCAAGTGCAGGTGTTGTGAAGAAGGGCGATGTGGTAGATGGTAAAAAGGAAGTTAAGAAGGAGATGTCAAGTCAAGGTAGTGCCAAAGCAAAGAAGGATGTTAAGCCCGAACCAAAGAAGGATTTGAAGAAGGATGTCCAAGCCGACGATAAGAAGGCAACAAAACCCAAAGACGCCAAGAAGCCTTCAGGTGTAGCTTTGAGTACATCTTCAATAGTAAGCACAGATGTGAAAAAGGGTACCGCTAAAACTGGGTCCCTGAAAAAAGAACCACTAAAGACAGATGCTTCAACAAAAGGGACCAAAGGTAAAACAAGAAGCAAAGATTTAGTGGACAACAAGGAGGTGGATGGGTCTAAATTGCCCACCCCAGAGGACATGGTGGTGGAGTTTGAGAAGCTGCAGTTGATGGAGAGAAGTGCAGAAAAGGGAAAATGTGGTGCTGGTGTAGTGAATGGAAAGTCTTCATTGGAAAGCCCTGACAATATGACAGCTCTTAAAATAGCTAAAGGGGATTTGAGTGTTAACTTTAATCTCAATCCGATGTACCCTGAGAAACGCCAGGATGGAGCCTGTGTCAGCTCAGAGGACAAAACCATTATGTCTTCTGTGGATTCGGCCCCTAACAGTGCAGGCCATACACCCTTTCACCAATCACCAGATGGGGACATACAAGGACTGGGCGAGGACAGTGGTCTTGATGCACGAGGGTCTAGTTGGGGGTTTGAGGATGATAACCAAGGTGGATCTTGTAGGACATCAGACTTGAGCTCTTTAAAAGAAGGGCTGGAGAATTCAACATCATCCCAAGATAAACAGTGCAGCCTCCTAACTCTGAGTCCACTCAAGGATATAATGCCAGATTCTTCTCCTACATTGACCTCCATGCCCGCAGAGGTTGGCTCTCCACACTCCACTGAGGTTGATGAGTCCTTGTCTGTCTCATTTGAGCAAGGTATGCCAAACGCTGTTACCAACGGGATTTCACATGACAATTTACCATCTCAAAATGGCTGCTCTGGCAATAGCGACCATATCCATGGCATGTCAGATCTCTCAGCCGACATTCCGCATGATGTTGATCTTTGCTTAGTGACACCTTGTGAATTCCAACATCCCAAAACGCCTGTAAACCACTCACAACATGTAATATGCGGCTTAGCGACAACTACCTCAGTGGAAACCAATGAGAATAACAATTTTCAGGAGCCGAGTATGAGCGAATCAGGAAACAGTCAAGAGACTCCACCCACTTCAGTCAGCGAATCACTTCCAACTGCGACGGATTCTGATGTACCACCTGCAACTGAGGACTGTCCCTCAATCACTGTGGATTTGGACTCTGAGGACGAGTCCAGCAACCTATGCATTCATTATACCCATGACCCCCCACCGGCTCCGGTCAAAGATCTGCCCCCACTGCCCCCTCAGCCCGGAGCATGCATGGCTGACCCTGACAATGACCCCACAAGTAAGAACAAAAATACCAAGGGCAAAAGAGTGGCAAGTGCTGGTCAGAAAGCATCATCTAGCAGCTCTACAACCCACAACGGAAAGTCGAAAGCTGGAAGTGCCACTGGGTCTTTACGGACAGTTCCCAATCTGGATGCGAAAACGGCAACCAGGAACTCTTTTGGAGGTTCTAAAAGCGCACCAGCTAAGCTCCCATCAGGTAAGATGCCTTTGGGGGACCAGATTGAATACTGGGATTGGCAATATTTTGCAAAATTTAACGTAGCATTTTGACTGAGTTTGTTGAATTTTACAGTTCCCTATTTGTGTATCAAAACTAAACCTGTGAAAACTTTCCTCTTATTTAAAACAAATAACATGGCTTTTCAATATACATACATTAAGATGTACCATTTTTAACACAAAAATTCCCTCAAAGTCTGAACTCTATTCCAAACAATATGCTTTGACTGACAGAGGACTGTGGATTTCATTCCAAATCCCCAAGCATATTATTATTGAATAGACTGGATCTCAATATCCACCATCAGCTAAATATTGATGAACATGTTTTTTTTGTATTATCATTCTTGTTGAATATCACTCCTCTCCCACATATTCTTTTGTACCAAACCCATTTAAAAAAAATCTTTCTTCTTGCCACAGCAAACAAAATGGTGTGTGAGGGCCCTGCTGTGTACGTGGACCTGGCCTACCTGCCGTCCGGACCCTCTGCGGCCTCTCTCGACGTGGAACTGTTCAGGAGGTTGCGCTCTGTGTATTATGTCATCAGTGGTCAGGACTCTGTGAAGGAGACGGTCATGAGGCCCATCTTGGATGCTCTGCTGGACGGCAAGAGCAGCTGGCCCAAGGTCCCGGTAAGCACCCACAACTCGAGTAAATCTGAAGTGTGCATGGTGGCAAAGTGGCTAGTGCAAGGTCCCTTGTTTGATTCCCAGGCATTGGGGGACCTATATATGGGGACTAGATTTACTCTGGGGGCTCTGGTTTCCCCAATCACCAAGATCATGTACAATGTACAAGATCTCTTCTGGAGCTACAACTCACCTAAGGTGACACCTGACAGCATGAATATTGCACAGATGTGCCTCAGGCTGGCCATAATCAAAGGACATTCTAAAATTCCTCTTCAATAGCTGTGTGAAGTTACTGGATGCTGGTGTGAACTGCAAAGCCAATCCAGAGCATCCCAAACATGCTCAAAGGGTGACATGTCCAGTGAGTATGCTGGCCATGCAAGAACTGGGATGTTCTTCAGGATATCAGATTGAATATTGTGCAGATCAGATTGTGCTTGCCACACAGAGGTGATGTTGTGGATGAAAGGCACAACAATGACCCTCAGGATCTCTGTGCATTCAAAAGGCCATCAATAAAGTGCGCCTGTGTTTGTTCATAACATACGCCTGCTCATGCCATAACCCCACCACTCCCCCCCACTCCATCCACAATGTTGACGTCAGCAAACCGCTCACCCACACAACGCCACACACGCTGCGTGCGATCTGCTCTGAACAGTGAAAACTGTTCATCAGAGAAGAGAACAACTCTTCAAAGTGCCAGATGCCATGAAATGTTAGCATTTGTGCACTCAAGACCCTTACGATGACGAAGTTCAGTCAGGTCGAGACCCCAACGAGGACCACAAGCACATGAGCTTCCCTGAGAAGGTTCCTGACAGTATGTGAGAAAAGTCTTGGGTTCTGCAAATCGATTGTTGCAGCAGCTGTCTGGGTGGCTGGTTTCAGACGATCTTGGAGATGAAAATGCTGGATGTGGAGGTCCTGCCTGGCCTGGTGTGGTTACACGTGGTCTGTGGTTGTGAAGCCCATTGGATTTACTGCCAAATTCTCTAAAACGCCTTTGGCGACTTATGGTACAGAAATGAACATTCCTCATTGGGTTAGTGTTTGGTCATTCCTGCATCTGTGGCCTTGTGCCGTGTGACAAAACTGACAATTTCAGAGTGTCCTTTTATCGTGGTCAGCCTAAGGCACACCTGTGCAACATTCCTGCTGTCTGATCAGCATCTTGATATGCCACACCTGTGAGGTGGGATGGACTGTGCTCTCCTACACACATTTTGACAGATTTGTGAACAATACTGAAAAACAAAAATGTTGAATTTATTTTTTTGTCAGTGTATGTTTGCTTGAAATTGTTGACAGGTGACGTAACTGCAAAATGGTCTTGCCCAAGACTTTATTTAGGATTTAAGTTTATAAGTATTTCAAAATGTGAGTGTATCTACAGCTTTTGTTCAATATCATTGGTCTAATTTTCATTAGGTGACTCTGATCCCTACATTTGATTCGCTGGCGATGCATGAGTGGTACCAGGAGAGCCATGAGCGCCAGAAGGAGCTGAACATCACTGTGCTGGGCAGTAACAGCACTGTGGCCATGCAAGAGGAGACCTTCCCTGCCTGCAAGGTGGAGTTCTGAGCCTGCAGGAGGAGGAGTTCTGAGCCTGCAGGAGGAGGAGTTCTGAGCCTGCAGGAGGAGGAGTTCTGAGCCTGCAGGAGGAGGAGTCTGCTGTGTCACTTTGGGTCCACTTCATTTCGTTCTGTTCCGTTCTGTTGAATCAGGACTTGGACCACTCCACACTATTGGGCACAAACATTTTAGATTTAATCAAGATAAATTGGGTTTGCTGAATCTTATGTTGATCTGGACCCAGACCAGGCACATTTATTTTCCTTTATTTTTTTCTGTAAACTAAAAATTAGGTCTGGTCCCACACGTGTTAAATGTCGGTGAGGACAGTTTGTTCCCCAGTTCAACTGTTGATCATTCTAACTCACTATGTACATGATTATGAGCATCATTTTTACAGTCTGAAGAATGCATATCATAGTTTATACAGTGTATGTATAATGTTTATCCATGTCATATTTAGTCGCATTTAAATCTTAATTTCAAATCTTTGGATAAGTGTTTACAGTATTACGGGGCCGTCTGGAAATAGAAGTATATAAAACTAGTATTCTGTAGTTAAGCATGTTCATATTTCTTTGGTCAAATCACATATGCGATCTCTGAGACTTTTCTTTTTAGAATAATATTTGAATCAACATTATCAGTGCATGCCAGCGGCGTGCGGTGGCTTTTGAGGATGGGCAAGCAGACCTGGGGTGTTGGAAAAAACAAAAATGGAGCAAACAAATTGGAGAGAAGGATTTGAACCTTGTTTAGCTTTGAACCCAAGCTAAACAAGATCACTGCTTGTATTTCTAACTAAAGTCGTATCATTGGAAACGTGAACAGAGCCTGAGCTGCAGACACAGACTTGTCTCTAAAAGATAGATTTTAAGTCAGTTTGTTGAAACTTGACGCTGCTGTTGCTTCACTTCTCCTTTGCACATGCTCAGTCACAGGTTTATTCAGCGTGTTTTGAGTTTGTCCTCAGAGCACATGTGCAGGCCTCTAACACAAGCTGCTGTGCGCTCTGGTTCTAAAAGCTCTTGTTAGAGAGCGGCGCATGAACAGGCCTCTGAACACAGACTGAGCCGCTGTGGGAAAAGCAGAATCATACTTCCCGCGCAGTACTGCCCAGCGGCCTGTAGAGGCCACTAAAAGTCACCATGAGTTCAGCCAAGCTTCAACAGCAGATGTGAGGGGAAAACGGGCTTATTTGGATGTATTTTAGAACAATTCATACATATTTGTGACACACTGTGATTTTAGATTTTATTGGCCAATCACTGACTGCCTTGATTGCCCTGACCACACGCCACTGGTGCATGTAAATACCTTCTCTGTTTGGCAAAGTCACTGTTTTCTGAACTTTTCCAAAAATGCTTCTCCAGAATGTTCCAAGTTTTAGTTTGTTATTTAATGTGTTTATTACTAAGGCTTTCCAGCAGAGTCGGCCACAAACCTAGACATTTCATAACTGAAGCGACGAGATGATTCTTTCACTTTGGGATTCAGACATTACAAATACTTCTTTCAAACTGAAATGTTTTCCCATTTAAAAAAATGGTTTCTAAAGCGGCAGGTTTGGTGTAGGGCATCTGACACTTGACTCCGCCCTGTTGATTTGTATCTAGACACAGTTCTAGCATGTTTTTTTTTTTCTTTTCTTAAAAATGTATAAATACATTTTACATGATCCTTATTTATTTATTTATTTTACTGATTAGTCTTGTGAAATCCATGATGCTGGTACGAACGTCCTAAAGCCACCACAAGCCGTGCAGAATCACTTTTGAGTCCACTTGGTTTGAATCGACTGTTAAAATGATGCTGTTTGTTTTTCTGCAGAGAGATGGACTACGCCACTGTAACCAGAAGCTTTTTAAATACAAGAGAAGAGTTGGTGACAAATGCAGTGGCGTTTGCAGAAATAAGCTGACACCACAATCTACCTAAACACAAGGCCAATTTTAAACTGTTCCAAACTAGACAATAAGATTAATAATGCCAATATTTGACCAGAGTCACAAAATCCCTAATTGAAGCCAAAGAATACTGTGTAAATATTTCTGAACTAGTTAAGTTTTTAGTGTTTGGATTAAGGTTTTTTTCTTAAATCTCCCTTAAACTTGTCCTGTTCAGTTTGGGGGCGTCTCCATCTCACTGTTAGAAGCGATAGAGAAAATCTTAAAGCCATAGCTGTTTGTTTTTTGTATTATTGAGCCCACTCTCACACATTTGTCCAACACTAACTCAAATAAACATTTTCCCCTAAAGACAATGAATATGTCATGTCTTTATTCAATCTGTTTGTGGGAACTGCTTTTACACGGGGGAGGGGTAAACATCTGAGTATTTTTGAAAAGAAAATGCTAATTTGATATCTTTTATGTATGGTTTGTTGGAGAATGTTGCCATAAATATAATTAAAAATAAGAAAATATAATATGTACACCGATTAATCCTTACTAAAGAATGACCTTTACATGAGTACTCTTAAGTGTGTATTTAGTTGAGACAAAGAAGGTTTGAAAGGGAACAAAGTCTAACTGCAGGGTTTTCAGCTTTAAAAATGTAAATTGACCAAATAATCGGAGACGTAATCGCGTGTGAAATGCGTGCGTGTACATAACTGGATCATTTGTCCATTTCTTATTGAATCATTCGTACATGCCATTATTACAACCATTCATTTTAGTGGTGTTCTGTTGCCCTCTGCTGGATGACTTGCAAACTGCACTGGCCTCTTCAAGTTAAAGCTGCCACAGGTGGAAACAGCAGCTGCGTGCAATAAATAGTGTCAATGCTCCGGGCTTTGTGAACACGGGACATCTTCAGAGGTTCTGACCCCACGGCGCAGTGTTCTGGAGTGAAGGCCGCAGCATGTGACCGGCCCGGACGGTTCAGAGCAGTGTGAGAGTCGTGACGCAAAGACGATGGTGGAGTGCGAGTTTGAGTCGATTTCAGAAGGAGCCACATTTAGGTGCATTTATGAAACTTTGCTTTGTTTCTTTGCTATCCTTTCACTGCCTCCTCCCATCTTTCTCCTCTCCTCTCGCTTTCCTCCTCTTCTCTGCCCTCAGTCCTTTCCTCATATCTCTTTTCCTCCTCTCCACTCTCCCTTTCTCTTCTCATCTCCTTTCCTTTCCCTCTCCACCTCTCTTCTTTCCTCTCCCTCCTCTTCTCTTCTCTCCTCTTCTCTCCTCTCTTTGTCTCCTTTCCTCTCCCTTCCACTTCTCCTCTCCTCCCCTTGTCTCCATTCCTCTTCTCTTCTCTCCTCGTCTCCTTTCCTCTTCCTTCCTCTTCTCTCCTCTTCTCGCCTCTCTTTGTCTCCTTTCCTTTCCTCTCCTTGTCTCCTTTCCTCGCCCTCCTCGCCTGTGTCCTGTGTCCTCGCTGTGGGCGTGTCCGTCCCGGGCTCGGTCTCTTCTCGCTCGGATCATACTGATGATCACTGCAACCGCAAACGGACCACTTGGCCACGATGGAGTGAGTATCTCCTCTTAACCGCCTCTTTTTTCTTGCGCTTTGCCTCACTTTTCTTTGTTTTGCGCCATGCGTTTGCGCAGATCTCCACGCATTCTCTTTTGTCTGTTGCCTGCGTGCCGACGATGCCGCATCCACGGGCCACAGCGCTGAGTCAGGCAGCGAAGATGCGCAAAAGCTCCAAACTGCACCAAAAGCAGCTCTCCCAAAGGCCGCAACGCGGCACGCGCAGAACACGAGCCCCGAGCCGCGGGACGCACGTGATTCTTGGTCATAGCCGTGCGTTTACTCAGTGATTTGAGGCTTTTAAAAGAGTTCATTCAGAAAAATGTGTGGCCTAATTTGTAACGCAGAGGAACACCGGAAACGGCACGTTTTGAGTCGATATTTCTCTAGAGATGTGATAATTAGTTATTGATCCGATTTTACCCGAAACGATTTGGGATCAATATGGTCAATGGACAAGTTAAACCTGAACAGCACCAGACACTTCCGGCCTGTGGGCCTTCACAATAAAAATACAGGAAGTCTTAATTCAGGAAAACATCAGATGCTTTTTTCTCAGTTTTTTAAATTAAACTAGAACATACGTAGATCATTAGCCTATTTTGCATGTTCTTTATTGTAAACTGCAATATTGACAAAAAAGTCAAAGAAGCCGGTCCGTTGACTTCCTGTTGGCCACGCCCCTACATAGTGATATTTCACATTTCATAGTTCATATTTTTTTTTTTAATAATCACATGATGAAAAGGATGCTAATTATTCATTATGACATTGCATTTACAAACTAAAAGTCAAACACACTTGCCTTTAAGCCTGCACATTGGCACATTACAGACAAGGCAGGGCTGTCAACTTTTCACCAAACCTTGGAGAGAGATTTCGCCAGGGCTCAGCCAGGTTAAGCCCATATAGTTACTGCCGGTGGGTGTGTCCACTCTTTTCATTGCATGGCACAGCATGGGTTCTGCAAGATGTGAGCAGGTCTACAAAATTATTTATTTACTGACCTTTATTCAACCAGGAAAGTCCCACTGAGATGTAGCATCTCTTTTTCAGGGAGTCCTGGCCCCAAAGGGGAGGAGCCTATTGTACATGTCTTATTATGTGTAATAATTTATGTTATTAAATGTCCCTACGGCTTTACCCCTCTGAGTGCAGTACATTAGAAATAAAGTGCACCTGGGCTAAAAGCTTATTGCACATCTCAAATATTTCTTATTTAAGATTTAAACTTTGATCTTCCGTTGTGTGTCTCAGACGCAGGCGAGACCTAAACTCATATGTCGCCATAGAAACGAGTCCATCACTGCGTTGCCCTGGAGACGAGCCTAACAAACGGGTGTCTATGGTGTGCCTGGGAACCGTCTGAACCCGGTTCAAGTGTGAGAGGATTATAAAGGGGGATTTGGGAAGAACCCAGGTCAATATTTTGCCGCTTTTTCTACCTAAATTATAACATTAAAGGTGACCCTCTTCTGTGATTGGCTGATTAGGGAGAATAAAGGTTGTAAACATGGTGGCGATCCTAAAGGATAAGTAAAATGTACAATCATACTTTGCCATTAATCGATATGAAAGTAAAATGGATCCTCTATTTCACTGTGTGTGTCGGCCGACTCTGCGTGACTGTGTGTGTCGGCCGACTCTGCGTGACTGTGTGTGTCGGCCGACTCTGCGTGACTGTGTGTGTCGGCCGACTCTGCGTGACTGTGTGTGTCGGCCTCCTCTGCGTGACTGTGTGTGTCGGCCGACTCTGCGTGACTGGTGTGTGTCGGCCGACTCTGCGTGACTGTGTGTGTGTCGGCCTCCTCTGCGTGACTGTGTGTGTCGCCGACTCTGCGTGACTGTGTGTGTCGGCCGACTCTGCGTGACTGTGTGTGTCGGCCGACTCTGCGTGACTGTGTGTGTCGGCCTCCTCTGCGTGAATGTGTGTGTCGGCCGACTCTGCGTGACTGTGTGTGTCGGCCTCCTCTGCGTGACTGTGTGTGTCGGCCGACTCTGCGTGACTGTGTGTGTCGGCCGACTCTGCGTGACTGTGTGTGTCGGCCGACTCTGCGTGACTGTGTGTGTGACTGTGTGTGTCGGCCGACTCTGCGTGACTGTGTGTGTCGGGCGACTCTGCGTGACTGTGTGTGTCGGCCGACTCTGCGTGACTGTGTGTGTCGGCCGACTCTGCGTGACTGTGTGTGTCGGCCTCCTCTGCGTGACTGTGTGTGTCGGCCGACTCTGCGTGACTGTGTGTGTCGGTCTTCTCTATGTGACTCTGTCTGTCGGCAAACTCTGTGACTGTGTGTGTCTGCCTCTGTGTTACTGTGTGTGTCGGCCTTCACTGTGTGTGTCGGTCTTCTCCGTGTGACTGTGTGTGTCAGCCGACTCTGTGTGTTGGCGCACTGTCCTAGCGCATAACATAATGTAATAAGACTTTTAAACGTTATTAAATTAAAGTAGATACACATTCCTTTGACACAAAATAGGACACATATAGCCTCAAACGAAACAATGATTTAAAGTTATAATAATCTAGTTCAAATTAGGTGGTGCGGCGCACTAGAACTATGTATTCTGGCCTCAAAACTCCTGCCATGGACACAATAAAGGAATACCTTTTAGAACGTACATTTTGCATCAGGAAAAAAGACCATCACAAAGAAATGGATGACACAAGCATCACCAACAATCAAGGACTGGACTGATGTAGTAACAGACATCAGACGAATGGAAAAAAAATAATTACATTTGGACTTAATTTGAAAATGGACACATTTGATAGACTTTTGGACCTAATGGGACTTTTATTTTAATTTACATTATATTTCTTGTGATGTTAAGTTGATGTCTATTTGTAGTCTTATTTTTAATTTTCGCTCTCTGGTCGTGTTGTGTACTGTGTTTTATGTTTATTCTTTTTTTTTTTTTATTGAAGGAAAAAAAACAGAAAAAAAAACATTTCAGTACTCTCTAGCACAGCTAACCGAATCATAGTTTTTGTATATGATTCATTATGCATAAGGATTGTCTTACGTCATCTTGTGTTTGTTGTTAATAAATCATGGGTCTGTATGAGGCACAGTCGAGTCGGTCCTTCCCCTCGAGGTATCAGGGATGCGATGGCTTCTTTCCAACTCTGAGGCGTAAAAGTTGTTAAAAGCAAAGGGATACGTGTGTCCTTTAGAGCTGAACCCATCACTCCCTGGAGATTTGTTGTTTTATTTCTTCATATTTATCTCCAGAAATTTAAGGTCTTTTTTTTTTTGTAAAAAGATTCAAATGACGATTGTATTTGGTCTTTTATGGTTAAAATGACATTATTCTGAAGGAGCCTTCAGGTGGATGGTCCGGTGAACGTCCTACCACACCTGTGTGCCAGCCCCAAAAATATTGTGAGATCTTGGCTTAAGGCGCCTTGCAATCTCATCTCACCTGTCTACTTTTATATCATCAAATTAATACGATCTTAGTGTGCTACAAATCATTTTCACCATAGATCAAGACTAAACTTGTAAACTTATTGTGAGATCATATTTTTTTTGCCCTGTGTGTCAGTCTGTGGTGTATCAGGGAGACAGGAGCATTCACAAAGTTATCTTTTATTTATTCAGTGCCACATTTCAAAGAAATGCCAGATCTGTCCTTTCCTCTGGACTCGGCGTGATCTGAGGCCGCCTCTCTGTTCTCGGGCTCGAGCCTTCAGCTTAAACGAGCCTAAAAAGACTTGACAAATCTCAATTAAAATAGTATAAATTGCACAGCCCTACCCAGAGTTATGATTGTTCATTCCAGCACACTTCTTTAATCCCGCATGTTTAGGCAATGCTCCAGCGGTTGCAGGCCAGCGCCCTCTGCTGGTAGTCAGTCAGTTCAGTTTGTGGCTCCTCACAGGCTCCATCCTTTCTTCTCTTTTACCCCACTGTGCGCTTTATCCCGAGGGTTTTGTGACACGCTTCCCCCCTGGAAACGCTTTTTGGCAGGGCCTGGTGTCCATGGCAACGGCTGAGGCTTTTGTTGGAGCTCAGTTGAGACAAAACATTGGAGCCTGCACACATCAGCACAGCTTGGTGACCGCTGGTGCGCCCACTGCAGATCCGTTCAGTCGTGGTTTAGTCCTTTCCGAGTTCTGATTCAGGCTCCATTTTTGATAGTATATCTGGGGCAATAATTTTATGTAATTTCTGTTTTTGAATTATGTTATTATAGGTCTGTTACATATTATTTTTTGTCCCAGAGCGTTTGAAAAGTCAACTGGCAAACATTTTGGAGGAGAGCTGTGTTCAGGTAAAATGAGCCACACTTCAGCCCAAAGTCACTCAAAACAAAATTTAGGAAATTAAAGTTGTTCTTTGGTGGACTAAATTTTTATATTTTTTATTTTTATGTAAACATTAAATAAGCATATAAAAAGTGCAATAATATATACACACAGTTCCCCTTGGATGGGGCAGTGTAGATCAACCATGTTTGGTGCTCTGTCCTCCACCACACACTTGTTCAGAGCTCAGAGCTGTTTTAATCTAGTTTTAGGACGCGTGTAGCCCTGAAACTATCTGGAACTTTATTCAAGGTGCTGCCTAAGGCTCATAGACCCTGGGAAAAGCCCCATGTGCCATGACTCCTGATGGAACAGGCAGCAGAATATCTACACCTCTGGTTTTTACCAAAAATGCTGCTCCAACTGTGTGGACAACTGATTAAATAATGATTATGGCCATAAAAAAGCAGAATCGCAACATGACATGAACAGCCTTATATGAGTATAATCGTGGTGCTGCACTCTGACTGTAATGTATTGCATTATTTTCCAACAACTGGTCATGCATCTGATAATTAATAGTTAATAAACATCCATATATTCACAATAAATGTATTTTAGTCAATTTGAACCAATCTGGTCCAATTTAACTAGACTTCCAAAAAAAATAAAAATAATAATAATATATATATATATATATATATATATATATATATATATATATATATATATATATATATATATATATATATATATATATATATATATATATATATATATTATATATATATATATATATATTATATATATATTATATATATATTTATAATGTAGGTTAGCTTTCTTTGGCTGTCTTGAGTTATCAACATATCGTTTTTACATATGATTTGTCTGCCAGTGGACTTCTGTGTTCTGCTCTACACTCTGAATGTGGTGCTTTGGAAATGTTTTTTGTCAACTACTGTTGAAGAAATAAATTGAGACCCTTTACATCAGGGGTGTCCAAACTATGGCCCGGGGGCCAAATGTGGCCCTCAGACCAATTTTTGTTGGCCCTCAGGCTTCCTGCTAAGTTGGCCCAAACAACAAAAGTAGTACTTTTTACTGTAAAATTGGAAAAATACTAAACATTTTATGTTATACCAACCTAATATTATTGTTCTACGTCTTAATAAAGGTGTAGAGGTGCATCAAAACTATGTCAAATGCAACATTTTGAATGGTTCACTTCATCGTCGGGTTGTCTGTGGCCCTCTGCTCCGCATAAGTTTCAAAATGCAGCCCTCGGTGGAAAAAGTTTGGACACCCCTGCTTTACATAAACGGGGAGAGAATATTAAAAGACGTATGCGGCTCAAACCTTACGGTGCTCACTTTACCTGATGGCTCACTTTACCTGATGGCTCACTTTACCTGACTTCCCCTTACTCAATATCTCTTAAAGTGCATCTGGCAGTTTCTCATGTTTTTCTAGTTATGACTGTTGGGTGGGATAGTCCTTGTGGTAAATATTTCTAGTTTTGCATCAGCCCAGAGGCAGTTTGTGAATGAAATAAAAGTAAAACTGAATGCTATAAAAGAATCCTTAACCAGTGTAACCCAAGTAACTACCTCGTTAAATTAAATTACCTCGTTACTGCCCTGGAAAACTAACACATTAAGTTACTGCGCAACTCAATTTGTTTCACAAATTAGCATTCTATGTTGTCAAATGCATTTTTAACTAACGTCTTTTCATTCTAAACGTGAACAGAGCCTGAGCTGCAAACACAGACTTGTGTTTGTTGAAACTTGACGCTGCTGTTGCTTCACTTCTCCTCTGCACATGCTCAGTTAGGGCAAAACCTGCAGCAACATCCAGGATTCCCACACAGGTTTATTCAGTGTGGTTTGAGTTTGTCCTCAGAGCACATGTGCAGGCCTCTAACACAAGCTGCTGTCCGCTCTGGGTCTAAAAGCCCATGTTAGAGAGCGGCGCATGAACGGGCCTTTGAACACGGCCACAGATTGAGCCGCTGTCGGAAAAGAATTAAGATTTGTGCAGTACTGCTCAGTGGCCTGTAGAGGCCACTATAAGACACCATGACTTCAGACAAGCTTCAGCAGCAGTGAGGGGAAAACAAGCTTGTTTGGATATATTTTAGAACAATTTAAATATAGTTGTGTCATAGAAAGTTAAAACCATTCTTCTGAACATTCTCCATGGAGACCAGCAGGTGACAAAGTTACAGGTCAGATCTGTGGTGAGGCGGCCTCACATTAACTATGCAGGTTTTTTAAGCAATAATTTGAACGCCCACAAATGTGTGTTTAATGCTTTACTTTGGAACATTCCAGGCAAAGCAATAACACCTTCATGGAGACAAGCAGGTGGCGGATCCTTCACCTGAAAAGTTCCACAGTGCACCTTTTAGACAACGGAAAGTGCTTGTGTGTTCAGAGTCAGCAGCAGGATTATGAACAAACGTGTTTCTCATTTTGTGTTTCCAGAGTGATCGAGACCGACCGGATCAACATCATCGCGGTGAGCCCAAACACTTCTGGGAGGTTACCGGTTCTATTCCCTCCAAACCCCATGCACTCACATTGTGTCCTTGAGCAAGACACACTTGCAGTTTAATATTGATTCATAACTTGACTCAAGTTGAGTTGGTAGATTTGCTTTTCTTTACCAAACATGTGGTGACTTCCTGTTTCCCATGATGCCGCAGGAGAAGAGGAAGTGGCAGATGGAGATGGAGAATAAGAGACGTCAGCTGGAGGACGACAGGAGATCTCTGCAGCACCTCAAGGTACAACAGCAGTCACACACCATTTTACATGTTGGGATTCAATTCTACTTTAAATTACAAATATTAAAATTCCAAGCAGATTAGATCGTTATTGCCAGAAAACACTGCTAAAATATTAGATAAACAACCTTACTCATATCATCATTGCGTAATACTTCAAAAATATAACTCTTAAGTTTTGACCATTTAAAAAGAATTATAATTGGCTTGTTCAAAATATAAAAGTTGACATGGCCTTTCTCCGTCACCCCTGAATTATCTTATTAAATTCAGATCTAGAACCAGAGCTTCTACTGGAGGTGAGTGTGCAGTTCCTTTGAGACGCACAGCCTTCAGTCAACAAGTGCTGTCAGTCAAAGGCTTGGAACAGCATCAGCCGCTCTCAGAGAGTCTGACATTAAGCGCTTTTAAGACAAACCTCAAACATTGGCTCAAGAGGAACCAGATCTGGAATCATTGATTCTGAAGTGCTGTTGTGTTCTAATGTTGTCACTTGTATTGAACGTGTGCTGTGTATGTGTTATATGTTGTTTCTGTCCTGACCTGCCACTGACCTCAGATGGAAAGGAGCCAATAGGCTAATTCTGGCATCTTTACATTGGTTGCTCATTAATATGAGCAACCAATGTCCCTTGTTTTTTTGGTTTTTTTTCTTTGTTTTAAATCCAAATGTAAATATTGCTATGAACATCTATTTTACTGCTGAGGGTGAACCCACTTCAGACCAGTCCCGTTTTCTGTCTGAGAGCTGCAGAGAGCCATTACCCAGGATTCAACTGGGCTCTGGGGAAATGACGTGAGCTCAAATGCATCTCTGATACTGTGGATGTGAAGAGAGACAGTCCAACAATTTGACAACTGGCAAGGGAGAGAGGGGGGGCCGGCGCAAGAGCCACATGACTGCTGTGAAGAGAAGTGAGTGAGCTGAGTCTTAATCGGCCCGGAATGAGGCACTGTAGAGCTGGCCCAAATTTTTGTATTTAAAGAATTAGGGCCATATTTTGTCCGTGATCTTTGCGGTAACGGGAGGGTTGACGGGTTAATTTGCTTACATCTGGTGTTAGTGCAACTGTATAGAGTGCACTGCGTGAACAAGAGGTGTGATCATGCATCATCAAGTATGAGGTGGAGTGATGCAAACTGAGGGTGCGGTGTGCGGCATTCAGCTCTTTTCTGGACACCTCCACTCAGCCAAGTGCTCCAGTGTTGGACCGCGCAGACTTGCATGTGGTCAGCTGAGAGAGCTAACTGGGACTGAGCTGGCAGCGGAGCAAGCGCCATGCGGTTACACACACAGTTGTGCCATGTTCACGAGAAGGAGCGACGGAGAGCTCGCTTTCATCCCTGGGGAAAGGAGCATATGTCTGTCTGCCCGGACTACACTGAGACTAACTCAAGTCCAAAACCTGGAGGCGCTGAGCACAGCACATCTCTGCTTATAAACTTGGTTCCCCGTACTGGGTGACAACCATCACCGAGGGCTGAGAAGCCTGGCACCGGGACTAATGCAGGTCTCTCTCTACCCGCTGTGAGGCTGTGTGCTCGGGGTCTGCAGCGGAGCGAGAGAGGCAGGCCTCCGACACACACACACTCACACACACAGAGGAGATGTAGTGATGAAGCAGAGATGGAGACCACTGACCAGTCTCACCCTGGACATGGACTAGTTGAGCCACTCCCCTCGGGCAGGAGGATACGGTCCATTTGGACCAGAACCTCCCACAACAAGAACAGTTTCCTCCCAACCTGAGCACAACCTGTCACTTTAATAAGCTCCTCAACCACTTATCCATTTGTACTGCTTATTTTGCGCTATTGTCTGACCGACCTGACTGAGTATATAGTTTTAAGTCTATTTTTAAACACACAAATAAAAACATCTACAACTCTAGCATCAGTCTGCTGAAGTTCACAAGCATCGTTTTCTTATCAATATAGTAATCATATGGGTTAATTAATTACATATACATTAATTAATTACAATTACATATACACCACACATCTCTTGGCTTGTTGTAAATGAAAAATTAACATGGCTGTGCTTCGAAAGGGAAGGGGTATGAATGGGAATTGGGATTGGGCCTAATTGTTCATTGGTGTGTTAGTTAGTGGTTCTTCAGGGATCAAAGCAGTGTTTCCTCGAGATTTCAGGGAGACTATGCACTCAAGTAATGCTGAATCTGTTCATCAATTCTGTTTTGGCCATTCGAGCCATTACACTCCCTGAATCTGTCATGTTACAGTACTAAAGTAACTGTAATAACCAAACAAGACATTAACACACAAATTGCTCCAGAGAGTAAATTCTGCCCAATTTAAACTTCGAAGCAAACTCATTTTTGTTCGAAAAATCCACTGGCTGTGATCAGATTTAGTGATACGTTTGAGCGATCTAATTTTTTTGTACCAACCTCAAGTCTGTGTGCCACTGAAATCTTGATTTTAACCGGTCATCCTCAGCTTGGTCAGTGTCAGAGAATAAGCTCGCTGACGCGGTGACGCTGTCTGTTCTTGAGGCGCGATCAGCGACATGTGTTACGGCTCTGTCAAGGAGTGTGCCAGTGTTCCAGCGCGCAGGGAGCGTGTGTTTGCAAGTTTATTTGTAGAGCACAGTTCGTACACAAGAATTCCAGTTCACGAGTGGTTAGTGTTCTCACTGCCTCACAGCAGGAAGGTCTTAGGTTTGATTCCTGGGCCTTTCTGTGTGGAGTTTCCATGTTTCTCTCAATCAACCCAAAACATGCACGATGGGTAAAGATCAACCAGAAGCCTAGCTCAAGCTCTGGAGATGGGTACCCATTTGCTCCTGACAGGTTGCCCCAGTGACATGTCTGTGCTTAGTGATCCGCCAGATGGAAAACCAAATCTATTGGACCAGACACGCTTTCCCATATTTATTTGACATTGTCAGCGTAACAGATGTCTCCAAGATGGGTACATCGCTTTTAGATTGAGTCTTTCTCAATCTGCTTCAGCACACATCTGTACAGAGCGTATGTAACTTTTACGTCGACTACGACTCGTCAATGCCTCCACCTTTTTTATGTGTGGCGCTTTTGTATCTTTAACGACAGACCCGGTCTAGTCTGCCCCCTCCCTAGATCTAGCTTTCGCTAAACTAATTGGCCCAGACAAAACTCGACCAAAGCTTTTTGTGTTAAAACTCGCTCTTGATCAGTGGTTAGGTGCGCCAGGCTCTTCCTGGACATTTTTAGTGGCCTTGGTGCCGACTGACAATCTAACCAGCATGTTCAATTGTAATTGTGTCTAAATAGTATTTTTAGAATTGTAAAGAATTTCTCTTAAGACCTTTTAATTTAAAGACATTTAAAGGTGTTATTTTCAGGCTATCCGTCAAATAGTTTAAGACATAAAAGAGAAGAATACAAAGAAAATAATTTCAGTCATATGCACAGCCAAGGAGCAGCGCGCAGGGAGTGGCGCACAGACTTTCAGTAATTGCAGAGAAAGGTGGTGCTCAGAAGTATTTAGACGCAGGGAGGCAAAATAATGTAATTGATTTTGTTTAAATCTGGAAATCATGTATAATTGTCCAATTTGCCAATGCAGTGTACTTAAGTTTTGGCCGTGTTCTAGGGCTACAAACACTGTTGCAAGCCACTGTATCTATGTATCTTTCTAGCTTCGCCATTTTGTCCAAAATGATCTCTGGCCCGTTCCCAAATGGACCAACATTTGGTTTTGTGCGTTCCTGCCCCATTGTGTATTTAGGTTTATTTAAAAGTTTAAACATCTTAATTTAGATATTTCATTTTGTAATCTAAGCATCAATAAATAAAAGAGAAATCTGTACTGACAAAAATTTTGCTTTTATATATTTTGACATTTTATTCACTTGTAAAATGTGAAATAAGGCTGGTCTGGATCTGCAAAAATCAAACACACTTTCAATTTATTTTCAACACATCAAAACAAATAGAAAAAGTGTCAAATCTTTGTTCAGTAAAAATAAAAGGGTTTTTTGTGTGTGTGTGTGTGTGTGTGTATAAAATTATGTATGTATGTGTATATGTGTGTGTGTGTGTGTGTGTGTATATATATATATATATATCTATAGATATATATATCTATATATATCTATCTTTCTATCTATATATTTATATATATATATATATATAAAAATGTATATGTGTGTGTGTGTGTGTGTATATATATATAATGTATATGTGTGTATATATCTATATATATCTATCTATATATATCTATCTTTCGATCTATATATCTATATCTATATATATATATATATATATATAAATAACTCTATATCTATATATATATATTACACACATTACTAAAACAACCCATTAGGTGGCGGTAATGTACCCTTAAGTGGAAGAAAGAAGAGGTTGGAGAGTGTCTGAAAGTCGACTGCTGTACACAAGGATGAAGGGACCTTTGTTCAGCTGCGAAGGGGACTTCACAGTGAGTTTAGTGAGAGAGAGGGAGGAGAGAGGGAGGAGAGAGGGCGGAGAGAGGGCGGAGAGAGGGAGGAGAGAGGGAGGAGAGAGGGAGGAGAGAGGGAGGAGAGAGGGAGGAGAGAGGGCGGAGAGGACGGTTTGAGCTTTTACACAGATCAATATCAGGCTGTGTCTGAATTCCGGGTCTGCATGCTCCAAAGGACCCAACCGACGGAGGCTGGTCTTCGGAGTATCCTCCGTGGACCGCAAAGGCCGTGCCGAAATGGGACAGGCCGAGCCCACGGAGCCGCGCCGTCACCTAGCAACCATGACTCGCCTCCTATGCTAACGCCACGCAAATTACGCACATGGACGTATTAAAAAGAGCACGCACCAAGGATAAAATATTCCGACTTTGAGCCCAAGAGATTAGTTTTATCGCACCCAAATCTTTTGTCTAAAACTAAATATTATGTTCAGCTCTTGTAAGATATAATAATTACCAATGTTCCTGTGATAACTGTCAAAATGATCTAGAAGTGAGATGAAATGTGCCTTGTTAATTTCAGAATGGGATTTTATAAGAGAATACATGAAAGGTAATATGTGCATTGAAGTCACTTTATACAGAGAGAGATCTGTGTTTCTGGAGAAAATATATTTAATGATCAGAATAGAACTTGCTGTTTCGCTCCGCCAGGTGTAAAAACATCTGACTAGCACCGCACAGTGCATTGTGGGATATAAGGCCGCGAAGTGTTCATTTTCACAGCCTTCGTTTCACGGCCAATCTCCATGGAAACACACTTGTCGGCCGCATTCGTGGGCTTCGTGAAATGTGACGGCCTTGTCGCGCAGGAAGTGATGCAACCGGCCTTCAAATGTGGCCTCCAGAGCATGCAGACCCGGAATTCAGACATAGCCGTAGTCTGACCATCAGGGACAAGCATGCTCCGCCTCTACCAGAACAAACATGGCCGCTCACGAGGAAAACAGAAAGGAAATATCACAGGGATGAAAAAACCGACTCGATGCAGACTCACTCTTTGTAAAGAGAAGTTAAATGAAACGAATACATTTGATTCCAGCTGTATGATTTAGCACAGCGCTGCTGATCCCCTCAGTAACATTTCTGTATTGTATGTCATATTTTAGTGGTGAGACTCTTATCTATTTCTCCAAAGAGATAAAAGGAATTCTTGCTTAACCGTGAAAGCCAAAACAACAGCATAAGACTTTTAAGGTCTATAGTTTGATTAATAGTTTTGGATAGAGTTTTAATTTTGCTTGTTTTTGTCCAGTCCAAAGCGCTGAGAGAGCGATGGCTGCTGGACGGAGTGCCCTCTGCTGGACCGGAGCACGACGAGGTGAAGAGACAGCTCCAGCAGGACGAGCAGAAGACCAGGGATCTGGAGGCCAACATCAGCAGGTCCTGACCCTTCTCTGCATCCTCTGCTCCTTTGCTCCCCTTCTACTCTGCTCCTCTGCTCGTTTGACTCTCTCCTCTGACCCACTCTTCTCCTCTGCTCCTCTCCTTTGCCCCTCTGCTCCTCTCCTCCTCTGCTCTGCTCCTCTTCTCCTTTGAGCCTCTCCTCTGCCCTTTTTTTTCTGACTGTCTGCTCCGCTCCTCTGACCCTCTCCTCATCTCCTCTGACCCTCTCCTCTGCCCCTCTCCTCTGCCCCTCTCCTCTGCTCCTCTGCCCCTCTCCTCTGCTCCTCTCCTCTGCTCCGCTCCTCTGCTCTGACCATCTCCTCTGCTACTCTTCTCTGCCCGTCTGACCCACTCCTCTCCTCTGCTTCTCTCCTCTGCTCCTCTTTTCTGCCTGTCTGCTTCTCTCCTCTGCTCCTCTGACCCTCTGCTCTTCTCCTATGACCATCTCCTCTGCTCCTTTATGCTGACCCTCTCCTCTGCTCCTCTCCTCTGCTCCGTCTCACTCCTTTAATACAATTTAGTATTTTTTTCTAGGTTGGAGCGAGAGTTGGTTATTTTGGAGTCTGAAGGAGGACCCACAATTACACCGGCCCCACCAGTGAGTTCAATCCACTTTTCAGCAAGTTTAGAAAAAAGTGTGACATTGACATTTCATTTTTTTGTGTCAGAGTCCTTCATTTATTCATGTGCTGCTGATCTAAAGCCCCATTCACACATACTGTAATTCCCAGTCATTTTCCAGGAGCAGTTTGCCAGAACACTCAGCCCTGATCCCATTCACACATGCGTCTGTCCCATTGCTGGGTCAGCTCTGTTCACACTTAACCTGGCATTTGTCACTCTGTGTTCTATCACTGTAGCAATGTGCTGCATCATTTGAAATAAATGAAAATGGAATTTAACCGTACAGTGTGTATCCTAGGAAACCAAGCTCATGACCAAAGGAACAAGCAGTGGTACTGGCCATTTTCTGGCTTTATTCACACATGTGCTTCCCTGCATTGGTCCTGCAATTTACCAGGGAAATTGCCAAAAAAAAATGCAGGGAAATCAGTTCTGGCTTTATTCACACTTTTTTCACCCGTCAGGCAACATATGTGAATGGGGCTTATGATTCTCTAACCGCCCCAGACCACATCACCACATCACCACATCACCACATCACCACATCACCACATCACCACATCACCACATCACCACATCACCACATCACCACATTTGAACATAGACAGGGCAAGCAGTCGAGCCACCATCTGAGCCATTAGCCATGGTTCCACTGGTTCTCTTAGGAGAGGATTAGTTCGGTCTGAAAGGGCACCCTGAGAGGTTCTAGCTCCCAAAGTGGTCTTGCTCTCTTGGGTTCCAGGTGGGCTTTTGCTCAGGAGGAGCTCCACACCACAGCCTGAAGAGAGAACACACACGTAGCATGGAAACGGAAGATTATTTCTTAGCAAAGCTGACTTGCTGACACTCACGTTTCGACATGCATAATGTATCTAACATCATGCAAAGCTAATGCGATACAATAAGAGACATTAAAACACAGCCTAAAGGCTTTGCCGGGAAAATGAATTAAATGCAGAAAAAGCTGAGGTGAAACCAGCAGTAATTTAGTTGTATAAATAATAAACATCTGTGGATTGCTGAGACTGATTCCGGTACAAGTCGATTTGAATTCTTAAGAAAACATGAGTTATGTTTGGGTGACGTCAGTTGCTAATGTAGCAGAGCTCTGCTCCCCGATATGGAGCTCAGGGTCTGCATGGACACGACCATGAACACAAATGTTCAGACATTTCACTTTTAACACCAACAGAGCTCATATCACTTTGAATAAGTCCTAACCTTGTGTTTCTGTCCACAGGTGAAGACAGAGCCAGTCCAAGGTAAATGGCCCTCCAATGTGTCTCTGTGCATTATGTCCTCATGGTGATTTCATGGTGTCCTCATGGTATCCTCATGTCCTCAGGGGTAGAAGTGGTCTCAGACAGGCCGGCTTTGGTCTCCACTGTTCCAGGTGAAGCTCCTGCTGTAGGCTGTAGGACTCAGCAGGAGCCGAGTGCACCAGCTGGTTGTAAATTAAATTGATCCTAACTCTTACGCCGGGATTAGATTCGCCCGACGTAGTGACTGAAGTTAGGACCAAGTGCACCAGCTCAACTTGAGATCAGGCGCAGCTACGAACATGCATGTTCACGAGAAAACAGAGTATGCTGATCTTGTTGCCAGGAAACATCATAGATTCTCTAGTTTAATAGTGTCAATTATCCAAAGGAGTTGTGTCATAAATCTGTTTCATGCACATTTGCACATGTCATATCAAACTTTGTAAGCAAACATTTGAAAAAGCTGTCAGACCTTGTCACGATAAAGCTGCTTCTGTTGCTGGAAGACAAAGAGCCCTTTATTTTGTAAGTGTCACAGGACGTGCTTAGTTACTCTTAGCAGATCTTCCACATATAGCGGAGGAACTTCAATCTTGTTTAGATTCGTTCTTGAATTATTTTATAGTCTATAGACGACACAAGAAGCACATTTGTGGACGGTATCTGGGTAAAACATGGCTGCAGCCGCTAGTGTGGAGAGTGCACGGGAGAGCGCAGAGAGGAGTCACCACGGCCCCGCTGAATCAGGAGACAGAGGTGCTCCGAGGCCAGTGGGACTCGTTGTTCTTGTCTGACTGTGGTCACATGTTGCTGCTCGGTCTATCAGCTGCTGGCCGCACTTTTCATGTTGTTGCTGGATTTACGCCTGCTCCACACTGGGCGTAAAAGTGAGACGTGGGCGTAGCGCACAAAGGGCTTAAGTCCTGCTGGTGCACTGGTTATAACAATAAGATTTAAGTCGGATGTAACTTAAGACCAGTCTTAAGACCAGCTGGTGCATTCGGCTCCAGGATGGGAACTCTTACTGATTATGTATAAATAAAGGCTCAGAGAGTTACTATATTTGTGCTGAAGACTGGACACTATGTAATATCTGTAACCCTAGTCACCGGTGGATGCAGGTTGGAGTCATTTTATGTCATTTTCTTATGAAACGTCTTCTGCTTGTCTCCATGGAGTTTTTATTGCTTTACCTAAAATGTTCCACAGTATGGCATAAATCTTGCCTATCTAGCTTCACCAGCATGGGCTCACGTAGCAAAAGTAACAAAACGTTATGAGGGCTTGTATCTGTAATTCAATCACTCAATTTTAAATTGTAACTGGTTAAATTATTGTGTTACTAAAAAGTAATCTGATTACAGTAATTGTAACTCATTACTGTGCAACATTAAGTATGGAATGAGTGATGAATACAGTGATCATCTGGAAAAGCACTATATGTGCTCATCAGTGATGAAGCCGTTTAAGGTGTTGCACATGTGCGGTTGCTGCCACCTCGGCGTTGTGGGTTTACTTCCCAGCCTCGACCATTTGCCGAATGCGTCTCCTCTCTCTCCCCACATTCACGCTGCATTCGCCATTCTGTCGAGGAAAAAAAAAGGAAAAGCACTACAGAAAATTAGGGATTTGTTCTATCAATTAAGGCAAGGCAAGGCAAGGCAAGTTTATTTGTAGAGCACAATTCGTACACAAGGCAATTCAAAGTGCTTCACACAACAGGAAAAAATGCATTAAAATCACAAAGACATGGCAGAAAAAATCAACAATCTTAGTTCAAGACATAAAAGAGAAGAGTGCAAAGAAAAGCATTTCAGTCATATTAAAATTAAAAAAAAATCTATTGAATTGATCCATGCAAGACACGTTTAAATCCAACTTTATTCTACTATTTTTAGCAAAATAACAGAGCAAAATACTAACGAAAACAACACACACAAAAATATCAGTAGAGCTCCATACTCTCACATCAGATATACCCTTCATCCACAACACACCGTGTGCGCGCACACACACGCCTACACACACCACGCACACCGCGCACCACACACACCGCACACACATTCTGCACCACACCACACACATCTCACTCATACACATCGCGCGCACACTGCACACACACACCTACATAAACACACACACCTACACACAAGCACACACAAGCACACCACACACACTGCACACACACACCACACACGCACACACCTAAACCCACCACTGCACACACCTACCCACACGCACACACTCGCGCCACCTTGCACACACACAACGCACACATACACTGCACACACACATCTGCACATGGGCACACAATGCACACACACACATACGCACCCCTTGCACACACACACTGCTGCAAACACACACACACACATCTACACACATCGAACACACTCGCACGGACATGCACACACACACATACAGGAATCAATTTAAAGTGATCATGGCAATAAAACTTGGCATTAAGAAACATTTTAATATGAATCTGAAACCCCTTTTAAAACAAAATACCGTTCGGCTGCTCCATTGCAGTTTTCCCTGCCATAGTAACCAAATAACTACAATGCAGCAGTAGCGTGCAGTGACTTTTATTGGCAGACTCGGGATGTTCAATATTTAGTAGATAACACAAAAGGGAAAAAAATATGCAATTATGAGGTTCAAACCCTGGTTCCTCCCGCCTGAAGGGCAAAGGCCTAGCCTACTGCTAAACTGAACTGGTCACAGACTGAGCCACTGCAGGAAAATAAGAATCATGCTTCCCACACGCAGTACTGCCAGCAGCCTCTAGAGGCCCGTAAAAGACACCGTGAGTTCAGCCAAGCTTCAGCAGCAGAACTGAGGGGAAAACGCGGCTAATTTGGATTATCTTCGAACAATTCTTATATACACCACGGTAATTTTAGATTTTATTGGCCAAACACTGACTGTCTTGATTGCCCTGACCGCACGCCACTGCAAAGTAAGCTTCCAGTTGAAGACTTGTGTAGTAGGAATAAAATAAAAGCGTTCCCTTAAAACAAATGGGGAAATAGTTTAAAATTACTTATGAACTGTTAGATTATCTAAAGTGTAGCCACAGTAACAGTAAAAAAAAAGAAATAGTAATAAGATAAATAAGTCATCCTAATTTAAGTGAACTAGAATAGAATAAAAACTACCATTAAAAAAGAAACACAATTATCAAAAATAAACAAAAATGATGAATAAAAAGTGTATATGTTTATATAGAAGGTATGTTAAAAATACACTGCATTTTTTACACAATTACCCATAATATATGACACAAACATTATCAAAGACTTGTTAAGAACTAGGATCCCACCTTTAAGAGTATAAACGTATATTAATTACAAAATGAACAGAAAAACGTAAAGCTGTCAAAAAGATACCATTTGCAGACGGAGGTCAATCGGTCACAAAAAAAGTCTGCAGAAGATTCTCAACTAGTTGAATTTTGTGATGCAGTGTGATTTCTGGTGTTTTTGGGTGAAGCTAAACGCTTCTGAATCCTCTCCTCCGTCACAATAAACAAGGCCTAAGTCGTATAGTTATCATTACTCTGCCTAAGCGGTGTTTCTCAGACCCCTCAGGGCAGCAGTCTTCAAAGATGTGAAGGGGGAAAGTCCTAGTAACGGAGTTTCCCTCGTGGCTCTTGCCTTGTTGCCTTGCGCGCCACGAGCTCCCGGGTCTGGAAGTTATGATAGCAAACGGCCGCTGCCCGAGGCTTGGCAGAAGACCAGGTCTAGGCACTAGCGCGCGGTGGGGCTCTGTCTGTGATATTGTCGATCTTCGATTCTAGTTGTATTGATTGACACGTTAAACTTGAAACATAGCTTTTAGCATAAGCCACAATGGGTTTGTTAATGACATCTTTCTTCTTTGTTTCTCCCTCTACAATCTAGTTGTCATTTTGTCAGTCTGCAGTTTACGTGAGCCCGTATAAAATAGGTAATGAGTAAATAGTAAAGTAAAAGTGATTAATGCAGGAGCTTCAAGACAGCAATCACTCCATGATGCTGACCTCTTCCAGAAACCCCGAATGGACATCACAGGCCAATAATATCTCCATGGTTACAAGCAGTTAATCAGTCCTCTTCACTCTGTATCTCGTGTTTCTCCTTTCCTCCCGTGCCTTTATTTCCCATTAGTCTTCTCAGAGGTCAAAGGTCTCATAGCCCCCAGAATGAGCAAGCCTAGAGAGGCCACAGCAGAGATGAGGAGAGGTAAGTGAGCTGGAGGTGTCAGCACCGGCTTAGTATTCTTCTCATGAAGAGCTCCATGAAGCTGGACTCTTGTGCCATTTGCTATATTTAAAATGTTTCTGTGGGAAAGAGAAGAGTCCTCTCTAACATGTTGTGTCCCTGTTTCTCTGTCCTTGAGTGTCTGGGGAAGTCTGAAGCCGTTTACTTTTATTATTTTTTATACTGTTATTTTGGCTGTTCAAATGTATAAACCCTGCACCATTGATTTTTACATTCTGGCCTTCCTGCATTAGTCCTGTTTATTACGGGCCGTGTCAGCATATATAACCACGGTCAGTAATCTAAACATGTACCCTGAGCTCATTTCAAGAAACCCAAGTGCACTCGCATCCGTTTCTGTTACTTTTCATACTTCAGCTGACTATTGAGTTTGCAACTTTTGTTGAACGTGATTGTGGTTTTAGCTTTGGTTTCTCCGCTCCGCTGCCTTTTCTCTAGCTTTAACTGACACATCTCATTAACTTCAGTGGGTTCTCAACTTTTTTCCGTCACGACTCCCAAAATAACAGCTAATGGCATTTTCGACCCCAAACATAAAAAGTAGGCCCATGTTTGGATTTTATTTTGAGGGCCTTGTTACTTGGAAGGCCTACAAATAATCTACATTTTACCATTGCATTTGAAAGGGTTGTCGAGCCTTGTTTCAGACCAGGGCTGTTCAACGTAATTTTCCCGAGGGCCAAGGCCTCTGGGCCTGAGGTGCACAACATGCCACATGTAACAGCATTTTGGGTCACACAAAATATCCCCAACACTGTTTCAATAAATTGAGTGAATGCAATAAATAATTAATTTGATTATTATTATTATTATTATTATTTATTATTATTATTATTATTATTATTATTATTATTATAACAAGTTTTGATTTTTGTGAGGAATAACAAAACGCTTTACTAACATTCCTTTGCAAAATTGCTCATCCAATACTGAACTAGAATTAAACCAAACAAACCAGGTCTAAACTAGCGCTAACCCAGGATTAAACCAGAGTACCACACACACACACACACACATACATATATATATATATATATATATATATATATATATATATATTATATAATAATATAATATATATATATATATATATATATATATATATTATATATAATATATATATAATATATATATATATATATATATAGTGGGGACAATAAGTATTGGGCAACTTAAAAATTTGCAAGTTCACCTATTTAAAAAGATAAAGAGGTTGTTAATCTTCCTCATAGGGTACTCATCAAGGCATGAGAGACAGAATGTAAAAAAAAATCTCGGAAGATCACATTGTATAATTTTTAAACAAGTTTCTTGTGAAAATGGGTGGCCAATAAGTATTGGGCAACTACAAAACAAAGAACTCTTCTGTCCCTCACAGACCAGTCACTTGCTCTTTAAGGAAGTGATTCCGGCCTCCACTCGGGTAACTGTATGCAATGGCGCCTGTTTGAACTGATTAGATGCATAAAAGACCCCTGCACACACCTTCAAACTGTCAGACTCCCAGTCTTCACCATGACCAAGACCAGAGAGCTTCTCAAAGACACCAGAGATAAATTTGTACAACTGCACAAAGCTGGGATGAGTCAAACTGCAATTGGTAAACAACTTTGTGAGAAAAGATCAACAGTTGGAAAACATTATTAAAAAATGGAAGAAGTATGACAATCACTTGACAATCTCCCTCGGAGTGGGTTCAAATGATCCTGATAACAGTGAGAACCAACCCAGAACTGCGGAACTGGTCAATGAATTTGAAAGACAGGGACCACCGTTACAAAGATGACAATAAGTAACACACTCGTCGTCATGGAGGCGGAAACATCATTTGCTTGGGGATGCTTTTCTGCCAAAGGGACAGGAAGACTGGTCCGTATCAATGGCAAGATGAATGGGGCCATGTATTGCTGACATTTTGGGTTAAAACCTCCTCCCCTCGGTCAGAGAATTGAAGATGAGAAACGTGGGCTGGGTCTTCCAGCATGATAACGATCCAAAGCACACAGCCAGGGAAAACCAAGGAGTGGCTCCGTAAAAAGGAAAACCTGTGGGGGAGTTGAACTCCGTGTTGCCAAGCGACAGCCCTCAAACTTCACAGTCTAGAGAAGATCTGTGCAGAGGAGTGGGCCAAAATACCAACTAGAGTGTGTGTGTAGACCTGGTCAGAGACTACAGGAACCGTTTGACCTCTGTAATGTAGCCTTGGTTGGCAATGACAAAGTATCAAAAGTAACTTTTGCTGGCTGCCAATATTTATTGGCCTCCCATTTTCACAAATCTAATTGTTTAAAAATCGTGCAATGTGATTTCCTGGATTAAATTTTTTTACACATTCTGTCTCTCACACTTGATGTGTACCTATGATGAAGATTACAAACCTCTCTTATCTTTTTAAATGGGTGAACTTGCACATTTTTAAGTTGCCCAATACTTATTGGCCCCCACTGTATATGTTTTTATATTTGGAAGATGGGTTGAGGGCCGGATTCATCTCTTGGAGGGCCTGATTTTCCCCGGGCCTTATGTTGAATAGCCCTGTTTGAGACTATATAATATTGGCACATTTTTCCCTCATATGAAATCATTTCACGACCCCAACGGGGGTCTCAATCTTCATGTTGAGAACCACTACATTAGACAACGCCTCATTTTTTTGATTTGGGCCCCCCGTGTGCTTGTTGCTGACAAGTGGAGTAAAAGTGTGTGCCCTGCCCTCAGCCGTGTACTCGGTGAGATCCGGGTGGACGGCGGGACAAAACGACTGGGGAGACACGTGTCCTGTCTGCTAAACCCCACTCTGCCCGTGGACCCTGGGCTGGGGGTCAAAGATGTATGAGGACGAGCGCAAAGGTGACCACCACTGACCCAGTGCTGACCATCACTGACTAGCGCTGACCCACCACTGACCACCACTACCAGGCTGACTACCACACCAGCTGACCACGACGACCATCGCTGACCCCCACTGACCATCACTGACCCGCAGCTGAACACCACTGACCGTCACTGACCAGCACTGACCACCAACCGACCACTGCTGAGCACCACTGACCACCACTGACCACCACCAACCCACTACTGCGCCAGTGCTGACCACCAGTGACCAGCACCGACTATCACGTGAGCATCACCGAAACAGTCACTGCCACTGCACCACTGACACTCACTGACCGCGTGCCACAGTGCACCACCATGACCAGCGCTGACCAGCACTGACCATCACTGACCAGCGCTGAACATTCAGCGCTGACCATCACGACCACGACCGACCGGCCGACCATCACTGACCAGCGCTGACCAGCACTGACCATCACTGACCAGCGCTGAACATCACTGACCATCACTGACCAGCGCTGACCAGCACTGACCATCACTGACCAGCGCTGACCAGCGCTGAACATCACTGACCATCACTGACCAGCGCTGACCATCACTGACCAGCGCTGACCAGCACTGACCATCACTGACCACCGCCGACCATCACTGACCAGCACTGACCAGCGCTGACCATCACTGACCACCGCCGACCATCACTGAACATCACTGACCAGCGCTGACCACCACCGGTCAGCAGTGACCAGCTGGACGGGTGCTGTGCTGCTCGGACCCCGGGACGTCCCACGGGCTTTAGCGTCGTCCACCAACACTCAAAAGTGCATTTTTATTGAAACGACAGTGATACATTTCCACAGTTTTCCTGCTAATCTGCGAAACATCACAGTTACAGCAGTGACCCCTGACCTTTGACCCCTCTGTAGAGAAATGGACTCGACCAGAGCAGCCTAAGTCTCGCCCTCTGATTGTGACGAGGGAGTCCCGCCCTCTTTAATTCATTCATGAGTTCATGAATCTGTCAGAGATATTTTTAATCTTAAGCTTTAAATGTTGCTTTAAGTTATTTATTGACACATTTCATTTATTCATTGAATATTTATTGAATTCATTGTGTATTCAATAAATGAATTAATAGAATGAATGAATGAATTGGGCATTTAAGCACATTGAACCCTCCATTCTAACACATGTGAAAAGAGGATGTTACTATGACGACACGGCTCCTCCTCAGCGTCTCCACTTATTGATCAAATAAAAAGGAATTTTGTTTTTTATGTAAAATGTTTGTTTTGTATATTTCTATATGTTTCTGTGTGCAGTTTAGTTTAATGTTTTCTAATAGTTGTTTGGACATTTTTAAGTGCCTATGACTTAATTGTGACTATTAATTTAAAGAAAATAAAATGAGAACACCTTTATTTTACTATTTAATAAATACTAAATTAATGTTTAAATGGTCAGAATTGTTTGTGCCAAACGTTGGGTGAATTGAGTGTTTTCACAAACTGCTGCTTGATTGGTATAAAAGTATCATTTATATTTACGACAGGAATGATCCCACTAAATAAAATCCTGTCATATGCACTCAAAATAACATATTGAAATGGTTTTGATTTTCTGAGTTAGAAGTAGCTCTTGACTTTGGAATGACAAAATATATTGACCGTAGTAATAGTATATTTGGTTAGAGGGGGGAGAACTATTGTCAAATAAAATATCAAGTAGACATTTAATCTGTTAAAATAAATAACACTAGTTTAATGATATGGTCCATTCACAATATTGGAAGCAGCTCTTAAGGTAAAAATTAGACCGCTGAGTGCTGTCTGAATCAAATTAGAAAGCACTGGCTGTGCCCAAATGTCCACTATTCCAGACTAAATGGGGGTCTCCCCATTTTGTAGTGGTTTTCGAATGTCCAGCAGGTGAAAGAGTAGTGCGCTCAAAATATGGGTTTTATTCACATGACTTTTTCCACTTATGGATGCCATGTGGAGGACTGATATTTATTTTGAACTGTGAGCCCTGGTCCTAATTTTTCATCACTGTGAATTCCATTGCTAGATTCCTACGCTCACACCACTGAAATGTGTGTAAGAATGTATTAAGTTGTATCTTTTCTTTGTGTCGCAGTCGTCCACGAGATGAACGGGGAGGACGGTGGACATATTTTAAGCTCAACAGAAGTGGAGGAACTTATCCACAAAGCAGATGAGGCCTCTATGAAGTCCAAAACGATCACTACAATCACTACTATCTCCACTACTACTGCTGCTACTACTACTACTGCTGCTACTACGGCTGCTACTACGGCTGCTACTACGGCTGCTGCTGCTACTGCTGCTGCTGCTGCTGCTGCTGCTGCTAGTACTACTACTACTACTACTGCTACTGCTACTGCTACTACAGAAAAGCTTGAGGAGGAGCCAGGAGAGACCAAGCCCAGGAATGTCAGTACCATTTCCAGTGTGGAGATCACTGGACTGGAGACTAAACCAGAAAAAGAACCGAGTATGTCAGAGGCGACAGCGGACAACCCTGTCACCATGGTCTTCATGGGCTACCAAAATGTTGAAGATGAAGACGAAACCAAGAGAGTTTTGGGGCTCAAAGGAACAGTCAAAGCAGAGTTGGTTGTAATCGATGATGCTGAAGGGAAAACATCACCTGTCGAGCAGAAAGCGTTTGAAAAATCGGTGCAAAAAGCTGCTACGCCCTCTGCGGGAAAAGTTCCTAAAGAGAAGGAGACGTCACCGGAAAAGAACGGGGAGACAGCGGTGAGCTCAGAGGAAGTAAGAGCTGGAGACACAGAGGAGCAGACGGAGAAGAAGAAGCAGCCGTGTAAGTGCTGCACCATCATGTGAACAGCAGGGGGCGTTCCAGCTCTAAAGTTATTGTTTAATATTCTTAAAAGGACAGAGACGTAAGAAAAAGACAAAAAAACATGAACTGAACTCCACCCACTGCCCTCAGCGTCTAACATTTGTCTCCATCAGGCAGTGAAAGAGTTACGATGTTAAATGAAGGGAAATATTTTGAGCACTTAACGTGGCGTAAAACATACCAGTAGTGCTATTCAAAAGTATATAAATAAACCATAGTATAATCTGTTCCCTTTACATAAAAACATTTCAAATGACTTGTCTTCCATGATGCTAACTACACTTTGCTAACCGACTGCCTGCTGGAGACTTAGCTTCCATCTCTCATCTCATCTTTTATATGCCTTTTTAACTTTTCTATTTTCTTTGTATGAATGCACTAGTTAGCATTAGCTCCTCTGTATTTATGAGCGAACTGTGTTGTGTAAACTAATCCTAGATAAGACTATTTATTTTGTAACTACTATTTTAAAATGATGACTAAAATAGTAGACCTTACCTTGAGAGACTCTACCATGTATTATAGCTTTATACAGTGGTGTTTTTCATTAGCCTGTGTCACGCTGTAAACATTGAATAGGAGCAAAAAGAAACCCAACTCAAATGAATAAATTCATGTTTATTTGAATAGTCTTAACATAGCATTTCTAAATACACTCAAAATGAAATGTAATACAACCTTCAAATCAACGTTTTTCCTTTTTTTCGTATTTTTTTTAAGAGTCACATTAAATTGATATTTATGTTTAGCAGTAAAGTTTTGCTTGTTGTATCTCTCCACATTTATTGATGAACAGAATATACCAAGGACCTTGAAGATATGAGTCTTTACAGCAGCAGTCACATGACCTGCATTTAGGCCCCGCCCAGTCTGAGAACACCTACGGCAGCCACACAAAATGATGAAATGGTAGCAATATTTCTGCTTTTTTGTGGGTAACAGTACTTTCACATATGTCAAAATCTGGACCCTGAATCAGTCCCTTTACATTTGTGCACATTTCTTAGGAATTGCCAAGATATGATCTGAATGTTCCACCTTAAATCTTGAAATCTTTATTTTTGTCAATGTTGCCCATCCCTTGTGCTAACACACTCCATCAGCTGCTCAGCTCCACACTAACATGTCTGACCAGGACAAACACAGTAAAGACTTGATTTGCATTATTTGTATTCCACTTTTCTGCCAGGATATGAAAGCGCTAAATGTGGTGGTGTCTGTCTGTGTCCTGTACTAGTGTTTTACCCATAAGCCTTTGCTGATGTTGCCATGGAAATGAAGCCTTAACATGTAAAGGGCTAATACATACTGTAGATTAAAGTCTGTCAAAAGAGCGTGGTGAGTCTACTGATTATTGTCATGATTAAATAATACAAAAACGTAAAATAATTTTCTTATATTCTTTTGTGGGTTAAATTGTACTTCTCTGTGAATCCATTTGAGAGGGAAATGCTTAATCTAAAAAACAATAGTAATTCATGTTTTTATGTGGTTTCGTATTCGTTTTGATATGGAGCTCTACTGCGATGCCACCGCATGGTTCTTTGAAAGTTTCCCATTCATTTTTCCCATACAAAACCAAAATTGCCTATGCTAATATAGCACTAACTAATGACCTCAAGACCTATTATTTTCTTTTAAATCTGTTACTGAAACATAAAAGTTACTTTGCAGATTTTTAAGTTTTGAACGTTTTTTGGACAGAAAACAACTGCGTTTTGGACATTAGTTATCACAGAGCTGGTTGACGTCCCACTTTAAACTATTATTATTAGAACTTTTTTGAGTCTATGGGAAAAATGAGAGATAAATGTACTTCCGGAACTACGGCTTCGAAGTGGCTGGTGAACTCATGATCAAGACAATTGTAAAACTATTGAGGGAAGGTCCTCATTTGTCCTTGTATTATTTACCTGTTCAGATGAGTGATTTTGAGACTTGCTTTCGCATGGACTTGTATTTAGTTATCTCGTTTTGTCCTCAAATCAGTTTGTCTCTTCCCAAACCCTTTTTGCATCCTGGCTGTGACATGTAGTTGTCCCTGGGCCTGTGACATGCAGTCCACTTGCCATGTTGCCGAGCAGCTTCTTCCTGCCTGTTCTGCACTGCTCTGTTCACTCCAACATTTGACTGTCCCATTTTCAGCAGCACTAGCTCTCACATCCATGCATCTGCCTCATTAATGCTCACAGAGGGGACTCCAGATCAGGTTTTTTCCCCAAAACACTAATAAGAAGTATAACAATGCGAACAAATTGAACGTGCTGAAGAAATCTCCAAAAGGAAAATCGACAAATCTTCTTCATCATTTCTATATCAGTGAAAAGCTCCATTCTGCACTACAAACATATGACCTGCTCCATCTCAGTTAAATACTACAGAGATACAAGAGGATGGGAGGGCATCTGACACAGGGATATAGGATGTGATGTCACCTGAAATTCAGCTATAGACTAGCTGCTGTCTGTAACTGTGTGGTAAAAGTAATAATAATAATAATAATTCGCTGTATTTGATGGCACCTTTCAGGACACCCAAGGACACCTTACCTTTAGTCAGATATGGTTATAGTGAGTATGCAGTTTTGAACAGAATCTAGCTAACGCAGAAGAATTGGTACATTGTTCCAGAGTTTGGGGGCGGAGTGACTGAATGCTTTGGCCCCTAAAGTGACCATTTTAACTGTGGGGACTGAGAGGAGATGAGCAGATGAAGAGTGGAGAGAGCGGGAGGGGGTCTATGGATGGAGCAGGTCACACAAGTATGAGGAGGCCTTGAATGATTCTGTGGGTTAAGGGAAGCCAGTGGAGTTGCATGAGAACCGCTGTGATGTGTTCAGTAGATCGTGTGTGTGTGATGATCCGAGCAGCTGAGTTATGGACATGTTGAAGTCGCTGGATGAGTTTTACAGGGAGGCCAGAGAGAGGAGTGCTACAGTAATCCAAATATGATGTGACAAATGCATGAGCGAGGATCTGAATGGCATGGTGAGAGATGGGCGGAGTCTGGAGATCTTGCGCAAGTGAAAAAAGGTGTGACTGGTGTTATTGATTCGAGCCGTGATTGAGAGAGTCCAGTATGATGCCTAAACGTTTAACTTGTGGGGAAATTGGAACCAGACAGCCGTCAGTGCAAATACTGAGGTGTGGGGATTTGGATAGAGTGGTTTGGAGCCAATGAGGAGTTTGAGTTTGTTAATCGTTGTCCATGATTTGATAGCCTGTAAGCAGTCAGTGAGTGTCAATAGCATAACAATTAAACTGTATAACAAAATGACGGAAGATATTGTCAAGTGGGAACAGAATAGACCTAGGATGAAACCCTGAGGTACTCCATAGCATAACTGTGATGGTGCTGATTTGATATTTTTGACCTGTATGAACTGTCTGTGACCCCAGTGCCAGACAAATGCTCCAGCAAAACGTCACGGATGAGGACGGAGAGAAGGCCTTTGTCAGCTGCTCTGAGGGCAGCTGCAGTACTATGTTTAGAACGAAAGCCAGACTGAAAGGGCTAAATCAGATTGTTGTGTTGAAGATGGCCCTGGAGCTGAGATGCAACTGTAAATTCAAGTAGTTTGGCAGTGAAGGGAAGGTTTGAAACAGGATGGTCATTATTGTAATATGTGGGATCAGAGCCAGACCTCTTGAGTAAAGGCGTAACTCACACGGATTTGAGGGGTGATAGGATTATCACAATGCTCAGCTCGGGATGGAACAATCGTAACCATAGAGATAATGAGATACAATAAAAACGTAAACTGAAATGCAGGGGAACTTTCCAATATACCGTTGGGTCTACTGTAAATAAATGTATCACACTTAAGTGTGAGAATACTTTTGAATGAATCCTAATTTTAGTATTCAGCATTCTAAAATCTCCATTAGTTTAACATGAGGCTAAGTGAGATGTGACAAAGCAATCACAAGCTCAATAGACATTAAGACTATTTCAAAGATGAACCGATATCAGATTCAAAGAAGAAAATCGACTTTTCAGAGCTTTTAACCTTCTTCCAGTGCTATTGGTACCTCGTTTTTTGGTTGATTCCTGCAGCTAGAGAATAGTCTCTATCCTTTCCCTCGGATGAGAAGGCGAATGAGTTCATGAGCTCCGCAGCACGCTTCCCTGTTTCAGCCCCTCCTCCAAGAAGCACTCTGTATCTGTAACACCCCCCCCACTCTAGGTTACGTCACGGGGTGGGCAGGGAACGCACGCTCACGCTGAGACTACGTTGCGCGTTTGGCGGGGAGGCGGATCGCTCTTCACGAGGGTGGGGGGGAATCTCAAACTAAGCCGTCTGCACTTTCGGGTTTGTGTGGGGGTCCAAGATATGGGTGATATTTTATAACTGTTATGTTATGGGTGTTGCACAACACTGCTATGCCCTTAGGGTACACTATGAAAGTATCGGCCAGTTTGCTTCTCTAGAGCTCAGGATTGTGTCACACATCAGTAGAATTTTAAATTCAATAGAAACAAAGAATGTCCAGTTGGCTGAAGCCTCTTAACCCTCCTCTGTGTGCAGTCTTTTGGAGCTTAACTTCCTGATGTGCTGGACTGGGATGGTCACTCTGCTCCCTGCGTCTCCATGGAAACCTGCTACCTCCTGCATCTCCATGGAAACCTACTGCCTAAGCCGGAGGCGCCCCCTAGAAGAACAGAGCATGCCGCACGTAACCACTGTGATCTGAAGTGAATAAAGAGCCATACTGACCATACTGAGTTAATATTTCTTCAATTTTGGGCCAGTTTCCAAACTATGTATCATTTTTTTGCTGGTGGCCATAGCATCTCAAAACCTCCCTAAGTCTTTGAAACTTTAAATGTGTTTAATAACTTTTTTGGTGTTGGCTGCACAGAAACAAAGTAAGGATCATGGTCTATGACTTGTGAGAATTAACAGTAAATAAATAATGACACAAATATTCATATTAAAACATTCAATTTATTTTATTCCAAGGCACTTCAATACCCAGTTTAAACTTTAGACAAATACAACATTGTTTTCTAAAGCAGATAGGTCCTCGTCCTTGTCCCCTTCCCTTCCCTAGACCCCTGCCTTGACCCTTATCCCGACCCTAACCCCGACCCCATCGTCCGACTACACAGTAGAAGGGGTGGTCCTGGGGCACACTCTCGCTTGATCTATATGAAAATGTTGAGATTTGGACTTCCGGCCAAAATAGTGCTGTAGGTGGTTGCATCGCTTAAGCCTCTCTGCTTAAGCCTTTTCCAGAGGGATGGCTGATTTGAACAAAACATTGGGATTTGAGTTCTTTCCTTATGAACAGTTAAAGTTGACCGATTACAACTTCAAAATTACCCTAGCCTGTCAAGCTAGCATGGCCACCACCCCCACCCCAGATGAGGGCCCCGATAGTGCATGGCGTAAGGAAAAGCAGGACCGAGGGACGCCAAGCTTAACTGGTTATGTTGATTGCAGTGAGGGATGAGCTGCATGAGCTCAAGGCTGAACACAATGCAAGTTGACAAAAGGGGAGATAGTCATGGGGGTCCTGAAGGACCTGGACAGATGTGAGCGGCAAAGGTGGAACAATATTCTTTGCACAACACAGACGAGATGAAAGAACAGAGAGCTGAAGTGAAAACTTCACAGGCAGAGAAGAAAACCAGAATGGATAAACGTATACATTTGAAGTCTAGATTCCACCAAAACAATCTGAGACTCGTGGGCGTGCCGTAGGGCGAGGAAGGAGAGAACACAACAGAGATTTTGGATTATCCCAGAGGGACGCGTGTGAAGAAGGTAAAATATTTGTTTTAACTTTATTGATAGACAAACAAGACAAACAAAACTAAAACAAAAAAGGGGGTGACAGGTCATTTGCATTGATGTCAACAGTTTTTAGACCTGACAGACAAAAACAGATGGGGACTTTATGCTATTTACGACTGTGCATCACCTATGTGTGTGTGTGTGTGTGTGTGTGTGTGTGTGTGTAATTTTTAAGGTTTATTTTATTGTGTGTGAGTTTAAGCAAGGGGACGTCAGAGGAGAAGGTGGAGGAAGAAAAAATAGATAAAACAAGTAAAATAAACTCCATAACAGTAGAAACAATAATGACAAAGAAAAGAAAAATCCATAAAAGAAACAAATGAAGCAAACAAAATGATAACAAAACAAACAAACAAACAAACAGACAGACAAATAGAACCACCCCCAGCAACAGACAACAGCCCATCACCACCAACAACAACAACAACAACCGCAACTGTTATTCGTTTTCTTCTTCCCTTTCATCTTTCTTGGGGGATTGTACCAAGGACTTGAGCTCAGCCGCTGCCAGACCCTGAGGAGGCAGCTCACCGAGCACGTGCTGGTCTGCTCTCTGCTCGGGTGTGTTTTTCTTCTTAGGTTGTAGCCACCGTAAATATTTGTAATGGTCATATTCATTTCAAATTGCACATTTTATTATCAAATTAATTATATATTATTAAATGAATTATTTTTGTTGTTTGTGTCACCATAATATGGGTAGGTTAGTAAATAAAGGACAACCGCAATAATCAATAACAGCAATGGGCCTCCCCCACAATCGACCACCCTGCCCGCTCGCTCGCCCGTCCATCCATCCCGCCATCACCCTGTTTGCTTCATCTATCCACCTCTACCACTTTATATATACATATATATACATACATTCACACATATACATGATAATTATATACCATTACTAATAAAATAAAATTCAGAAATACATTTATTTTTTGTAGGAAATATTTGAGGATGTTCCAGTTAGGGGGTGCTTCTATTGTGTCAACTTTTGTGACTGATGGCTCTATAGCAGGGGTCTCCAATAGCCTGCGGGCCAGTTCCGGACCCCGAAGCAATTTGGTCTGGCCCAGTTTCCCATAATTAAAAATATATTACTTATTTTTTTTCCGGTTCCGTGCCGCACCGCTCTCCGCTGGTCACGGCGGGCCAGAGAGCCCCGGTTCCTCTGAAACACTGCGTGTGCTATGAGTGCGTATTGCTTCACGGGTCGGGTTATGAAAATTGGACCGCGGTCTCGTCCCGGGACTTTTGCTTTAGGCACGTCTAAATTCATCAGCTAATTTCTCTGTGAATATGTGTCGGATTGTAATAAAACACACTTCCTGGCTTCGTGGGAAACGCAGGAAGTCCCCCAGCATACAGAGTCTTTTGATCAAAAGGAGACACAGCAGACATGTAAATCAGGAATACGCTAACAGAATGGTCTAGATTTGAATTGGAGGTGGAAAGTCTTAAAATGTCATGAAACATAAGGTCAAAATGATAATTTTCCATAACAAGAATACAATAAACCTGACACAATCTCAGGAGACCATGTGCTTGGTATTCAATAAGGTCACAAGTATACTGCGACTAGAACTGTCAGCTTCAGTCATGTCAGCTAAAATAAGTGTAAGGCTTAACTCAGAACTTGAAATGCATATTGACACCTGGACTGGTTCTCAAGTTGGTTACATTAACAACAAGGCGCGAAGGTTCCACGTATTTATTTCAAACCGTGTCCAGCTAATTAAGCAAACAACTGATCCCAAACAGTGGCATTACATTAGTACAGCACAAAACCCTGCTGATCATGCCTCTAGAGGGCTTAGTGCATCAGAGCTCACTTCAACTAATTGGTTATCAGGCCCAAAATTCCTGTGGGAACCAGACATCTCATTCCTATTCTCATTCACAAAGTTCTCTAGCTGGTCAACACTTCTCAAAGTGATTGCCAGAATGAAGCCCGAAAACAACATCCCAATGTTGTAAATGTTGAGGAAAGAAAAGAAGTTGACAGTTACCAGCCTTGTTCAACAGCATTGTTTAATATGTTTGAACATTATTTAATCTGTTTTTCACTGTCGCCCCTTGGGCTTTACAAAAATAAATTGAATTGAAAAACAACAGACCTTTTCTCAAGAGCTGGAAAAGTTGGACGGAAATTTAGTCTAGGACTGAAACACCTCATAATTCTTCCTAAAGTCCATCACATAACAAAGTTGATAATGTCACACTTTCACTCCAAGCTTTGCCATCAAGGCAGAAACCAAACATTAATGGATTTTGGGTGGTTGGAGGAGTAAGGAGGTGGCAAAGTTGATCAACAAATGTGTGCAATGTCGAAGCTCAGATGCCCAACAGAGGAACAACACATGTCAGAGCTACCAAAAGAACGGCTTCAAATCTCAGAGAACTTCTTGCACTGTGGTATGGATTGTTTTTGCCCATTCATTACAAAGCAAGGCCGCAAAGAGCACAAAAAGTATGGACTACTCCTCACTTGTCTCTCGACTCGTGCAGTTCACATAGGATATGCAGGCGGATTTGTCCACAGACACATTCATTAACCCCTTGAGGTGCTTCATTTATCAGAGGAGCCTTTTGTAAGCTATACTGTGACCAAGAAACAAACTTTGTGGGGGCAAAAATGAACTTAAAGCAGCTCTCAAACAATGTGACACCAATTCCCTGGAAGCAGTTTTAGCTGACAAACAATGTGAGTTTGTGCTTAATGACCCATCCGCAAATCATGATGGAGGTGTTTGGGAGCGCCATATCCAAACTATTCGCAATGTTCTCAATGCCACAATCTCTCAGTGCTCTCGCAGATTGGATGACGGTGTCCTCAGAACACTGTTCGATGAGGCGATGTCAATAATCAGTGTCGATGGAATCAATGACTCACTATCACCAGAACCTTTTACTCCAAACCACCTCATATTAATGAAGTCCAAAGTTGCTTTGCCACAACCTGGAAGGTAGGATTAAAGGAGGATTTGTATGCAAGGAAAAGATGGTGTAGATTATAATATATCACAGAACAATTTTGGTGTAGGTGGGAAAAAAAATTCAACACGGCAAAAATTACAGATACCACGTCGCAATCTCAAAGTCAATGACATTGTCATTATCAAGGATGACATGCTTCAAAGAAGTATGTGGCAACTGGGACGAGTTGTCGAGGCTCTTGGAGAAGACGGTGTGTTATTTCACAGGGTGAAGACTTAACAAAGCAATAGCAACTTGCCAAAGAATCAAGGGATGCCACACAAGCCTCATGTTATTTAGCGGCCTGTCCAAAAACTAGTAGTTTTTTTAGAAAGTCATTAATGTGGTTTACTAACTGTTCCTGTGTAGTAAGGCAAGGCAAGGCAAGTTTATTTGTAGAGCACAATTCGTACACAAGGCAATTCAAAGTGCTTCACACAACAGGAAAAAATGCATTAAAATCACAAAGACATGGCAGAAATATCTTGTCAAGACATAAAAAGTGCAAAGAAAAGCATTTCAGTCATATGCACAGCCAAACAAAACAGTTTTTAGTTTAGATTTGAACATTGCCAGAGTAGCGGCCTGTCTCACATCCTCAGGAAGACTGTTCCTATATTGTCAGAGTATATTATTGTCAGACATTTTAGTTTGTGATATTTGTACACTTTATTTTTACTTTGTACACATTTCAGTCAAGTACAATTAACCAGCATATATGTACTGTTAGCATTCTCAATTTGCTAAGCTAATGTATTTTTCTTTTATTCTTACCCGTGTAGTTTTCATGGTGCATTGACGGTGCTTTGACTACCAATGATGTTGTTTGGCACAATAAAGAACATTTTGAAATACACATGGCTTCAATCAGAAATATTTGCACCCGTTGAAACACATCAACGAAACTGAGGGCCTGCAATACACTTTATTGGTGATATAAGAAGTAAAAAATATATATATATATATATATATTCAAAACCCTAGTGGAGGCTGTGCTCAGAAAAATACAAAGCATGGTGAAATGAAGAACAGCAGCAAGGTGTGGTTAGGTGACCCATGTTGGCTCATCTGTATGTGGAATATGGACTCAAATAATTTTCGTTATTTTAATGATACTTAGATGGTTGCTACGTAGCCTAGTTGTTTTAAGCACTTTATTTTATGTGCCCTTATATGCACTCTGCCAAGATATTTGCAATATGGTTGTGCTCCTAGGTTTGCTGTGGGCGCTAAACAGAATACTTTTTTTCTGGTTGCATGCACTTGATGGATCGTTAGAAGAAGGGGATCGGATGTGCAAGAGTTGGGACATTTATTTAAAAAAACATAGCAGTGGAGCGGTTTGGAGAGGCATTGTATCTAGTCCTTCCTTGAATGGACTGGTGCTTTGTGTTTTTGCAGCTCCTGTGTTTGTGTTTAACACAAACACAGGAGCCAGGGAGGAGTCATTAGGCCAAAATTAAATGAGCACACAACAATTACTTATATATGCCATTAAATAATTAAAATAGGAAATAAATAAACAATCAATTCTAATTTAATATTAAATTCATTAAATAATTCATTCATTCATTGAGTACTAATAAAAGTAGTTAAATGTTTAAAGTATTATTTAAATAATTTAGAAAATAATTAAATGTTTCAAAAATAATTTAAATACAAAATAATTAAATGTATTGTGTTGCTTGTGGTTGAGTGGATAGCACATATGCCTGCTATGTGGCATAGGCTGCAACATCGCAAGTTAAAATTTGGCTCTAGACCGTTTTGCGCTGCAGTGTCCTGTCGAATAAAGCCTACGGGCCAAAAAATACTTAAAACTGTCACTGAATAATTCAAATAATTTTCTTCTTTTTCTTTTTGGCAAGGCAAGGCAATTTTATTTGAGGAGCACACTTTGTATATACACAAGGCAATTCAAAGTGCTTCACACAAAAATGCATTAAAATCACAGACGTAACAAAAATCACAAAACAGTTAAAGACATGAAAGAGAAGAGTGCAAATAAAATCCTTTCAGTCATATGCGCAGTTTAAAGAAAATCTCAGGAAGGCTGTTCCTGGTTTTAGCTGCATTCAATTTAAATGCAGATTCCTCATGTTTAATCCTGACTCTGGCACCAGCAGGAGGCCGGTCCATGTTTAGTCCTGACTCTGGCACCAGTAGGAGGCCGGTCCCTGAGGTCCTCAGAGTCCGAGATGGTTCATGTGGCACTAACATGTCCGAGATGTGCTAGGCCATGGAGAGACTTGTACAGAAGCAGAGCTGCTTTAAAGTCTCTTTTCTGAACTACAGGAAGCCAGTGTAGAGACCTGACATGACCTGGCATGTCCTGTCCAACAAATGTGTCCCACTTAGTCCAGAGTCTGTCAAAATCATCAAAATATGTCGGTCACAATTTCGATCCAGTCCTTGATTGTTGGTGCATTCTGTGCATACATTTTTTGTAATGGCCTTCCACCCAGCAGTCAAAAGTTGCAAAGGTATTTATTAATTGTCCATGGCAGGAGTTTGAAGTCCCAAATACATGGTTCTAATATCAAGTGGGACAACAACAATGTCGAAAACAGTCTGTAGTGCTTTGTTAATGTCAGTCCAATACTTATGGACAGGACAGTCCCAAAACACATGGTAATTGTGGGCCTCCAGGCAACAACAGCCTTTTTGAAATTTGAAAAATTGTGTTACCTTTTCTCAGCAGAACTCCCTCCAAACATGCGATTTTGTGGTTCTCCATTGAGATGTTCATACACTTTCCCACTCTTCATCCGTCAAAACAAAATTACCTTCTCTTTCCAATTTCTTTTTAATATATATAGTAGAGGTTGTCCAGATTATTAATACATTTATTTCATTTAGATAAAGTATTACCCCTCTTGAAAGTTCTGATTTACTAATAAAAAAATCAGTGAGAGGGTTATAATGGTCCTTGCTTTGTTTGATTGCTTGGTTATAATATCTTAATACGTTTTTCCAGGCCAAAGGATTCCTACAACATATCAAAGCTTTTTAGTCAGAACTAAGTAACTTTGGTGATAGAACTCCCCCTGCAGCTCCCCTGTGAAAATACATGGTCAGAAAATAGACACAAAAGCTTTTATTTATTTTATTTCTTTCTGGGTTTTTATATTCACTATCACCCTTTGAGGCAACTGCTGTTGTAATTTTGGGCATTACCAAACTACATTAAATTAAATTAATAAGACTGCATAATCACATGTCACATTGCCTAAAAAAATTAAAATAAATAAGAGTCAGTGTATCTCAGGAGAGTTGTCTTCGGAAAATACATATTTAACAATCAAAGGGACTTACAAAAACATTCAATAAGGTGAACATTTTAGTTAGTTCTACATTAACTTGATGATATTTTACAACCAGGTAGAAAGCCTTTATCCATTTTGTTATCCAGACCTTGAATCTTAGATTTGTGCTGTTTGGTGAAGACCAACCAGCTTAAGATTTTAACATCATTGTTTAGTTTACACATTTTCATTATCTCTTCCCAGAGAAACAACAGTAGACAAAAATCAAAACCAGCAGACATTCAAGGAAAAAAAGAAATGAAGGCACATATAAACCATAACAAACTTCCCATTTAGTCCATAGTCTGTCAAATTTGTCCATTTTGAAATCAAGTCCAAATGTAATTTTTTTCTACTCTGTGAATGTCCAATATAATGTCGATCCAGTCCTTGATTGTTGGTGAAGTTTGAGTCATCAATTTTTTTGTAATGGCCTCCCTTCCCGTTGATATTTTCGAGTTGGATATGCGAGCGTAGGCAAATACATGCTGCTGGGCTTATTTTTCAGATGCGTGTCCAGGGCATCGATGCACAGGTGTCCAACCAGGCGCATCTAGCGCAAATGTGGACGGAGTGGTCTGAACGCTCAAACGACATGTCTTTTGTTTTGTGTGGGCTGAGTCCATGAGACCAGTCCATCCTGTAATAAGATGACCGAAACAATTCCATCTGCTTAAGGAGATGTCTGTCTGAATGGCTCCTGCGATCACTTGTGTACAGGATATACTACATGAGAGAAAGGATACACCCTTGTAAATCTGTGCTACTGTCTTAATTCCTTCTCAATAAATAGATGAGTCCAAAAATTAGCTGCATGGTTGTTGACAGGAACAAAACGCTTTGAGCATTACTCCTGTGCTCCAATCACTTCATTGGCTCTCTGTCTCTCTCAGAAGTCAAGTTAAAATGTTATTGCTTTGAATAGATTTTTATATAGCACCACTTTTTACTCACTCACAAATTCCTGTCAGAAGCTTTGGAGTTTTGGGGTCCTGGGACCAAAATTGGATGAGTTGAAACAAAAGACCCTGAACTCGTAATGGTCCATGGTGTAAACTAGTGAGAAATAATAGTAATAGTAGTGAACAAAAACATTGCATCGAAGGAGGACTAGAAAAGACCTTTGTAATAAGTACAAATCATCAGATTGCTTCATGTATGAGGCTCAGTATTTGCACTATGATCCTTTAGGCTTGGTTATAAGTGGGCTTCATTCCGGTCAGTTCCAATGGCTGAGTGTACAATGGCAAACAGTCACAAACAGGGAGTGAATGGAGAGGGGCTTTGTCACGTTGTGTGTGCTCAGCATTTCTCTGGAGCTCGGCACAGATCCACTCTGGACTGAACTGTCACACAAACAGGGAGCCAGAGAAGGACCACAGAGGACTGAGTGAGTACGCTTTGGAACTCATGTCTTAATGTAAGAGAGACCTCTGCAGACAATTGACGGACGTGTGCTTTATTGAATGAAATTGAATGAATACACGTTGGCTTAGACTCTGGCAAGGAGAGACAGCGATGAAGTGATGAAAGGACAGAACAGTTTATAGTTATGGATGGAGAGGCCGAGGAGACTGATGGTTCTGCTTTCAGAGTGAACAGCAGAGGGCAGCAGAACCTGATCCATGTGACAAAAGTCATACTGCATCTGTTTATTTTCCCAATTAAAGGGACTATGACAATTAGTGATAAATGATCAAAGGTGCATTTTAGTTGAGGGTCTGCTTGTCTCCATGGAGATAGTATTGCTTTTCGTAGTATTAAATGTATCTGTGGTTTAAATTAGGGAAAAGGTTTGGACCAATCAGCAAAGATGTTGACAGTCACAAGCCAATCAGAGGCTGTGCTTCCCCTGTCACCTTGGTTGGACATGCTCTTCATGTGGGGTCCTTCCACAGGAAAAATTCAAAAGTAGTTGTAATTTTGTGTACTTTGGTGGGCTTTATAGGAGATTTATTTGATAGATTCAGTTGGCCATTGTTGTATGATATAGTCATACTATTAGGCAACTATAATTTCAGCATGATTAAACACAGTCTTTTCAAAAGTCAGTTTTATAAACAGAGCCGAATACAGGTTCATGATCTGCATTTTATTAGTATTTGACAGGTGGTGCGGAAGTTCAACATCAGACTGTCTCATTTAATCTGATAAACTTCATAAAATATTCTAGAGGCCTATAGTTACTCTCTGTGGCCTATTTGTGGATCCCTGAAACCAACTTTACATGCCTTAAGGCAGAGTACAGGCAAGGGTTGCCTGTGGCGGCACCGCGGAACAACAGCATGGCCCACACCGGCCCACTTACCCATTGGCCCACGGGGAAAATCACCGGTCCGCCTTTGAGCACACTGCTTTAAATAGCCAGCAAATTAAACCGTAAAACAGAATTTCTGTTCAAAGAGGGATTCTCTTCAGTCCTCCTTCACACCTCTTTCAAACCATCTCTTCTCCTGCTTAAAATATACACCTCACTGTCTTCAAGCGAGTGATGAGTGGTTTTGAGGTGGAGATGCACGGCTGGCTGCAATCCAGAATTACATTATGACATGACACGGTTGACGTCACTTCCGTTGAGTGTATTCTGTTTCACTCGAGATGCTCGTTCTCTACTTTTATCGTTAATCCACAAATGGCTACAATCCGCCGTGTTTAGAGTATGTATTTCATGTATGTTCATTAACATGCACTGTCCCAAGTAAATAAACAAAACAAATAACCTTAATCCTAACCCTAGTCAGTTATTTAATAAATATGTATACATGCTTTATATAATGTCTTATTCTATAGAGATACCCAAATCTCATATAAAAAAATTACAGCATTAAGATATTTATTTATTTATTATAATTAACAGTCTCTTGTACATATTTAGTGAGACCAGGTGAGTTTGCAGATCATTCCATAACGAAGTTGCAAAAAAACATAAAGCCTTTTTACCCAACTCAGTTCTGACTCTAGGGACAGACAACATGAAGATGTTCTGAGACCACAGGTTACTGCTCGTGGGTACTAAGTACTCAGATATTGAGGGAGCAGTCCTAACATGGCTTTATGAATGAAGAGGTGTCAGTGTTTCAGTTTCCGCAAAGACAAAGAGGTCCAACCAAGTATTTTTCTTTCTTTTTCTATTTATTTTTTCTTTCTTTTTTTCTTTTTCAAATTTAAAAAAAATTAGAACAATTAACAGCAATACAACAGAAAAATCTCAAGACATCAAAATGAACACTAAGGCACAAAAACTCCCGCTCGCTCCTTCACAAATGTAGTGTTCAGATTCAAGGCAGAGAGAGACTGTATCTTCATGCTAATAATGCCAAAAAGTAAAATCTCAGAAAAGCTATTTCAGGCGTCAGACCAAATAACCTGATAAAAATAGCACTCACAAATGATACAAATAAACTAAAAAATAGTGCTAAACATCCTCCAAATACCTTTTAGTTTATTAATTAATTAGTGAGTGTAACATGGATCTTCTAGCTCTAACTGAAACTTGGCTTCAACAAGATGATTTTGTCAGACTAAATGAGTCCACTCCACCCACTCATGTTAACGTTCAGACCCCCAGGAGCACAGGCTGAGGTGGTGGTGTGGCAGTGATCTCACACTCAAGCCTTCTATTGAGTCCTAAAATTAACAATGAATTTTTCTCTTTCAAAATCCTCATGCTTTCAATCACATGTCCAAATTGGAGAAACCAAAACGGAATTTTATTCAATAACTGCATCAGCAGTGTCTGAAATAGTACCACTCCCTTTGAGTAGTGGAAGAAGGAAGGGTTTGAGGTTTTTTGAAGAGCCCAGTTAAAAGTTAAAAGCAGAGGTGTAAGTGTTTCGTTTAAAGCTTAATACCACTCTGAGGTGAACACATTACTCCCCGGAGATTTATTGTGTATTTTCAACACTTTTATTTCAGCTCCTAATTTTTCATTTTGGTCTTTAGTTATGACAGGCAACTTGAGAGTGTCCAGGAAATAATTTATTTAATCTTCTTTATCACCTGAGACTTTAGAGATACGTTTTTTTGCAGAAAGATTCAAAGGACTATTGTATTTGGTCTTGTTTGGTTAATATTACATTACTCTATTTGTCTCATATTTTAAAGACTGCACTTTGAGCTTGTTGTTTTCTAAATTTCCAGTTACTCTCATATGATCTCTCATAATATTTCTCAAAATTTTTCCCTGAGATCCGATCATCATTTCTTCTCTTATCGTTTTAATTTCATATAACACCTGAGGATTGATTCTCCTTCTTGACATGATTTACCTCCAGCAATTTTAGTTTTTCTTCCAGATTTATTTATTTTCATTTAGCGTTTTCTCACTTTGTTTCTTTTTTACAAAGGCAATGGCTATAATTTTACCTCTGAAATCTGCTTTAGTAGCATCCCAGCAGATGGGTTGAGACGTTTTGTCATTTTCCTCCACATAAATCTCAATGTCGTTTGAGATTTTTTTTCTTAAACAAAGTACATTAAGCAAGCTGGCATTGAACCTCCAAAGTGTGTTTTTATATTTTTCATCCAAGTCTACTGTAATATAGATAGATGCATGATCACTTAAGTCTATTGTGCCTATATCTGCCTCTATATTGACAATAAGGAGTTTATTCTAGAATAGATTGTATGTGGATTAGATAAATAGGTGTATTGGCGTGGTTTTTATTGTTCCTCCTGTGCCCCTTGAGTTTGAGGTCTAATGCAGGTTGGACATGAAGATTTCAATCGCCACAGATTTGGGTTCCCTCAGAGTGGTTTGCAATCAAGAGTAAAAACCTTTCCATGAATAGTTCCTAACCAGTACATATCTGCAATCTTTGTCTTAACATTCAAAACTTTTAAAGCACATAAGTATGTAATTACTATCTTCATTTTGGTGACATTATCATCACCATGACAACCGATTGTTGTTTTGGCATAACCACAGTAATGCTTTATAAGATGTAATAAAAATGCCAAAAACAAACAGATCCCCTAACAATCAGCACTCAAAACAGAAATGTCTTATGTGACCATTAATAGAATTCACTTAGCCTGCGTTAGTGATTCAATTTCCTGCTGCAGTTCCATTCGCTGTGGGTTGGCTTTTTCTGAGGTGCACTTCTGCCTCCGCTGGTGTTTTGAGCATGTGTTTGTTTTACCTTCAAAAGTCACCAGACGAGTCGCCGGAAACAAGAAGCCATGCCTCGGTTGTCTCCTCTTGAATTCCTCACAGACGTGGCGATTATTTTCTTTTGTATGCAATATCTGTGAGAAAAACACTTGTTTTTCTTTTTACTAGAGATCTCCTTTAACTTTTGCAGCCTTCATAACATGCTCCTTCACATGATGGTTAATGGAAGAATGGTTAATAAGGTTTAGAAACTTTCTTATCAGGCCTCGTGGTTTATCAGCTTCTTGTCTTGCTTGGCCAAGGCGATGTGCTCTTTCTATAGTAATGGGAGGGACTGCAACTCCAATCCTGCATATAAGTTCCGGCATCACCCTCTCAAGAAAGCCCTCAATTTTGTCCCCCTCATTACCCTCTTGGGAGTCCCACAAGTTTGAGATTGTTTCTGTGCGCCCTGGACTCAAAATCCAGGATCTTTGTTTTTCATATTCTTGTTCTTCGTCTGCAGTTTCACTGCCTCGGCTTTCATCTCCTGCAACTCATCCATAATGTCTCCGCCGCCTGCGCCTCCTCCTGCCGCATCACCTCCGCCTCCCGCACTGCCTCCTCCTCCAGCACCGCCTCCTCCTCCCACACCGCCTCCTCCCCCCACGCCTCCTCACCCTTTTTATTAAGATAATTATTGATTGTATTCAAATACATTTTCCTTAAAACTATTGTATTAAAGTTTGCTCAAACACAAATCAAAAGGGTTGGTCAAAGGGAATCAAAAAGGTAATCCAGAAGAAAAGGGTCTCCCAACCTAAAAAATTACGATTTAGAATTTTGATTTTGAATATTTAGAATCACGAGCAGCAATACGTTCCAAAATCCCAAATATGTGCCACACACTAAGAAGGACCCAGCGCTGGGAGGGTGCTTGGCGTCCCACAATATAAACAGCGCCAGATTAATAATTTGAATGAAACAAGTATTTTACAATTGAGCAGAGCGCACTTTCTTACTGGTGTGCTTTTATGAGTGGTGCGCCGCATGAGCCGGGGTGTGTTCTCCTGCCCGAGGAAAAGCACTGCACATGGACCCCTGTGGCCCATCCTGAGCTGGTGGGCAAGAGGAAAGAAGAAAATCACGTCCAGAATGCTCTCTCAGCCTGTGGATACCCGACTTGGACTCTTAGCAAAGTGAAGAGAACCAAAAAGCAGGACAAAAGGGACAAAATGGAAACAGAGCCAAGAAGAAAGGGTGTCTCTATCCCTTATGTCTCGGGACTGTCAGAAAAACTGCAAAGAATTTTTAGACAACACAAAATCCCTGTTTATTTCAAACCAGGCAACACTTTAAGACAAAAACTGGTTCACCCTAAGGACAAGATGCCGACACAAAAACAGAGCAATGTAGTGTATTCTATCCAATGCAGTGAAGAAAGTTGAAAGTTGTAAAGAGCGCCACATAGTGGAGACTAAACAGCCACTTCACAAGAGGCTTTATCAACACAGAAGACACGCAAGTTCTGGACCCCAGAGCGTTGTGCATCGTCATCTCAAAGCCACAAACCACTCTATTGAAGACAGTGAGGTGGAGATTCTGAGCAGGAGAAAAGATGGTTTGAAAGAGGAGTTAAGGAGGCAATCTTTGTTAAAAAAGAGAATCCTTCCTTAAATCGTAATGGAGGTTTAAGATTCAACCTTCCAGTTGTTTATAATGGTCTGCTGAAACCCTGGAGACGCCCGAGGCATTCGGATGCTAATAAAGGGACTCAGGGAGGAGGGAGGAGGGATCCAAAGTCAGTGAACAATAGGCCCATCCCAGTTGGTTTCGATAGGCCATTATCAGGGGTCCCACCCTGTGGGCAGGGTTTTCACCGAGTAGGATATAAACCTGAGTTCTCAGACTTGTTTCACAGTTTGAGAATGACTCTTGGATGAGAGTCGAAACGTTTTGTTTTTCTAAAACAGAATCCAGATGACTACAACTGAATCTTTTTCTACAAGGGAACACTCCTGGACGAATGAGGGATTACACCGACAGTAATATTTGTATTGCAATATCACTGTCAGGGACAATAACAAATCAATCATCAAATCAATGACGTGGAAAAAAAATGTCTTGTTAGAAGAAAAGTTACATTTAATCTACATTTAAGTAGTCTTCTCTTTCTCCTGTGTGTCTCCAGAGCTCCCTGTGCTCCCTGGAGACTGCATAGGTCTGGGGACATGTTCAAGTACACGTCCCCCTGGCAGGTCCTGGTCTGCAGCCTGGAACCCCACAAGGTCAGCATTTATTCTGATTCTAACTCTTTGTCATTTGAACTGAGAAAATGAATTGAGACAATTTTGTAATATTATTCCTTTTATGGACTGTCCTCTGCATAATCTTGAAGTATTCATTTTAGTGTAACTCTGCAAAAAAACAAGAGATTGAACAGGAAATAGTGAAACAGTGAGCGTTAACAGTGAGCGAGACGGGCGCCACTGTGCACAGAACTAATAAGGGGATTTCAGTTTCCTGTCTCTCCACGAGAGTCTAGCTACAGCCACTGAATGGAGTGGAGGTTTACCACCATTAGCTGACTGCGGGGAGCTTCACTCTGGCCCATCCGGGGCCAAAAAAATACCATAAAATTCGGGCTATAAGTTGTTACTTTTTTCACACCCTTTGAACCCTGCGGCCTAAACAATGATGCAGCTAATTTATAGATTTTTACAGGCTAACGGCCTTTAGGGGTGTTCTAGCAAGAAGCAAGTGCACGAGAGCCAGATGTGGAGACACAGGCAGACCCAAGTAAATCCGCTCACACAGAGAAATTAAGAACAGTTTTATTACAATCCGAAATAAGAATTTGTTTACCCGCCCAAACCCAGGGGTCCTGCAGGTCAAAAGACAACCGGCGCATCACTACTGTGTACCATTCTGTGTAAATATCTCGTTACAATGCAGACACCTGCGGCTTATAGACCGGTGCAGCCTGTATAATGTACCTTGTTAAGTTGGTTAAGGTTTGGGGTTGGTAATTGAGTATTAAACATCCGAGCTATAGATTCTCTTCCCTTGTTTAAATCTGAAAGCACATCTGTTCCGTCTTAGTTATCTGCACTTAAACTCTTAACCCTGTATTTTAGCCACTGTTTAGTTTTAATGTTTTGATTAACAGTTTTTAATCTGTTCTGTCCGGTGACCTTGAGAGCTTCAAACAGCGCCTAGAAATAAAATGTATTATTATTGTTAATTTTATTATTAACAAATCAAACCAGATGTGCAGTTAGTAGAGCTCCACTCAACATGGTACTGCCCGCTGCGCTCGCTTTCATGTTTAACTGACGATCACTTTGGCATGGAGACATCGTTTACGGTAAGAACTATTTATCTTTTATGTATTTCACAAATGCAATATGAGTTTACATGTGCTTTTGTACTTTAGACCTTTATCAAACTTTGTTAGCTGTTGGTAGAAGGAGGGAAACTATAGTTTGTAAATTCGTAGTTACAGGAACACTTGTGGACAGGGTGAACAACCCCACCTGCTTGTTCAGGCCAAAAAAGTTATTGGAAGACATAAAAAGTGACACGAATGAGCCTACAATGTATTACATAAAACATAATTATATATAATTATGTATTATTGTTTTATAGAAACTGGTTGTTATGTGCTTGAAAAGCCTGTGAGTAGTAAAGTGTTGCTCTGTGCTTCAAAACACCTCTAACGTTGAGGATCTTTACTTCTGAGGTTGGCCAGGTTGATAAGGCAGCAGAAGTTTACACACAAGCGACATGGCACATTTATGGCTCATGCTCTTCCGCTCCCCCGTGTCAGCTCTGTCTTGGTTCGGCCCAATGAAGAGGAGCTTGGACAGGGCCTATACTACACGTTACATTCAATGTGCCCACATGAAGCCTGGGGGCGCAATTCAGACTATAGACTGTAGGAAGGAATGGCTGATGGCGGCATGACAGGGCTGTTGGAGCGTGACATCTGAAGGTGTGTTATGTTGCAGTGCATCTGACGTCTCCTCCTCCAGCCGCCCCATGGGCAATGCCACCCTGGGTGTCTACACTGTGATGCATTAAAAACACAGGAGATGGTGGGGGGGTGTTAGTATTTTCAGAACAGTTGTGACAACGATAGTAGTGATAAAAATGATAACAGTGATAATAGTACTAACAACAGCAGCAATGATAATGATGATAATAACGACAACAAAAAATATATGTATGTGTTAATAACATGTTTGTGTGGTGGTTGGGTGGTTGTGTTGCAGGGTGGTGGTTGTGTTGCAGGGTGGTGGTTGTGTGGCGGGGTGGTGGTTGTGTGGCGGGGTGGTGGTTGTGTGGCTGGGGGGGTGGTGGTGGGTGGGTGTGTAGGAGTTGGCTCACAGACAAATACAAAAAGTTGGTATGTCTGAAGAGTGGAAGATAGAGGAAGAAAGGAAAGGAAGAAGAGAAAGGAATCAGAGTTGTAATAGGTTAGAGAGCGTTGGGTGGTAACACGTTAGTCTGTTTGTGGTTTCAGATAAGTGATTATAGGGGGGAGATGTATATTCCATTGTAATGAAGTCAGTGAGAAGATTTTTCCAGTGGTTAATGTGTATGCTATTGTGGGTTTTCCAGTTCATGAGGACAGTTTTCTTGGAGATAGTTAGAGCTGTGAGGAGTGTTTTGAAGTTTATGGTTTTTTCAGTAATTATTGTGAGATCCCCTAGCAGGCAGAGAGAGGGGGATAATGGGATGTGGCAGCCCACTATAGTGGATAGTGCCTGTGTGACATCTTTCCAACAGTGAGACCTTCCTGCACATTGCCGCTGATCACAAAGCTTCCGGCACACACGCACGTTGAGGTGGTCTGCGTAATTAAAATCGAATTAATTATAAAGCCCATAATTCAATGGATTCTATTGTTAAAATGGTCTCATCAACTTTTTTACTTGAAGTACATTTACGATGGTGTACTTTTACTCAAGTAAAGGAGTTTCAGCTGTACTGTGACTTTTACCAGAGTAATTTTTAGAGTAATGGTACTTTTATTTGTGAAGTGAACTTCAGTACTTTTGCCATCTGTTTATTTGTGAAGTGAACTTCAGTACTTTTGCCATCTGTTTATTTGTGAAGTGAACTCCAGTACTTTTGCCATCTGTTTAAAACATGGAGGAGAAGTACAACATTTAAATGGCTCCATCAATCATAACCAGATTTGGGGGTAACGTGTTAGCTTGTAACGCTAGTGTACTCAAATTACTTTTTTAGAGTAACGAGGAATGTAAACGCGTTAATTTTGTGCACCAGTGGCATGCGGTCAGGGCAATCAAGTCAATCAGTGATGACCAATAAAATCTAAAATTACCGAGTGTCACAACTATATATCCAAATAAGCCCGTCTTCCCCTCACTTCTGCTACCGAAGCTTGGCTGAACTCACGGTGTCTTTTAGTGGCCTCTACAGGCCCTGGGCAGTACTGGGCAGTAAGCATGATTCTTATTTTGCAGCAGCGGCTCAGTCTGTGACAGTGTTCCAAGGCCGGTTCATGCTCCACTCTCTAACATGAGCTTTTAGAACCAGAGCAAACAACAGCTTCTTTTAGAGGTCTGCACATGCGCTCTGAGGACCACACAGCCTCAAACCCATGGTTCTATGCTCAAACCACGCTGAATAAACCTGTGTGAGAATATTGGATGTTTGGAGGTTTTGCCCTAACTGAGCATGTGCAGAGGAGAAGTGAAGCAACAGCAAAGCCAAGTTTCAACAAACAGAGTGAAAATCTTTTTTTTAGAGACAAGTCTGACTCTTTCTCTCTCTCCTTAGCGCTCTCTCTTTCTCTCTCTCTCTCTCTCTCTCTCTGTCTTTCTCTCTCTCTCTCTTTTTTTATGGTATAGCATAAAACATATACTTTGAAGACGTACAACTACAGTAGGTGACGGTAAATGCACCTTTTTTTGTGTTATCCACTTATTGAACACCCCAAGTCTGCTTCCCCATCCATAAAAGTCACTGGCACTACTACTGGCACCCATGTAATCTAGTAAATCCACAAATTACTTTTTCAAATCAGTAACACGTTAGTTTGTGTTAGGTCTCAGGTCTCATCTCCCAGAGCTCAGCATGTTGTGAGCAACTAGTGACTGGGAAGAGAAATAAACTTTCAGATGCACGTCTTGAAAAACTCCTTCCTCTTCGTTATAACCACTATTTTGTATGTGAGGAGTAAATGTAGGGTAACAGTGATGTGGTGGGTTTTAATTAAAAAAACTACAGAGCTAAAACAAGCGCTTTACTATCAAGGACCACGCCACAACAATGGAATAAGAGAGAATGTTTATTAATAGTAGTGATGATAGATCGACGATAGATCGATGATAGATTGATGATCCAGATCGGTAATCTGGATTTCAGCGCAAAGCCTGGCTGAAAGTAATTCACGTGACAGAGTGATGGAGAGTGGACTAAGAGTCTAGACTAGAGAACTACGAGATACGGCATAATAGAATATCCCTTACTGATCTACTAAAGCAGTGTTGTCGAATGAGTGCCTTCTGACTAATCGAACCCCCAAAAGAATGTCTGGACGATACTGAGATATAATTCGAACGGACGCGGAGGACCTGCTAAAGTAGACAGAAGCGAGCTGCCTTCCTTTGGGCCAAGTGAAGGAATCATTCTAGGGATTTGATGGTCGCAGGAAAATGATTCAAGAAATGCTGTTAGAATCTGCTACTTCTGTGTGTTGACTTGAGAGGTGCATAAAAGTTAATTATCATATCAGTTATGGTCTCAAAGCAAAAAGGGCTTGCCCTGTAGGATGATGTGAACCCCTGGTAGAGAAGACTAAATACTTAAGGACTGTCTCCAGTGCGTATGGCAGCTGGACTGAGTTGGAAGGGGCTGGAATGCGCTGAGCGGTCTTCAATGCAGCATCAATTGATGCATGATGGATTGAGGTGCATGCTGAGAGATGTCTCCTCTGGAAACACAATTGCTGGACCTATTGAATTGGCAACTGGAGGAAAAATTATTGAGAATGTCGATTTACATTGAGGCGTCCTGATTAAAAATACGGAAGGGCTGATGGAGGTAGAAGACCTGTAAAACAGAAGGAAGGAGAGCAGAAGGTAGAAAGAGGGAATGTGAGATGATTGAGAGAGCATCCCGATGCCCGGCGACAGCTCTGGAGAGACAGCATCCTGGTGCCTGGGTGCGACCCTGGTGAGGAAGCGGAAAAGGGCTCGGGTGGGATAAGGGATGAATGAGGAAGGGGTTGAGTGGATGAATGGGGGACGAAAGGAGATCGAATGGGGGACGGAAGCAGGTGCGAGAAGCGGTTCAAAGGAGAGACTGAAGAGAACCAGAGTGGCATCCTGGTGCTCGATGGCTCTGAGATAAGGACTCTGGGGAATGAATGGATAAGGGGATAGCAGCCGATAATACAACAGGCCAATATTAGTGTATGGTATTCGGTGGCTACGGGATCACACCTGCAATGATTAACAATCATTAACTACATGTTCTGTTGTGTGTCACTGCTCTTGCTAATCCACCAGTTTTGTTTTAGTGATGTTCATTGCTTGAGGACAGGCCGACACATGTTTATAATATGGCATTGTATTGTGGTCATCTGTCAACATAAAAGATAAATAAAGCTCAGTCAAACACATTTACTTTGCTTGTTCGGTTGATATTTTAATGATTATGTTACTGTGATCAGCAACACAAAGGGATTGTGGGCAAATGATACAGGTTATACAATAATGTTTATTATTGGTAATCAGAATCAGAATCAGAATCAGAAATGGTTTATTGCCATTGTCAATTAACAAAATTCACAAACATAGGAACGTCTCAGCATTAAGGTGCAACATGGTACACTGATCAATTATAAAAAAAACATATATGAACTCAAAAGGGCATGCATTAAGAAACAATTTTAAATTACTATAGTATAAAATAAAAATAGGCATTTCTAAGTACATGAGAATAACATTTACATTTGTAGTGCAGAAAGTGACAGCGCAGTGAGTGAATAGTTTCAGTTAAAGTGGCAGGTGCTAAGAAGTGTTCATGAGTCCAACGGCAGAGGGAAAGAAACTTTATTCTTTTGGCGGGAGGTTCTGGTCCGGATGGACTGTAGCCTCCTGTCTGAAGGGAGTGGTTCAAATAGTCCACGTCCAGGGTTAGAAGGGTCAGCTGTGATCTGGAGCCCTGGAGACGTGCAGGTCCTGCAGAGATGGAAGTCTGCAGCCGATCACCTTCTCAGCAGAACGCACAATGCGCTGTAGTCTCTGTTTGTCCTCAACTCAATGTTGGCCGTGTAGAACTGCTCCATCACCTGCGCTGGCAGCTTGGCTTTCCTCAGCTTCCGCAGGAAGTATATCCTCTGCTGGGCTGATGGTGGGCTCCCACTTGAGGTCCTGGGGGATGGTGGTGCCGAGGAAGCAGAAGGAGTCCACGGTGGAGATGTGGGAGTCTGTCATGATGACGGAGGGCTGTGACTTTCCTGAAGTCCACGATCATCTCCACTGTCTTCTGGGCGTTGAACTCCAGGTTGTTACCGCTGCACCAGGACACCAACCGGTCCACCTCCCTCCTGTAGACACTCATCCCCGTCCGAGATGAGCCCGATGAGGGTGGTGTCGTCCGCAAACTTGATCAGTTTTACGGAGTCGTGGCTGGAGGTGCAGCAGTTTGTGTGCAGGGAAAAGAGCAGAGGAGAAAGTACACAGCCCTGTGGAGCTCCTGTGCTGATAGTCCGAGTGTCTGAGACATTCTTCCTCAGCCACACGCACTGCCTCCGATCTGTCAGGAAGTCAGTGATCCACCTGCAGGTGGAGTCAGGCACGTTGAGCTGGGAGAGCTTGTCCTGGAGCAGAGCACGGAGGATGGTGCTGAAAGCAGAGCTGAAGTCCACAAACAGGATCCTGGCCTAGCTTACTGGGGAGTCCAGATGCTGCAATATGAAGTGGAGGGCCAGGTTGATGGCGTCGTCTACAGACCTGTTGGCTCTGTAGGGGAACTGCAGGGGGTCCAACAAGGAGGAGGTGAAGGACTTGAGGTGGGGCAAATGAACGTTCAAATGACTTCATGACAACAGACGTCAGCATCACAGGCCTGTAGTCCTTAAGTCCAGTGATCCAGGGTTTCTTGGGGACAGGGACAATGATGGCAGACTTGAAGCAGGCTGGGATGTAACGCAAGAGTACTCTAACGCATTACTTTTATAACACAGTAGCGCAGTAACGTTACGCGTTAGTTTTCCAGGGCAGTAACGAGGTAACGTAATGAGTTACTTTTAAAAGTGACGCTAACCAACACTGTTGATAACTTCTAGGACACTGATAACATTTTACTATGTATAGGCTGCGGGCTACAGATAGGCCTAGTGTTATTATAGACCTAAATAATTTGATTTCTCATTCAATTTATTGAAAAAAGCCCTCAAAGATAATGAAGGTTAATTCTTCTGCCTATTCTATTTTCGAATACAAGATGCTGTGTGAGCTGCTCCTCCATACACCTCAAGACATCTCCTCTCCTCCCTGAGCTCCTCTAACTCCTGCTCCTATCCTTTTCCAGTCCTGTCTCTACTCCTGTCCCTGTCCTGCTCCTGCCCTGCTTCTGCCCATGTCCTGTCCCTGCTCCTGCCGCTGTCCTGCTCCAGTCCTGCTCATGTTCCTGCCTTGTCCCTGCTCCGGTCCTTATCCTGGTCCATGTCCTGCTCCTGCTCCTCTCCCTGTCCTGTCCCTGCCCCTGTCCTGCTCCTGTCCTGCTCATGCCCCTATCCCTGCCCTGCTCCTGTCCCTGTCCTGTCCCTGCTCCTGGTCTGCCCCTGTCCTGTCCCTGCTCCTGCTCCTGTCCCTGTCCTTGCTCCTGTCACTGCTCCTGTCCCTGTGTCCCGCTGCCTCTGCCCTCAGTGCTCTGGGCTTTCTGTGACAGTCCAGGTGAAAGCAATAGCTCATTTACAACTATTACGACGTCCCTGCCTTTCAGAGAGAGACCGGAGCCTCAAGTGAAGTAACTCAGACTTTAGATAATGCAGTGCTGTGTTCCTCCATCAGTATCTTTGACTGACACGGTACATAATCAAATGATGTCCTTAGAAAAAAATAACTCTAATCTGTTTATAATATGTAAATATATAATATATTTAATAGTTCAAATATTGTATCACAGACTTAAAGCGTTTTCACGCTACCACTAGTTAGGTCGAAGTAAAGGAGTCAGCTACTGTCAGCGCCAGCTACAGTCTGGGCAGTCTTAAACCGCACCAGAATGCAGGATGAGCCGCTCTGAGATCACCTTTTTAAGCGCTCTTGGAGCGGCTCATCCCGTATTCTGGTGTGGGGCGAGTGTGCTATGAAAGTGGATGACTTTAGGCAGACCTAAATGTCACCACAAAGCGCTTGGAATTTGATCCAAAAAGTTTAAAGAGGGATTCTCTTTTTTAACTAAAAGAGAGAGAGACAGAAAAAAAGAAAAATAATCTCTTTAAACAGAAATGGAGGTTTAAGGTTCAATTTACCAGCAGTGTACAACAGCATTTTGAAGCCATGGGGTGGAATCAGCCCTGAGAGGGAGGTGCAGCCAACTAACAAGAGGATTTATATGGCCCATTACAGGGCTGTTGGGGTAACAAAGAAGATTCATACAAATAGATAAACATGACAGGCTATCATCTGGAGGTTCTGCCTGGTGGGCAGGACTTACGCAGCTCCAAGTCTGATTTCTCAGTCTAGATCCACAGATTGAGAATGACTTTTGGATGAGAGTCGAAATGTCTTGATTATGAAAAAACAGTGTCCAGATGACTCCGACTGACTCTTTTTCGAGACTGGAACACTCCTGGGCAAATGAGGGATTACACTGACTTGCTACTGTATCAGATTTCAAACTAATTTGTTGTGAAAAGTCCTCAAATTGCATCAATAATGGAAAAGTCATCTGACTGACAGCCATGAAATGCTGGTCCTCTTTTCAGTGAAGTTGATATTGTGTTGATCTTTTCTGTTTCATGGAAGAGCTTCATGCTTCATTCCAAAGTTGCAGGAGGACACCAGGGGAACAAGAACTCTCCACCTGCTCCAAGAGAATCACATAAAACCATAAAGGACTAGAGGTAATAAATGAACAGCACAAAGTCTTATTGGCTCAGGTCGTTGCAACAGCTGTGGACTATGTTTCTCAAACAGGTATCACTTTTTGCTGGTTGTACGTAATTCATTTTTTATATAATTCTGTAGCATTATATACAATGTGTAGATTTTCTATTGTGAATTTACATGCAGCCACACATAATATAGTACATGGTGTAATTTCCATAATGTGTCCCATGCAATTTAAGAGTACATACATGCAAATTACAGTAGTGTCTCATATTTGTACTTTTTCTACATTTCATTGGATAAGTGAGCTTTGGTCCATGTTTACTTTGTGGTTGCTATGTAACTGTTCAGTAGAACCACTAGACTTGTGTCTTATATTTTATACATTTTATAGTGACCGTTTTCTTTTGTGTATGCACTGTTGTTAATAAAAAAAAGTGAAATTATCCAATGTGTTATGAAATTAGTAAGATTATGGGGCTATATTTAGGACAAAAAAGACTGGATTGTATTAATCTATTAAAAGTACATTACTTAATTTAGAATTATAATTTGGCCCATTGAGGTAATTGCTATCTTCTTCTTGAATCAATTTATAATGCATATTTGCTACAAATGAAACGGTTTTAGTTTTACCAATGAGGAATATTTGTATTTAAATTATTTCTATATAAATTGTGAGTTAAAACCCCTTACGCTTGGGACTTTTTCTTTATTCATTCCTTTTTGACCACCTTCTTAAAAAAAAGGAAACTCTCAAGCTGCTTGATATGCTGTACATAAAGATAAAGCTGTAACCCACTTATTTCCAGTCAAATCATTCTGGGAAGCATCAGGGTCAGTTTGTAGTCCAAACCCACAAATAAAAAATTACCCTAAAATGAAATGAAAAATAAACAGGACTTTTATATGGATTCCTTCTGGACATTTTTGCTTTATTATAAGACCATAAAACCAATTTTTAGTTAATTTGCCTGTAGCTTTTAAAGGAGAATCGTCAAAACCCAACAAAACCTAATTTTAGTGTCAATCAGCTCATCCTTCCAGAAACCAGCTTCACTCATTCATATATTCATCAAATAAAACCTACCGGTAGTCGGAATTTAAATCTGAATTCCTCTGTGCAGAGCTTGTTTCTACTTATATTTAGAGTAAACAGACATCAGAGTCCAAAACTACAGCGTCTCAGCTTCAGAAAGGCACCAGCCAATTGTTTGTGCTCCAGAGGGTTCAGGAACAGCTTCAGTTTTAAATGCGGGTAATTTTTTGGGGAAAAAAAGCCCCATTTGTTTAGAATTTTAAGTTGGCTCATAAATGCTAATGAACATTTTAAAATCAACTTAATTAACTTTTGGACATTGAGGTAATGAATATTTTCTTCTTGAAGAAATATATAATGCATTAACTGCTACAAATTATTATTTTTTTTGTTTGACCAATTTATAGATATAATTTAGGACTATTAGGAATATTTAAATTTTAAATATTTCTTTATAAATTGTAAGTTAAACCACTGTTTTACTATTTTCAGTGAGCTGATACACCATTACATGAATGTGCAGATTTTGCTCTTTGACCTCAGGACAGAAGTGGGCAGGGCCTGACGCAAAGTGAACTTTATCTCAGTCAGGTCCTCAGTCTGTGCGTCTGAGCTCACAGCAGGTAGGACTCACTCAAATCTGTTTACGCTGAAATATATCACTCATTCTTCTCTGCTTTAGTGAATAGTCTCATTTACTGAGGAACAGTTTGAATATAAAATCTATTTTAGTATTGATGTAATCATGGACAAAACATTAAAACAATTCTGGTTTTGGTTTCTCCATTGAATTAACAGTACACATTTGTATATTTCAATGAACAAACTTTTCACTCGGGCTATTTCAAGATTACTACAAATACAGAATGCTAATAACACATGACTGTTTTTGTAGCTTAGTTACTTAGGTAATGCTTATTAGGATGAATGTTTTTTCATTTTACTTCCCTAAAAAGTATTAGCACACAAATTAGCGTTTCTTATTAGATACCTTAGCCACCATTGATTACTTAAATAGAAAATGAATTAATAGCACACTACTGCTTTTGTCTGCGGCACAGTTCAATAGTTGAACTGTGCCGCAGAGAAAAGCAGTAGTGTATACAAAGTGAATGTGTGTGTACTGTTGGCTTCATAAACAGTGTCTGATTATCAGCAGAGTGCAGAGCGAGCGCTGAGGAGTGTCTTATCTGCTCCATACAGAGCTTACTCACAGCTCTAAACAGCTCTACCTTCCAGCTCTTCACAGCTCTACCCTCCAGCTCTACCCTGCTCTTCCTCTCTGCTCTCTACATAGTTCTGCCTCCACTTACGGCTTTACACAGCTCTACCTCACAGCTCTACACAACTGTACCCCAGAGCTCTAGGCAAGGCAAGGCAAGTTTATTTGTAGAGCACATTTCGTACACAAGGCTTTACACAACAGGAAGGTCTCCATTAAAATGACAGAAATCACAAAACAGTTTTAGACATATAAAAGAAGATTAAATCATTTCAGTCATATGCACAGCTAAACAAAACCGTTTTTTAGCCTAGATTTGAACATTGCCAGAGTAGCGGCCTGTCTCACATCCTCAGGAAGACTGTTCCAGATTTTAGCTGCATAAAACTGAAACGCAGATTCCCCTGACTCTGGGCACCAGCAGGAGGCCAGTCCCTGAGGTCCTCAGAGTCTGAGATGGTTCATATGCTAATAAGCTGCTTTAAAGTCTATTCTCTGAGCCTGAAGCAAGTGCAGAGACCTGAGCACAGGACTAATGTGATCGTACTTCCTGGTTCTAGTCAGGACCCGAGCAGCAGTGTTCTGGATGTACTGCAGCTGTTTTACAGCTCGTTTGGAGAGGCCAGTGAGCAGGCCGTTACAGTAGTCTAATCTACTAGAGACAAACGCATGGATAAATCTCTCCAATGTTGTTTGTATTATTGCCCACTGTTTTATGTTGCACCTTAATGCCGAGACAAGTTCCTATGTTTGTGAATTTTGTTCATTGACAATGGCAATAAACCCTTTCTGATTCTGATTCTGATTCTTATTCCAAGTCTGGTTTACACACTAGACTTTTTGGAAATGTTTTTTGGAGGTAAAAAACTCCTGATGTTATTGATTCGACGTGTGGCTGTTAAAATTCAAGTCTGAGTCCATTATTACCCCCAGATTTCTAGCTTGATTTGCGAGCGAGACTCTGAAGGTGACTGTTAACACTTTCTCTTTGTTTCTGTGGGCCAAAGTCGATGATTTCAGCTGGAGAAAATTGTTTGCATCCACACACTGATCGTGTTGGATGCAGTGACAGAGTGAATGCACTGGTCCATATTCACCTGCCGTCAGTGAAACATAGATCTGATAATAATAATTCTGATAGGACACATTTTCGCTGCGTATCAATTGACCTAACAGCAGCATGTAGAGTTTGAATAGAAGAGGTCCCAGGGTTGACTCTCGGGGCATCAAATTTATTCAAGTTTATTAAGAGGAAATCAGTGAGCTGTTGGTAAACAACCTTTTCAAGGACTTTGCTCCAAAATGGCAGATTAAGAGATGGATCGCGGGTAATTACTCAGTACTGCGGCATCAAGACTGCTCTTCTTTAGGAGAGGCTTTATGACCCGCAGTTTTCAAAGAAATTGGGAATGTTCCAGATTGAAGCGACACGTTAACTATGTGAGTGAGAGGAGCTAACAAACTGTTCAGCACAGACTTTAGAAATCTGGTGGGTAACACTTCGAGTAGCATATAGATGAGCTCAGACTGGTTACAATCTCAGTGGACAGTTTAGTCAGTTACAGGAGCAAAGTGAGTCAGCTCTAAGTGTGTAGGTGGTTTTAGGGTTATTTTTTGCATTGTGGAATTTATAGAATTTGTAGTGCTCTGAATTTTGTCATTAAAGAATAATGTAAACTCATTACACTTGAATGTGGAAATAATTTCTAATGGCAGCTGAGCTGGAGGGTTTGTTAATCTGTTTACTTTGGCAAACAGGACACACGCGAGTTGTTACTACAGCTTCTAATTATTTCAGAAAAATATCCTTCCCTAGTTCTACATAAAATGAGGTTGTACGTGTACAACTTCTCTCTGTGAATCTCCTTTTGAACCTGGAGCTTTTGACTTGCGCCATTTCCGCTCGACGGCACTCCCTTACCTGTGCCCTGACCGAATCATCATTTCTCCATAATAGTTTCTTATTTTTAAACATTTTAGCCTTCATAGGGCCAATGGTGTCCAGAACATTCAAAACGCTAGTTTTAACAGAGTTCAACAAATAATTTACATTAGAAGATGAGACATTTTTCAAAGTTTATCATTTCCATAAACAGTTTTCCTGTACTGTCATTTATGTGTCTCCTCCGAACAATTGCAGGACCAGCCGGTGGTTTGGGGAAAATAGACAGGTCAAAGAAGACACAGAAATTATCAGAAAGAGCAACATTGACAACATTGACGTTGGAAATATGAGCCCCCTTTGTAATTAGAAGATTCAGAGTGGGGCCACTCATGCGCTGAGTAAGACCGAAAGTTTCAAGGACAGCATGAAGCTCTTTAGCGTTTCTGTCAACAAATATTATCAACATGAACGTTGAAATCACCTGTTATGACCAAACCATCAAAGTCTGTGCATACGACTGAAAGCATCTCAGTAAAATCATCAATAAAACTTTGGCAGTGCTGAGGAGGCTTGTATAAAACAATGAAGGGAATGGATGGAGACTGTTTTAGCTCCATTTTAAAAGATACATACTCAAATAATGAAAACACCCCAAAGGACAATCTGTGGGTAACTATTTCACCTCTAAAAACTGCACAGACCCTTGGGCTCCACCCTTTTTGTTTTCTCGTTCATTTCAGATTCAAACATAAAGTTGGCTGGAGCAGATTCTATTAAAACTACATTTCCTGTGTTTTTGTCAAGCCATGTTTCAGTTAAAAACATAAGATTATTAGAAGCAGTGGCGTGCGGTGACTTTTTCAGTCAAGCAATTAGAGTCAAGTTGTTACAACACTACAATTTCAAATTCGATTTCAATATTACTAAGGGAAATACTTGATCTCTAGGTTTAAAATGCTCTTTTTACATGAACAATGTCAAGTGCTTTGATGAATTTTAAAAATGAATGATATTGGCTTACAGAGACTGCGTCAACTCAGTAAGACACAAACTGTTGTGTTTTCACTCACAAAATTAGCCAACTCACCTCATCAATCCCCAATTATTGAAATCATTTGAACAAGAGACATATTACAGCTTCAGAAATACGAGACGAGATACTCACAATAACAGTGTACTGTACAGATGCACTTATAATTATGCCTCATTTGCCTCAAACAAAACCTTAAAACATGTATGTGTTACAACAGCAGTGATAAAACTCACCTGTCACTCCCAGATGCAAATCAAACCACATATTTCCTGAAGAAACGTCCTGTATTTCCCTGAAGTGGAGTCGGTCCAAAACTGTTTTCTGTATTTCTAATTAACTTCAAAATCATTAGAAACACAAACATAGCTTTAGCTACAAACAAAGACTTGTCGTTGAAGTCACTTGTTGAGAGTTCTCTGCGTTGCCGTCTTCCTGCTGCACATGAGCAGTTTTGGCACAAGATCACAATCTGTTGATTTATCTGGTTTTCATACAGGTTTATTCAGCGCAGTTTAAGCCAGTGTGGTCCTCAGAGCACATGTGCCGGCCTCTAAAAGAAGTTGCAGTCTGCTCCGGTTCTAAAAGCTCATCTTAGAGAGCGGAGCATGAACAGGCCTTTGAACACGGTCACAGACTGAGCAGCTGTGGGAAAAGCAGAACCAAGCTTCCTGCACAGTAATGCTCAGCAGCCTGTAGAGGGCACTAAAAGAGTTCAGCCAAGAACTGAGGGGAAAACAGGCTTTTTGGATATATGTTTAGACCAATTTAAATACAGTTGTGACACAAGATCATTTTAGATTTTTGTGGGCAATCACTGCTTGCCTTGATTGCCCTGACCGCACTCCACTGCTAAAATCGATAAATTACACAATAGTTAAGATATGACGAATATAAATACTTAATAGCACCTTTATTTTGTTAATTTAATGTTTAAACTATCAGAAAAATGTGTCACCTGTGCAGAAATTGTTCCAGAATTTTCAGTGGAATTTCTTTAACTGCCCTACTTCCAATAATTTTTTATTTTTATTTTACCATTTTACTTCACAAACTAACACGACTGGTGTAAAACTTCGATATATATTTACCTCATGCACCATTCCACCCAGAAAGTAATAATTACAAAAACATGAGTACCTGTGATATTCACTTTAAGTAACACAATTACTTACTTCCTGCTCCACTGTGTCAAAACCTGATGTTGCTGGATATTCTGGGACCAATTTACAGTGAATCTCTCTTATCTGTTATCCATCATTTAAGATAAACTTTATGGGCACTCGCCTCTAAATTATAAAGCGGGACAAAGTTCTTTAACTGAAAATAAAGTTGCTGAGATAAGTAACAGAATAAAAGGAGATAAATTGTCAAACTAGCAACTGTAAAAAAAAAAAGAAACAAAAATGCCACACCTGCAGTGTGCCATGAAAAGATTGAAACTCGAGTGCCCCCTCAGTCAGTTTGTTCTGGACCTGAGCCTGGACAGTTGCATTGTCCCATATTCCTTGGGAGGAATAGTGGGAGTCTCACTTTAACACTGAATATTTATGACACTCTAAAATTTCTACTCCAGTCTTCACCGTTTCATTGTTTTACTATTGGTATAAAGAGGGACTATACATAGCCCATATTTACACAAGAATATTATGTTTTAGAGTTGCCAATCTTCTCAAGTTGTAGGTTTTGAAAACTCTCCAGATTTGATTAAAAATGTGGCCCTGGCAATGTCTGAATCTGGTGTATTTCGGGCTCCTCCACAGATGACTTCTCTTGTTGGCAGCAGGCCCATGTTCTTTCTCCCAAACTGACAGAAACACACTTCTATTATAACACTGACCTGCCATCTGTTTCCATAGCAACTAACTCTTACATATCTGAGGTCTATCTTTACACCGTTTCCATCGTTTCCACAGTTACACATGACACAAACACAAAGATTTTCTATTTTTGGCTTAACATTCAAAGTGCATATAACAGGTTAATTAGACTACTCATTTCCAGGGACATTACTAAGGTTAAGGTTCACTTTATTGTGTGAACCTTAACATAACATTATCTGCATAACATGTCTCCATGGGGAAAGGTGCACTTTATCATAAATATGTTATCTGCATTTGACCCATTCTACAATGCCACTTGGATAGCTCCTCAGCGCAGCGCTCGGGGACACATCGGCAGATCTTTGTGCTAGGCTATCGTCGCTGGAGGATTTATGTTTTGAGTTGATAGGGGAAGTAAATATTGTATATATCACAATCTTTATTAGGATCTGGGGCCCCCAACCAAGAGGTTTTCAACAAAAATAATATCATTTTCTGCATTCTGGTGCATTTTAGATGCAATATTAATAGCAACTAATTCTCAGTTTATTATCAGGGCCCCCCACAGTCCCTAAAAGTCCTTTCTCTGCCCCTGCTCCAGCATCAACCAAAGCCCTTCTCCTGCTCTTTCCCAGAACAGATTGAGGCTCTAGAAAACACGCTTTCAGTGACATTGATAAAAACAAGTCGGTGTAATCCCTCATTCGCCCAGGAGTGTTCCATTGTAGAAAAAGATTCAGTTGTAGTCATCTGGACTCTGTTTTAGAAACACAAGACATTTCGACTCTCATCCAAGAGCCATTCTCAATCTGTCTTAGAACTTAGATATTTATCCTACTCTGAGTAAGCCCAACCCACCAGGCGGGACCTCCAAATAATAGCCTGTCCTGTTTTTGTTTACAATGGGAGTTTCACCTGCAACCAATATTCTTTGTTTACTCTAACAGCCCTGTAATGGGCCATCGAAGATTTATTGTCACCTGGCTCCAACTTCCTCATCATTGAGTACCTGATAAGCATCAGAGTTGCCAGGACTGATGCCGCCTCATGGCTTCAAAATGCTTCTGTACACTGCCAGAAGATTGAACCTTAAACCTCCATTTCTATTACGAGGATTTAAAAAAAAACAAAGATGGCCTCCTTAACCCCTGTTTCAAACCATCACTTCTCCCTGCTTAGACTCTTTCCCTCACTGTCCTCAAAGAAGTGAAGACAATGAGGTGAAGAAAAGAGTGAATGGGCAAGTAGACTCGCGGTGGTCGTCAATATTTAGCGGATAACATTTGCACGCAAAAATGGAAAAGAAAAAAATAAATAAATGCAAAAGTAAGTTTCAAACCCCAGTCTCGATTCGATTCGACACGACACCTATTCTACTGAGCTAACCTCCCATACCTGTAAATGATGCTGACTGGACTTAACAGGCTCACTTCACTGATCAATTCATTACATGTTCTATGTGATGATTAGCATTCTATATTGTTAAATGACATTAACCCTAACCCTTAACATCTAATCATTAAAAACATGAGGAGAGCCTTATGTGCAAACACAGACTTGTCTCTAAAAGATAGTTTTTAAGTCACTTTGTTGAAACTTGGCTTTGCTATTGCTTCACTTCTCCTCTGCACATGCTCAGTTAGGGCATAACCAGAAAACATCCAAGATTCCCACACAGGTTTATTCAGCATGGTTTGAGTTTGTCCTCAGAGCACATGTGCAGACCTCTAAAAAAAGCTGCTGTTTGCTCCGGTTCCAAAAGCTCTTGTTAGAGAGCGGAGCATGAACAGGCCTCTGAACATGGCCTCAGCACAGCGGCCGGTAGCAGCCACTAAAATACACGCAGCTGAAGTGAGGGAAAACAGGCTTGTTTGGATATACTTCAGACAGATATAAGTCATTTCAAGTCATTTTAGATTTTATTGGTCAATCACTGATTGCCTTGATTGCCCTAACCGTTACTGGACTAACCGACAACAAGAGGTAATGTCTCACTCTCTCTCTCTGATGAAACGTGTCCATGTCTCATTAGAGAGAGAGAGTGAGACATTACCTCTAATTGTAAGCACACAAGTGGTAGAGTCATTACAAGATCAGGGAAATACACCGGGTCCTCAGAGATTTCTGCAGGTCCTAGGACTAGGATTATGTAAATTAGACTCCTCCTTGGGATTTACAACCCAGGCTAGTTGTTGCCCTGCACTCATTTTTTAAAGAAATCAAAGCTTACTGTAGTGTTAGCTGACCTAAAGAAATGCACGCTGTCCTCAAGTGGCAGAGCAGTGGCAGTGCAACAGTGCAGTTTCCTTGGTGGGTTAATGGCGTGTGACCTGGAACTTGTACAGTATTGCTTTAAAAGCAGAAATGGCAACATAGGATTTGTGTGTGCAATAACACCTTATATAAGAATGCAAATCTTTCAGCCAATAAACAAAAGTTGGTTTTCTCAAGTCATGCTGCTGCCAATAACAAGGGGCATCGCTGCTTTTATCATTTAGTTATTCATACCATAGGACTGGCTGCAAGGCCACACTGATATATTGACCAGAGAAAAGTGCCCACAACAAGAGTAAATTGAAATAACTAAATGAGCAGTCCTGGGACGTTTGTGCTTAAGTGGCGAGCGCATTGGCACACAGCCGTCTGCGCATGAGCACTTCATAGTACACTCACATCATGTCCAAAACTAGGCCTACAGTTTAACTGGTATAACACATCACTGTGTAATACTGCCAGAACCCTACAACACATCCACTGACTTCACTTCACCCCTTATGCTTAGGGCCTATTTTTCCAAAAACGCCTGAAAAAATGACCCGCATTTAAAAGTGAAGCTGTTCCTGAACCCTCTGGAGCACAAACAATTGGCTGGAGCCTTTGTGAAGCTGATCCTCTGTAATTTTGGAATCTGGTGTCTGTTTTACTTTAATTATAAGTAGAAACACGCTCTGTACAGAGGAATTCAGATTTTAAATCCCGCCTAGATTTTCTTTGTTTAATATATGAAGGAGTACAGCTGGTGTCTGGAGGTCTGAGTGACACTTGTTTTAGCATTTAATGGGTTTTGACAATTCTCTTTTAAAAGCTGAAGGTAAATTCACTTAAAATTAGCTTTAGGGACTTGTAATAAAGAAAAAAATCTCTCTCTCTCCTTTTATTTACAACAAAATTTTATTTTAGGGTATTTTTTTATTTGTGGGTTTGGAGTACAAATTTACGACGGATTATTAGGGCCAAACCAAATTTAAAAAATTGCAGGGTACTACGAGAATAAACTTGTAAATTAACGAGAATAAACTTGTAAATTAACGAGAATAAACTCATAAATTAACGGGAATAAAGTCATACATTTATGAGAATAAAGTCGTCGTCAAAATAAAGTGGACATTTAAACGTTTAGGGGCCGGTGTCAATGTACCAATTTAAAGTGACGTGGGCAATCCCCACGGCCAGGACGCAAAAGAATGGGCTTGGAAGAGTAAACAGCTTAGAACTACATAAAAGCAAGACAGATGGCCACTGCAGTCTAGCAGTACCTTTCCTGTTACGCATCATTCACAAACTGTTGGATCAACCCTTTACTTTCTCCATGGCGTAGCCGTAGTGGACCAGCCGGGCTCCGTGCCACAACCGCCCGCAGGCAGGTGGAGGAGCCTCGGTGTTATTGCTTTGTTTCTCTACGTGGGACTTTGTGCACAATCATTGTTCTTACGAGCTCATTGTAGATTTTACTACGGCCCCTGTAACGGCCCGAGGAGGCATGCGCACTGGGAAGCCGCAGTTTTACGCACCGATTCGAACCTTTTTGGCCTTGGTCAAACTTGGTAAAACACCAGCCCACACAGGACAGCATAGTGTTGGTTGGTGATTATACATTTTTGGGGCATGCGCCAAAAGAAGATGAAGAAGATGGATGGCACCAATTGTGTTCATGTTTGTTAGCGATGTTTTACGCACACGCCATCATCCATACAGGTCATTCCACCTCTTACAGCAGAGTAATACAACCACAGTCTAATGCACCATGTAGCCCAGGCTGCTGACTACAATGAGGGGCTAATAAAGACATATAGTGCTCACATGGCCATGCATGAGCGCAACGCCAACAAAACGTGCACCCAACACCAGAGTTGTCATTTTACACACATATCCCAACTGTGAAGGGGCTTAAATTAACACAAATGAAGTTCCATGCACCCCAGAGGATTAAGAGCATCCTCTAACTGCACACTGTTTGTTCCCAAATGTTTATAGTCCAAAGTTAGTCCAATAGACAGAGTTTATGGGTTTGGGTCCCTGATCCCGAATTCTGCAGAACCCGTCCACAACGCCTCAGGCCCGCGATACAGCGTCTGGAGCACTGGCCCCAGGCAGTGTGCACGGCTCCACAAGCCTGTAGTGCTGTGTTGTAAAACCTATGCACACAAATAACTCATATGAACGGTGACTTTATACAAAGTTTTGAAGAGTGAAGCGGCCGAAGTCGAGGGACCAGATTATTGGCGAAAATTGTCCAAGACTCCCTCACCTGCAGCTGTGGCTCTGAGCGCATTTTTTAAATTTGGGTTGGCCCTTATACTCAGTCGTACAAACTGACCCTGATGCTTCCCAGAATGATTGATTTGAATGGAAATAAGAAGGTTACAGCTCTATTTTTATGTACAGAAAATCAAGCAGCTTGAGAGTTTTCTTTTATAAGATGGTGGACAAAATGGAATAAATAAAGAAAAAGTCCAAACACATGAACACTTGAGATACCTTAAATGTTAAGCATTTTGATGCAAGGTAGAATGCATTCCAAAGCCCTAAAGTTAAACAAATGAATTGTTCCTAAACCTAATTCTAAAATTATCCTAATTGTAAACAAATTTGAACGTAAGACCCACCCCCGAAACGAAGGCTGAACATTTAGGGAGCCATGTGAACACTCAACCCATGTCAGAACATCATGTACATTTCATGCTAAGGCACCTCCCGCAAGAAATAATTCCCCCCAAAATCCCAACAGAGACCACTGCCCATCGTGTGTCCTGGAGTTTACTTGCAGTTCGATGTCAGTGCACCAAGCTTTCCAGTGATGAAACAATCATCTGGCTTTATAATAGTGGTGATAATGGTGCGTGGATCGAGTTGTTAGCCAGCCTAAATTGCCTAAATTGCTTTTGTTGACATTAGCTCTGTGTTGATGTTAACAACATTAGCATCACAGAGCATTTAAAACCGTAGAAGCTCAACGGCAGCACAGGCACAGAGTCATGGGCAGCGGAGAAACAAGAGGTAGAATTCAATATTTTACCTGTCAGATGAACTATATTCAAATGCAGGGCGCAGCCATGTTGGATTGTCAAACTCAGATAAACTCGGGGTGCTGAAATGTTGCCAGAGTTTTTAAGTTGGAATTCCAAGATGTGAGAGTGTTCTAGTGTGAATTTAGGGAACTCAAAATCGGCTGCTTACCGGATGTCCCTATTTACGCGGGACAGTCCCAGTTTTCAGCCCTGTGTCCCATGTCCCCGCAGATGGATCCAAAACAATTAATTCGTCCCAGTTTTACATAAGCCATGTCTCAGTTGTCCCTTTTTTGCATCTGACAAAGGGACTACCAATGCAAATTACCACAGCTCATATCAGGTAACTCGGGCACATTTACATTGTTTGATGTTGATTAATGTGCAATGTCCCTTTTCAAATTAATAATTAAACATTTAAGAGGATGCATTGGTGTTTCTTTAGCCAAAATGGAGAAAATCTGGCTTTAGAATGAACATAACACAAAAATGCACTCAATTCACTGATAGAAGTCTCTCAGATTATATACTGACTCACAAGTGAGCCATGAAAGAGGTGTGAATACAATTTCATTATTTGGTCTCGCCTTATGTAAAACTAAATTCAATATTTACCACGTGTACTGCCACCAAACTAGGTCATAATTATAAAACAAGACAACCTGTTTTACGCACTAAATTCTGTGTGGACCATAATCTAGAAGAAAACTGACAATCAATTCACCAATCTGGGGTCCATTCAGAATGAAATGGGGCAATACCTGGGGCGAAACTCTCAGTTTGGTCCAGGGGGCTCCAAAAATTTATGAAAATTATAATGCCTTTAATGCTTTAAATGGGGTTGTAAAAATTCAACAAATTTGTTAATATAATTAATATTAGAATACTAATGGAAGTATTTGCCCTTTAAACAGTCAACATTTATTCAGAAATCAGTTCAATTACAAATACACTTTTCTTTTTCTTTTTTTTTTACTGCAATTACGCTTGAACAAAATAAAGTTTAGTATTCATTAATAAATACAGTCAGACGCTGAATGTATTTTTTCTAAAGGAAAATGACTTAAATGATCAACAACTCTGTTGAAAGAGCATTAGACCACTATGGGAGTTTAGGTTACTCAGAAATATCCTACTAGATACAGCAAAAAAGCAAGGCATAAAACAAGACACTTGTAGCAAGATTCAAGTCAAAACTTGTAACTTATTATTATTTTGTAAAATGTGATGCAGTTGAGAAGAAAAAAAAATCCACCAACAGCTGGCTACACAGGAGGATGAAGTGTGTTGTTAACTCTGTAGCAGCTTCACTGGTCCTCACAGAGTAATACTGAGGTTGAATATTGACATCTACTCATGTCTTTTTATCACTTAATGAGTTTCCAACAATGCCTCCAATTGGATAAAGAGGAATTTCTGTCGATGTTTTGCTGGAAATTATTAAAGGACAAAGACAAGTTTGTAACTTATAAAATCACTTAGGCTGTATATTGGCTGTTTCAGTCATCAATAGCGTTAATGTTAAATAGTTACATAAGTGAGCGCACACAAGGAGCACAGCAGCTTTAAAATCTCTTAAGTCCATAATCGGGTCGCGCAAGAGGGAGCGCTTGTTCCAGTCGGGGTTAACAGAGACAGAGACACACAGACAAACAATCTCTCTCGGGCCAATTTACAGTTGCCAATTTTTCTTTGGACGGTGGGAGGAAGCCGGAGAACCCTGATGTTGGTCTGGCCCAGGAATCGAACACATGATCTCTTTCTTGGGAGGCAGAGCTCTGCCACTGTGCACCCCAATTTAATTACTCAAATATTGGAACATCAACTTCCGAGCTCAGTTCTTGTACTCAGCGGGCGCAATCTCATCGTTTTCCTCTGGCAGGATGTCGAAATAACTAAACCAAACCTTACGTAGAGTTTAGGCTTGTGACTCCCGTCTCTTCCTCCCTTTTCAAGAGTGCCTGCGACATTATGATCTATAATAACACATCAAGGTTTATGGCAGTACATTTGCTTCACCGTGAAACTTCTTAGGCGTTTTGACGATATGAAATAGGACCTTATATCCGCGCGTCATTTCGTCATGTTTGGAAATGACTGTAATCACGAAACTGTTTTTTATACAGAGTCATGGAGAAGTGTATGAGTAAAACTGAAGTCCTGAATGACACTTACGAGTAGCTAGGCTATGCTGGGCTTAGCTAAATGCTGATGCTGATTCAAAAGAAACATTTCCTCTTAAATTCGGCCTCGCTGCGGAAAAATTTAAACAAATGTAGCGCCGCAGAAGCACGTGAGGCGGCAGTGCACGTCACCACGCAACGGACTAAACCAATGTGTCACAACTGAAGGGGCAGAGCGGTTCTCTTTAGACTTTCAGACTTATTTAATAAGAGTGAGAGTGTGTGTGAATAGTAATCATATACAGTCTGAGTATAGTTCACTATATATAACACTTCTATTTAAGGGTATGGGCAGGGAGGGGGACATTGAGGGGAGGGGGGACACTGAGGGGAGAGGGCGACACCAGTCTGCAAAGGGGGGGCCAGAGTGAGCTATTATACCCCTTGAAAGGTCTGCTTTATATGCTTTAATAAACATTTAATTTAGAGAGTAATAGTGGTCATTGCTTTGCATAATACCTTATTTGTAAATATCTATGAAAGTCTCTAAGCCAAAGCCATATCAAAGCCATTTCAAAGCTTTTAATTAGATTTTGTTTTACAATGTTGTACAAAACTTTTATACCTTTTGCTATCCAGCACTGACCTTAAATCTCAGGTCATTGCTGTTTGGTGTAAAATCTCAATCATAAGCCAACCAGGTTAGGATTTTAACATCTTTGTTTTGTTTGTATGTTTTGATTAGCTATTTCCAAGTTGTCACAGATTTTACCCAGGGATTCTTAACTTCTTCCAATGACTCAACTGCCAGTAAAGCCTGTACAGGAACCCCCGGTACAACATTACACCCACTATTTTTCTATTCCATATTCTGGGTCACATCAGTACAACAACGCTCTAATTTGAGCTTAAATAAAGTAATTTTTCAAGACCTCCGTTTTCTTTTGATGGTTGAAGAGTTTTGAACTGGATACAAGGCTTTTGGCCTTGCCATACAAATCTTAAGATTGTTTTATTTCACTCTTCAAATAGCTGATGGGGATGAAAAATGGGAGAGACTTGAATGGATGGAGAAATATTGACAAAACATACATTTTATTTTAATATTTAAGAATAGAATAAGTAAGTCAATTTGTAAAGGTCTGTCTTTATGGTGGACAATTGCTAGGTCAGGGCTGAAGAAAATCTTCTTCTCGTCATAGTGGTGTCAAGTGTCAGGTTGTTTCGGCAGGATCTGGACTCAAGATCCTGAAGCTCAGCGCCCTCAACTTGTCTGTGTTTCTAAAGCTGCACCACACTACCTTGGTATCTCTATCCATGTCTCCTCCTCCGTCTTATGTCCGCCTCTAACTTGTCAAATCTTATGCCGTGTTCTGTCTTCATCTCGTCTCGTAAATATGATATTTCACGTTGCATTGCAAAAAGCGTTGCCAGTGTTATGTCCCACATCTTCTCCGCTTGTGTCCGTGCTGTGGGGCCCCACCACTGCAGGATTTGCATTTGGAGCCTCGCTAGCTTATGCTAGAGATAACAACACTTCTCGAATGTAGTCCGTCAAATTCTGTTGACTGGCTGTCGATTTATTCTTTTCTTTCATTGTCTTTGTCAACTTCGACATCCCTTACTGAGTACTAATTTTTTTTGTTGATGTTTTTTGTATTTGCAGAGTTAGAGCTCAAAATAGTAGCAGAGTATTTGAGGTGACCTAGTCCATCAGCGCTATCTTGGAACTCCCTTCTAATGTCCATAAACAAAGCAGAGGATGAGCTTGTCCTTGGGATGGCTACTCTATTCATACACACAGTCTGCTTATGTCTCTCATAAATAGTTTTGAGTCACATGACATGGTTAACTTTGTACCTAATAAACTCACAGTATAATTAAATGTTTTTATTGTGATGCTGTGGGGAGATTAATGGTATTGTATAAAGGGAGATTAGTGCAATCATGATTGCGATTACAAAAGATAATTTTATATTGCAATGATCTCAACTATATCACTAATTATTACTAGGGATTTTATCATTTAACTATATCACATAAGTCCAGCTAGGAATGAATATATTCATTAATTTATTTATTTTGCCTCCTTCAGAGACTGTCAGCAGCTGGACATCAGGATGATTTGAGCAGTCTGCACCTGTTCACTCCGGTCCACAGCCTTACTCCAGAGCCCAGCCGATCATCAGACCCCTCCCCAGCAGTTATGGACAGGACCTCTCGCCGCTGGGAGCTCCGGCCCCTGTCGCCCTCACTGCAGCCCTCAGACCTCCGCTCCATCTCTGCCCAACAGGAGCATGAGGTTTCCTACAGTAAAAGCATCTCTATAGTGGGCAGCCAGTCTGTTTATGTAGAAGGTGAGCAAGAAGTCCAATAGGAGGTGATGCATTAAATAACTTGTCTGTAGCATGTTTCTGAAATACTTTGAGAAACATTCATGCTCACCTCATAAGCAGGTGAGGTTACAGTGTATCTTTAAGGATATACTTAATAACAGGGAATGACTCGCATGTAAATATCAAAGTAATCTGGACATGTGCATACATTTTTGAAGACCCAAATGACTGAGTTCAAATAATGTTACAGTGTGACCATCTAATACAAGCACACCCCATCACAATAGTTAGTTGCCTTCAACTTGGCAGCATGCTGACAGTATTGATTAATTGTCCATGGAGGTTGTAACTTCAGCACTATTAGATTTCTTAATGCCTGTTGCATGTGGATTGGCCCAATAATTATTTAAACATTAGCCATAAACCATAAATATATACTAATAATAATGCCACCTTACATGTGCAAGGCTTGTTGAAGCCTCTTAAACACTGTAGTCATTATTCTTTCACTCTACGGTCTACTACACTACTGATGGTGTGGCTGCCAATCTGCTCCGTCTGCCCCTTTAAACATATATGAGTCACTCAGTAACTCAGGTATCTCTTTAGAATCCCAAGTTAGAAAACCCTGAGTAAAGTTACAGTCAAAGGAATGCGATACGTGACTTTTCACATTCAATACACAGAACTACTAATTTCATGAGTGTATGACTTCTTCAGGCCACAGTGACTCTTCGGCTGATGTGACGGTGGAAGCACGGCAGGTGTCTGTGTCCCAGGGCGAAGGCAGCTTCAGTGATGAGCTCTCCATCAGCCCATGCAGCAGCAGCGCCGGCTCCCACAGTGGCTTCTACTCCTTTGTGGAGGACCCTTTTAGTCCCGAGGCCGAGCAAAATGAGGCCTGGATGGTCTCGCCTCAACGCCAATCGAACCTCGCTACATTGAGAGAAGAGAATATCTTCAAACTTCAAACTTACAGCAGCCACAGCAAACCGGGAAGTTTATTCCAAGATGACACGGACACACAATATGAAATCAGCCCGAGGTATGGATATAAGGTGGTCGACGAGGTGGAGGAGAGGAAACTTCGGAAGGAGATCATCCGCTGTCAAGCACCAAAGAAAAGTCCCAAGATCGAGAAAGAATTGGATAGTCTAACAAATGATACAAGCAGACTGATCGAGGGTTTAAGTATTAGCTATAGCCATGTTAAAGATAAACCAAAACCAGCATATGTAATAGATTCTGAGGCCATTGATGAAGAGCAGATTAGCTTTGATGCTGCAAGGAAGCAATTTCTTTTAATGGAGCAAAGTAAGTTAGACCCTATTATACAACCTCGTAAAATTCAAGTCAATATATTGCCAAAGCTAAAACAAGATGCTATAGTGCTAGCAAGGAGAGAGGAGCAAGTATTCACTCCAAGTAATGATGATGTTGATGCTGAAGAGAAGGACGATCTATGTAGCAGCCATAGTCGACAAAGCAGCAGTATGGAAGATTCAGATAGACTTTCACTAAATCCTAGCTATAGCAGCATTGATGGGTTAACACATGAGATCCTACCGGAAAATGACGCAAAGCAGATTTGCATAGCGCATGAGACGCCAATTGAACGTGAGATAAGAATTGCTCAAGAACGTGAGGAGAATTTGCGTAGATCACGAGGTTTGCAGCATAGCATTAGCCGCGGAGAAATTATAAAAATCAGAACCAAAAGACTGAACTCGCCGATGCCACTAACACCTGCACGAACCAAAGAGAAAGGTAGAGTGAGCTTCATCTTCGAGGAAATCCAAAGAAAGGAAGAAACAAATAGACAAGATGATGCCACCCAAAACTTTGAGCGGGTCAATAGTTTGGACGTCCTACAATCAAGCAATATTGAGACCAATCAGGATAATGTAGTAACCAAGGCATTTGATACACTAAAGGAAACTATGGGAGATGAAGTTAAGTTGGATGTTGTTGACTATGCCTTACAAAAGCTAAATTACACCGCTCAAGATGGAAGCAAATTAGGGAATCGACAAGATAATACCACGCAAGTTCAAGAGTATGTTGAACCTTATATTCCTGGAGTAAAGCAAGAAGAAAAGTACAACTATAGTGTGCAAAATGATCAGGCATTAGCACAACATTTTGAATTTGAAGGATCTAAAAGCTTAGAAGAAAGATGGCAAAATAGTTACAGACCGGAAAATAGTTATAAAAGCATTGTAGAGAGGTCTAGAATTAATTCATTCAGCAATGAGGTCTTCCAATTGCCATGTTGTCCTCACAAACATTCAGAAGATTCAGATCCATCTAAAAAGGGCCAAAGGCAGAACAGCCCCAGAGCAGCCAGTCCTCAGACCCCGGTGTGGAGGGACACTCTGGAGCGGACGGGCCTGCAGACCAGAGGACAAGGGGCAGCCGAATTTATCGAGCGGGACATTGAGGAGGCGATAAGACGGGAGCAGGAGCTAAGGGAGCAGAGGGAGGCTCGGGTGAAGCTGGTGTACTCTCCACAGACACTCGTCTATCAGGCAGACAAGATGGCCACCACACAGTTCTACCCTCAAAACAAGACAGGTAAGACAGGCAGTTTTAGTTATTCACTGTTATTTTTGTGTGTGTGTGATCATTTGTCTATTGATTTTGTAAATGCATCATTCCAAAATGTGTAGACTGCTGCTTGGCATTGCCATATCATATGATGCAATGCGCCAATAGGTTTCTCACAGTGTGGGTGACACTGGCTCAAGCCAGATTGATATGTGTAGCACTCTGAATTGAGTTCTACATATTTATCTGGAAACGCGTTTCACTGAAAGCAATTGGAACATTTAAAGAAACACTTCACCCTGAAGCAACACAACAGCTGAACAAAGTGAGAAATCTAACTTTTGAGAGAAAAGCATACCTTTCCCCTCCACAAAAGCACAAAGCGCCTCTATGTGCACAATGCAAATAACGTAAATAGACCATCCATTCATGTCGGCGTAATCCCTCATTCGTCCAGGAGTGTTCCATTGTAGAAAAAGATTCAGTTGTAGTCATCTGGGCTCTATTTTTGAAAAAACAATTTAGTTTGAATGGCCCATTATCAGGAGGTCCCGCCCTGTGGGCAGGGCTTTCACAGATTGAGAATAACTCTTGGATGAGAGTGGAAACGTTTTGTTTTTTTCTAAAACAGAGTCCAGATGACTACAGCTGAATCTTTTTCTCCATCCATTAATCTTCTGCTGCTTATCCGGGGGCCGGGTCACGGGGGCAGCAGTCTAAGCAGGGCCACTCCCCAGACACTTCCTCCAACTCCTCCGAGGCGAGGGGCGTTCCCAGGCTAGCCGAGAGACATTGTCCCTCCAGCGTGTTTTGGGTCTTCCCCGGGGCCTCTTCCCCATGGGACATGCCCGAAACACCCCCCAGAGAGGCGCCCAGGTGGCAACCCGGATGCCCGAGACACAGCTGGCTCCTCTTGACGTGGAGGAGCAGTGGCTCTACTCCGAGCTCCTCCCGTGTGACTGAGCTCCTCACCCTATCTCTAAGGGAGCGCCCAGCCACCCTGCGGAGGAAACTCATTTCGACCGCTTGTGTCCGCGATCTTGTCCTTTCGGTCACTACTAACTTGGGGGGGGGGCAAAGCTCATGACCATAGGAGAGGATGAATAGTATTTATTTTAAAATCGGCTAAAGTACGTCTGTGGGCGCCATGTTTGTTTTGGTTTGTTTGGGCGCTTCACCTTTTTTTTATACATTATTCCATAGAGAAATTGTATGTGAAAATATTGGTCCAAATTAATTTGGGTCTTTGTAAAAGAGAATTTCTGCATTTGGAGTTGCTAAGCATATCCCAAACAAAATAAAAATGTGGCAGAATTTTCATTTTTATCCGAGAAAATCTTGATTGTGAGGTAGTCCCAGTTCTATTTCTGTAAATCCGTCTCAATAAATGAATGGATGTCAACGCCTTCCCAAAGATGATTTTTTGATTTAGAAGGGTTATTGGGATAAAATGTGTGCTTTGTACTAGGTTGATGGATTGCAAATTGTCTAATAAGCTGAGCAATAGGTTCGAAAGAAAGACAAAGTGAAAGGGGGGACAAGGGACACCCTTCTCAAGAGGACCCAGTGACAGTATATATGGAAGTATTGTTGTGATATTATAGAACCTAAATTACATGTAGTTCACTGTTGAGTCTAAAATGAATGTCCCCCAACCGCAAAGCAATCATCTGACTGTTGCCCACAGAAGGACTTGGACTCATTATTTAAGTGGGGGTGGGCTATGTACATATATGGCCTGATATATACAGTATGTATCAGACCAAAATGTCTCCTGTGATCAGGACTCCATCTTTCACCTGTAAGAGACCATAAAAGTGAATAGTTTCATTTGAGCCAGAGTGATACAATAACCATGGTACTTCCTTATGACATTCTTCCACTGTGTTATATTGGGGTCTAAGTTCACAAATCACTTTATTATCATCAGCTTTGACACGCATTGTGACTGGGGGAGGTGGGAGGGGTTTGAGTCTGCTATCGCCTAATTGTAAATGTAGAGATACTGAAAGTTATTGTCTAGAAACTTCAAAAGGCATTTTGTGGAATGAGAGCCATAAGGAAGCAACTACCAGAGACAAACTGTTTTTTTATTATTAAAATAATAATTATTTAAAAAACAACAACTATTAAACATAAACAAGACAAAGTCAAAAATAACAAAAACAGTGCGGTCCAACGTCAAAAGAATCAACACAAAACATTTCCACATTTAGATATTTAAAGATAAGTTAAGAGAACCTTTAACAGCTGTAGACACATACAAACAAAAATCGTACCACTCCACACTCTTCGATTCATCCCCCACATTCACACTACTCATCCCTGAACACAGGTTTGTTCAGATAAGGCACACAGTCTGGCCTGGGCAGGTCACATGAGCCCCATTTTCCATTGGTTCACTTTGGAGCAAATCTGGACCGCCACATCGAAAGTGTCGCCACTGTTCTAAGTGAACCATACCGGCCTTTTTAAGGGGTCCGAAGGGGCCCAAAAGTGGTAGTAGCTCCCAGAGTTTGCTGGTTCACTTTCCGCTACCCAAACGCTTAAGAGAGAATGCAGATTTATGTGAAAACTTAACTGCAAAAAGTAGAAAATTATAATAATTACTTACCAACCTATGACTTGCTCTTGTGATAAACTGCCTTATTTAACTGATGATAACTTTATATGCGCTGACAAACGGAGCAACACAGTTAGCACACATTAGTATCAGCTGTTTCCTTTTTATTGACGCATGCATCTAACATGTGTTGCATTCTACCTTGTTAGCAACATATCAACACCAAAAGTTCATTGCAGAGGTGCCCAAAACCAACTTAAACTACCAAATGCGGCCCTCAGATATATTTTAGTTGACCCTCGGGCTTCCCGCTGAATTGTCACAAATAACCAAAATGTGTACTTATTACTGAAAAGTTGGAAATATTCTAAAAAAGAAACATTTTGATGTGATACAGACCAAACATTAATTTAACTTGAAGAATCCACTTAATTGGCCCTTAGTCTGTGGCCCTCTGCTCTGTCTCAATGTGTGGTCCTCAGTAAAGAAAGATTTGGACACCACTGGTTCAGCGCAATACAGGCCCTCTGATAATAATGGACAAAAACAGTTGGTCATAGTGTTTTCCATGCCTTGTGTTCTGCTCTGTTACGTCCACCCAGATGAGTAGATTCAGCTGATGTGTTTCCTCATAAAGACCCAGAGGAGAATGATTAACTGCACATGATCAAAGTCCAGATGGATTCATAAGAGGCATGTTCAGTGTCATATTAATGTGTAACTATAGACCATATAGTGAGTGGAGGAAGTCCTCACCACTGCAGCTATACGACAGGAGACAACATCTTATCTCTGGTCTTATCTTGCACATCACTGTTACTGGCATGTATTCAATTCTGGTGGTGAGAATGCACAAACAAAGGCGCTAGACCTGCGAGGGGAGGAGAGTATAGATAGCTTGCTGTGATTTATTGACAGTGACAGACAGGATGGAGGAGCCAGTGGGAAATACTGTCATCCTGGTTGAAATTGCATCTCAGCATTAATTGCTAAGAAAATAATAATTAAAGCCGCACACGACAATAAAGGCCCTCGCCCCCCTTGCGGCCGCGGGGTTCCAGCCACCACGAAGAGCACACCTCTAATCCTGCCACCTACATCACCCCTCTCCCACAAACAGTACCAACTGTATACTACTTCATTCAACATTTTCACTACCGCATGGTTCGAGATAGAGTTATGTCTCCATTGGCTTTTATGTTCAGTGTGATGTGGAGAATAAGTGTGCCAAATTTCATGTTTATGACAAAGTAAATGTTTTAATTTCCAAATGCCTGTCAACCAAAGCGCATGTAATTAGAACTCAGCGAGTTCATTTTGAGTGAAAACCCAGTGAAAAAATATTGAAAGACAGCTCAGTAGCGCCACCTCAAAAACCGATTAGCATGGGGCCAACGGGAGACCGAAGCCAAAAAAAGTCGCAGTAAAAATATGACGCTCACTCCAAAAAATAGTTTATGTGAGGACATGTAAAAAATTATATCATGACCCCGCCCTTAATCATACAGGAAGTCGGTCATATTGGATCAACAAGGCGCTGACAAAAGTGCACCTCGTACTTTTGGCATCTTCTTCTACAGTTTTCATCGAAAACCCTTCAAATTTGGCCATAAGACACAAAACACATGAGCAATTAAACATTATAAATTTGAAGCTGATACGCCTTTGGATATGGTCATCGTGAATTTGAAACAAAATCTAAATTTTGGAAAAATTAAAAGAAAATCCACAATTCTTAAAAAAAATTTGGGGGGAAAATGGTATTGGAGCGTTTATGAAGAAGCTGAATGCAATGATATGCAAATGTAGTGGATAGCTAATAAAATGGCTCTCTCGCGTCCTCTAAAAAATGTGATATTTCAAAATTCATAAAAGACAATCTATTTGTAGTAGACAACTGAAATTTTTTTATAATGAGTTCATTTGTTACTGGGCACAATGGGAAAAAATTCTCCCACAAACCACCCCAATTTTGACCCCCTGAACGTGAGCAAAAACTCAATTTTTTTCAGCCCAATATTCAGGATCGGTGAAAAATATAAAAAGAAAATTTGCCAAAATGAACTACACCCATGTGTGATTAGAGGTAATTCTTTAGATTTTTAATACAATTCCAAATGTGGGCGTGGCAAGCTCTTTAACAAAAACTGCCATTTTAACAAGTTTTAAAACTTGTGTATTTCTGGCACGAGATGTCCTATTTCCCGGCACAAATATACGTTTCGTGCATTTTGAATTAGATGAAAACATTTACTTTGGCACAGACATCCTTCACTAGCAAGGACCATAACTCCAGCTAAGATGCAAAGTGTTTATTGACATAAGAGAAACATGAACAACACGAGTGTACAGAAATGGATGCAGTTTTGGGGCTTCTGGCGATAAATTAGAATAATAATTCGAAGAGGGCCACGAAGTCACGAACGCTAATGCGTATGACCTGGATGCCTAGATAGTGTAGCCGCAGGAAGGGGGCTTGAAAGGGGTGTGGTCCAATCTCCAAAACTTAAGTTCTTATCTTCATTTCTTGCCATTCTTAACAAAAAAGCCAATGACGGCAGACCTCTAGTTGCAAGCATGTTACTATGGCAACCTGGCAAATACTGCCTTAGATCTTCATGCGTTTTGATTTACAGGCATTTTGAATGGCATGAAACATTTACTTTGTCATAAACATATGGCATTTGGCACACTTATTCTTCACATCCCATTGAACAGAAAAGCCAATTTGAGCATAATTCTATCTTGGACCGTGCGGTCGTGAAAATGTAGTATAGAGTAGATACTGTTTGTGGGGGAGGGGTGATGTAGGCGGCAGGATTAGGGGTGTGCTCTTCACGGTGGCTGATACCCCGCGGTCGCAAGGGGGGGCGAGGGCCTTTATTGCAGCGTGCAGCTTTAATTATTATTATTATAATGATAAAAATTCTGCAAATGCAAAGAATTGGCTACCCCAGTTTAAAGACCGAAACCAATCCACACAAAAGAGTAGCAGAGGAAACAAGGCTTAACTTTTCTGGTGGAGGGTCCAGCATCTGCTTGTCACCATGTAGATGTTATGGAGAGGCCACCAGGAAGAGTCACAGACTTTATGAGGGGGAGGCGCAGTAATAAAATGTTGTTTTTTTCTTACAGGTAAATTGGAGTCCAGGTCTTCCTCCTCTTTTCGTCCTGTGCGATTTTCCTCCATCCCCCTAATGTCCCCCCAGCCCTGGTCTCCTGCCCCACAAACACAATCTCCTGCTGTACTCTGTACCGCACCCCAGACTCCTCAGACCACCTCCTTCGCTGTGCCCTGGACCACTACTCAGACCACCCCTCAGACCCCCTCCGCCACTGTGGTCCAGACCACACCCTTTCCTGTCCGAGGCCTAACCCAGACCCTGCTGCAGGGCTTTGAAGAGCGACGGGGCAAACTGAAGCTGGAGGAGAGCAAGGTGAGTTCTGTTTCATCAGTTTGCACAAACTTTATTTCACCTAAAGGCTCCTACCCGTATATGAGGTCGTGTCCTTGGGCAAGAGATTTAACACCTTGACTGTGGGTGGCCTCAGGACGTCTGTGGGGGTGAGGGTAACTCATCCAGCCATCAAATTTGGTTTATAAAGCATGTACATTTATCTGTGTACAGTACAATCCCACACTTGCACATCCTTCCACCACACCACCCCCACAACACAGCAAAAATCCAATTTTTAAGATTCAACCTTCAGGTCGTTTTTAATGGTCTGCTGAAACCCTGGAGACGCCCGAGGCATTCGGATGCTAATAAAGGGACTCAGGGAGGAGGGAGCCAAAGTCAGTGAACAATAGGCCCATCCCAGTTGGTTTCGATGGCCCGTTATCAGGGGTCCCGCCCTGTGGGCAGGGCTTTCACAGAGTAGGACATAAACCTGAGTTCTCAGACTTGTTTCACAGATTAAGAATGACTCTTGGATGAGAGTCGAAATGTTTTGTTTTTCTAAAACAGAGTCCAGATGACTACAACTGAATCTTTTTCTCAGAATCAGAATCAGAATCAGAAAGATTTTATTGCCATTGTCAATGAACAAAATTCACAAACATAGGAACTTGTCTCGGCCTTAAGGTGCAACATAAAACACTGAGCGATAATAAAACAACATATATTCAATCAAAAAAGGGCATGCATGCATTAAGAAAACAATTTAAAATTACTATACAATAAAAATAAAAATTGGCATTTCTATGTACACAAGAGTTACAATTATGTTTAAAGTTGTGGTGCAGAAAGTGACAGTGCAGTGAGTGGTTGAATATTGCAGTTAAAGTGACAGGTGTTTTGAAGTGTTCATGAGTCCAACAGCAGAGGGAAAGAAACTATTCTTGTGGCGGGAGGTTCTGGTCGCGGATGGACCGTAACTCAATGATGGCCGTGTAGAACTGCACCATCATCTGCGCTGGCAGCTTGGCTTTCCTCAGCTGCCGCAGAAAGTACATCCTCTGCTGGGCCTTCTTGATGAGGGAGCTGATGGAGGGCTCTCACTTGAGGTCCTGGGTGATGGTGGTGCCCAGGAAGCGGAAGGACTCCACGGTGGTGATGGGGGAGTCTGTCATGATGAGGGGGGGGCTGGGGGGCTGTGGCTTTCCTGAAGTCCATGATCATCTCCACTGTCTTCTGGGCGTTGAACTCCAGATTATTACCGCTGCACCAGGACACCAGCCGGTCCACCTCCCTCCTGTAGACAGACTCATCCCGTCCGAGATGAGCCCGATGAGGGTGGTATCGTCCGCAAACTTGATGAGTTTTTACGGAGTCGTGGCTGGAGGTGCAGCAGTTTGTGTACAGGGAGAAGAGCAGAGGGGAAAGTACACAGCCCTGAGGAGCTCCGGTGCTGATAGTCCGAGTGTCTGAGACATTTCTCCCAGCCGCACGCACTGCCTCCGATCCGTCAGGAAGTCAGTGATCCACCTGCAGGTGGAGTCAGGCACGTTGAGCTGGGAGAGCTTGTCCTGGAGCAGAGCAGGGAGGATGGTGTTGAAAGCGGAGCTGAAGTCCACAAACAGGATCCTGGCGTAGGTTCCCGGGGAGTCCAGATGCTGCAGGATGAAGTGAAGTGCCAGGTTGATGGTGTCGTCTACAGACCTGTTGGCTCTGTAGGCGAACTGCAGGGGGTCCAGCAGGGAGGAGGTGAAGGACTTGAGGTGGGGCAGGACCAGGCGTTCAAATGACTTCATGACTACAGACGTCAGCCGCCACAGGCCTGTAGTCATTAAGTCCAGTGATCCGGGGCTTCTTGGGGACAGGGACAATGATGGCAGACTTGAAGCAGGCTGGGACATGGCATGACCCCAGGGAGGTGTTAAAAATGTCTGTGAAGACGGGGGTTAACTCTCCTGCGCAATGTCTTAATGTAGCGGCAGAGATACCGTCTGGTCCAGCAGCTTTTCGGGGGTTGGATTTCCGAAATAGCCTTTGAACATCCTGTTCCTGAACTGAGAGGGTGGTGGGGGAGGTGGGGTGACCAGGTTTGGGTTGGCGGAGGTGGCCACCGTGGGGAGGGGGTGGTAACATCAAACCTGGAGTAGAAGGTGTTAAGTTGCTCAGCCAGTTTTCGATTGTCTGCGGCAGGGGGGGCTCGGGGCTTGTGGTTGGTGAGGAGCCGGAGCCCCTCCACACGGAGGCGGGGTTGTTGTCAGAGAACTGCTGCTTCAGACGCGTATTGTACTGTGATCTCGCTCGAGAAACCTCTTTGCTAAATCCATACTTTGCGTCTTTGTAGCGCCCCCTGTCACCAGCCCTGTGCGCTGCCTCCTTCTGCTGCCTTAACTGCCTTCTGCAATGCAACACTCCTGGACAAATGGATGAATGGACAAATTGCACTAGTTTTATTTTATTTTATTAGTGATGTAATTTATGCATGCCTTATTTGATATACTTTGCTATTGTAATTAGTCATTGTTGTAAATTGCACTTTAACGCCGAAAGAAGTTGCTAGTTTGTGAATGTTGTTCACTGACAATGGCAATAAACCTTTTTCTGATTCTGATTCTGTGGCTCGGTTTCAGATGATATCACAACATACCATAGGCCAAAAATATTTAATACAGATGAGGGGCTACTGAAATAAATATTGTTCAAATGAAGAGGTTTGTTCATCCATGTATGTTTCCTTCAATGGAATTTTGATTTGAAAACAAAAACGATGCCACATGCCAAATTACAATAACATGGTTTGATTTTCCGTTTTTCAATTTGATCTCTGAATTGAAAAAAAAAGCAAAAAACGATTAAAATACATACAGCATCAGAATGCCGCCCAGTGTGGTTAAGGCAGCAGCACACATGCCAGGCTCCAAGTGCAGCCGGCCGCAGTGTTGTGAGTTAGAATCACGGCTCCGACAATTTACTGCATGTCCCCCCTTCTCTCATCCCCAATTCACGCTGAGCTGTCCCAAATAAAGCCTACGAGTCAAAAAATCCTTAAAAAAAAGAAGTACAGCCTCAGAACGTGGTTTCTTGATTTAATCACCTTTATTTTTTCTTGTGCAATGTAGACGTTTGTGCTGGGCTGCTCCAATAGTGGGCCGAGCTCGAGCAGTGACCGGGTTACAGCTCATGTGTTGTGACTGCTGCGGATCATGGGCTTTGTGGCTGCCTTCGCTTTCCAAACAAGTTTACATAACTTTTCACCCTGCAGAAACCAGATACCTGGGGACAAATGCCTGATAGTCAGTTATTTTCTCTATTTTTACTTTCTTTTTGATTTTGTCTTTCACTCTCTGGTCTTGTTCTGTGTGTTCTGTGTGTTCTCCAGTTTTGTGTTTGTAGTATGAACACATAAGAAAATACATATAAGAGAAAACGGAACAATGATATCATTACTGCTTCATTCAGAAAATGTTTGGTTATGTTATTATGTTTATTATTATCTTATTATGTCAATAACAAATTATAAACAAAATAAGTTTCAAAAATGTGTATTATTTCACGACTTTAATAACAGAAATGCATATGTTTTGCAGTACGCCGGAATCCAACCAATTGATTCTGTCAACAATGAGGTATTTTTTTCCACATGAGTGAAATCATTTTAACTATTTTCAACATGTGTGGTACATGACACCGAATGCACAGCTGATTTGTGATGTTTTCAGGTGGTGGAGTCGACTCGCGTGACACGACACAAGAACCAGAGAGCTCTGCAGTGGGAGGCCGGGCTCTTTGCCAACCAACAGGACCATTGAACTATGTGCTGTACCACTTTACACCAACAGGGGCAGTGTGGAGACTAACCAACAGGACCAGTGAACTGTCTCCTATACCACTATACTTGGCTGGAATATCCAGATTAATATCTCTCTGTATTTTATACAGATTGATATCAGTCTGGTCACTCCTGAGTTGGCTGTGACTGACAGATGGATTTGCAAATCAGTGAAACGCATGTTCCATCTGTATCAAAATTAACATGGCTATTTACAAGGAAAAAGGAAAGGCAGAAAATACCCCTGGGACTGAAAATCATACCTGATTTCTTCAGAATCAATGAGCGAAGCACAAAATTCTGTTAATTTGAGGTGAGAGAAGTTGGATTTTTAAAAATGTTTCATCTCATTGTTTTGCGTTTGACTTGAGGCGGACGGAGTGGTGACCAGACTCAGACTTCAGAAATGAAAAAGTGTGTATTCTGGATTTCAGGCAACCACTTTACACCATCAGGGGCAGTGTGGAGACTAACCAACTGTACCAGTGAACTCTGCGATCGCCCTGGGTTAAATGTCAAATGTTAAAAAGGTCAAATGTAGAGGAAAAATTAGGAAGGCAGTAAAGTACATCTTTTGGGTTTATTATATAGTCTTGTGGCTTTAATTGGCTTGTAAACAGGCCTTTGGCCACCTTGGCATTAGTATTTTACATTTTCTAATTTAAAATAATGTTTACAATTTAATAAAACGTTTTAAAAACTACACTCCGATTTACAATTAAGTATTTAGGTGTTAGAGTGCCCTCTGCTGTCAGCAGTGAGAATGAACAATGAAAAAACAAATGAATGAACAAATGAATAGGCATGACTGCTATGCTAATCGAGCCATGCGTTTGTTGTGAACACAATTTGAATGAGAAGAAGTCCATATTTTGAAATGTGACTCAATAATCCAGAGGAAAATTAAATCGGAATGATTTGTGAGGCGAGCTGGTAAACAGGATAAATGAAGCAAGCGTGAATGAACAAGTCCAAGTGACAATATAACAAGTTTATAGGCTCCAAACAGACAATTCTGCCCCTAATGTAACTGACCTGCCCAGTGGCAGCCCAGTGGCCATATTAGGAGTGTAGGATTGACTCCAGCATACAAGGAATCATTGGTGATTTTATTTGAATTTCTTTGGTTAATTCAGTTGGCTTTTTGTAATTGTGATTTAACAAATGCCCAGTTTTGCCTTTATATGCCTTTGCCTTTTTTTCATATTAACAGCCTGTTTGGGACTTGACTGAGAACATACAAACTGTCACTGTAACTCATTAGTGGCAGGAATCCAGCATCACTTTTCTTCTGTTCATTTAGCATTGTTTTGACTTGAATCAACAGCTTCTGATTGGTCCAATCAGAATAAACATGATCCAATCGCAAACCAGCAAGCGGGCCAAATTAACTCTTGATATTGATCTTAAGACTGAAACTATTATAATAAAAATGAATACAAAAAGTTAGTGTTTTTTGGTGTGTGAGTGTGAATTATCAGTATTTCAACTTAAAGAAGACATCTGCTTTATTTTAGTCTTTAATGACTTCTAAACGTGATTTTGTTCAAAATTTGCATCCAACAGATCAGGGTCACATGTGCACTCCATGAGAGCAACACGCAGAGTTGTAAGTCTGTTTCTGGCTCTCGTCACTTTGCTGCAATGTCTTTCCTAGCGTCGTAGTACTCGAGAACAACCTCGAGACCATTTTTTCCCCCATTTCATTTTTATTATTTATTTATTGTGGGACAACCCAATGAGAAAAGTTCTCTTATTCATGTGTACCCTGTTAAAAGAAAAGACAAAATGAACAACAAACACACAAATAAATACACGATACTAAAACAATTTTTAAGGTCTTGGTCTCGAGGTCAATCTATAAAGGGGCTACAAAAAAACAGTGGAGGACTGTCCTCAGCTCTCACACGTTTGCTTCGGGTTTGGGACGAGTCACGGCTTTGGCCCTCTGGCGTTGGCAACACCTATCAAAAAAGTACAACAACATATATGAAATCAAAAAGGGCATGCATTAAAGAAAACTGTTTCAATTTACTATAAAAATATGTACACAAAAATGTAAAGTTAAATTTACAGATAGTGCAGAAAGTAGTGAGTGAGTGATTAAATTGCAGTTAAAGTGGCAGGCGTTTAGAAGTGTTCATGAGTCCAATGGCAGAGGCGAAGAAACTGTTCTTGTTGCGGGAGGTTCTGGTCCGGATGGATCGTAGCCTCCTGCCTGAGGGGAGTGGCTCAAATAGTCCGTGTCCAGGGTGAGAGGGGTCAGCTGTGATCAGACCTGACCAGAGCCCTGGAGACGTACAGGTCCTGCAGAGATGGAAGTCTGCAGCCGATCACTTTCTCAGCAGAGCGCACGGTAGGGTCCATGGTGGTGATGGGGGAGTGTGTCATGGAGAGGGGGGCAGGGCAACTTTGACTTTCCTGAAGTCCACGATCATCTCCACTGTCTTCTGGGCGTTGAACTCCAGGTTGTTACCGCTGCCCCAGGACATCAACCCGGTTCACTTCCCCCCTGTAGACGGACTCATCTCCGTCTGAGATGAGCCCGATGAGGGTGGTGTCGTCCGTAAACTTGATCAGTTTTATGGAGTCGTGGCTGGAGGTGCAGAAGTTTGTGTACAGGGAGAAGAGCAGAGGAGAAAGTATCCAACCCTGTCGAGATCCTGTGCTGACAGTCCGAGTGTCTGAGACATTCTGAAGTCGGTGAGAAGATTTTTCCAGTGGTTAATGTGTATGCTATTGCGGGTTTTCCAGTTCATAGAGGAGCAGGTTGAGAGAGGGGGATAATGGGACGTGGCAGCCCACTATAGTGGATAGTTCCTGTGTGAGCTTTTCTCAAAAGTGTTTGACTGGAGTGCAGCGCCAGGTTGCAGGGATATATATGTCTATACTTTACTGAGTGCAATGTGTGCAAATCTCTGATGTAAAACCAATTTTTGCTAATTTGTTACCCATGTAATGTGTTCTGTGAAGTATTTTGTATTGTATTAATTGTAACTTGGCATTTTTGGACATAAGACAAATATTTTAACCCATTTTGGTCCAGAAGTTGGCATTCGGAGTAATTGAAATGTAATTTTCCCATTTTATTGTTGGTAGGCATATGGTTTGAGATGGCTTTGAAATTATTTTGTATATTTTAGAGAGAAGTTTATTTGGAGAAGAGAAATTAATCAAGTCTGATACTGCAGGTGAGAGTTCAAAATTTGCTGGTCTGACGTTTATTTTTTCCATAATTGATGATTTGTAGATATTTTAAAAAATTATTGCTCCTGATTCCAAACTACAGGACCAAGTGTGGAAATGTTGTTAATATGTTGTTTTTATACATGTGTTTTGTATTGATTAACAAGTCAGGGTTGTTCCAAAGGATCTATTTAGGGAAAGGTTTTTATTCTGCTCAATGTGCATGCTCCACCAGGGAGTGATATCACCTTCTATACAGATATTTTGGACCACAATTGGGGTATTCGCATCTAACCTACATTAAACGCATAAAATTTGAGCGGCACTAGAGGAACCTAATATACTACTATACTACTATACTACTACTAATATAAAAAAAGACCTTGAAAAATTGACTATTGACTGTTATCCCATACTAAAGTCTAATTCAAAGGATTGAAACTAAATATTAATGTTTTGCCCAGATTTCTCTATCTGTACCAGACTCTTCCGATTTCTATCTCCAACTGGCTGTTTGATGAATGCAATAAAACAATCCCAAGATTTGTATGGCAAGGCTAAAAAAAAAAAACCTTGTCCAATTCAAAACTTTACAATCATCAAAAGAAAAAGGAGGCTAGGGTTTTCCTTGTCTGAAAAACTACTTTATTTCAGCTCAAATCAGAACATTGCCAGGCTGGTGTGATCCAGAATATGAAGCTCAATGGAAAAATATTGACTAATGTGGTGCCGGGGATTCTAGTACAGTACAGATGACAAACGATGAGTCATTTGGAGAAACAGAACTTTGATAGTATTTACAAATAAGGTGTTAATGACCATCATGGCCCTTTGACGCGGACAGCTCGCCGTCATCACCGGTCTGGTTCTTGACATATCAGCTGAGCAGCAACTTTATTCGGCAGGGCTGTCCTTTCCTTCAACTATGCTCTGATTGGCTAGACCATTGATGTCAAACTTAAACATATAACACCATCCATCCATCCATCTTCTTCCGCTTATCCGGGGCTGGGTCACCGGGGCAGCAGTGAAAGCAGGAACACTTCCTCCAAATCCTCCGGGGATCCCGAGGTGTTCCCAGGCCAGCCGAGAGACATAGTCCCTCCAGCGTGTCCTGGGTCTTCCCCGGGGCCTTTTCCCGGTGGGACATACCCGAAACACTTCCCCAGGGAGGCGCCCAGGAGACATCTGGAACAGATGCCCGAGCCACCTCAGGTGGCTCCTCTCGACGTGGAGGAGCAGCAGCTCTACTTCGAGCTCCTCACCCTATCTCTACGGGAGCGCCCAGCCACCTAGGGAGGAAACTCATTTCGACCGCTTGTATCCGCGATCTTGTCCTTTCGGTCACTACCCAAAGCTCATGACCATAGGTGAGGGTAGGAACGTAGATTGACCGGTAAATCGAGAGCTCAGCTCCTTCTTCGCTACAACAGTCAGATGCAGCGACCGCATCACTGCAGACACTGCACCGATCCACCTGTCAATCTCACGCTCCATCCTTCCCTCACTCGTGAACAAGACCCCGAGATACTTGAACTCTTCCACTTGGGGCAAGGACTCCCCACCAACCCGAAGTGCATGTTGCAAGTCCGGGTTTGATGGAGCCATCAGGACAACATCGCCTGCAAAAAGCCTGTGGCCCCCTAACCAGACACCCTCCGACCCTTCACTGCGCCTACAAATTACGTCCATAAAAACAATGAACAGAACCGGTGACAAAGGGAAGCCCAGGAGGGGTCCAACACGCACTGGGAACAGATCTGACTTACTGCCGGCAATGCGGACACAGCTCCTGCTCCAGTCATACAGGGACCGGACAGCCCTGAGCAAAGGGCCCCAGACCACATACTCCGAAAGCCTTCTCCAGAACCACAAAGCACATGTGAACTGGTTGGGCAAACTTCCATGAACCCTTGAGCACCCGATGGACAGCCAAGACAGTCTTACAACATCCAGAGACTTTAGGTACTCAGGGCGTATCTCATCCATCCCCGGAACCCCAAACCGAGGAGTTTGCCAACAACCTCAGTGACTTTGGCTTGGGTTATGGATGAGTCGGTCCTTAGTCTCCACTTCCTCTTCGTAAGGCGTGACAGAGGTATTTAGGAGATCCTCAAAGTATTCCTTCCACCGTCCAACAACATCCCCAGTAGAGGTCCGCAGGTCTCCACCCGCACCATAAACGGTGTAAGCACTGCTTACCCCTCCTGAGGTCTGATAGGCCTCCTTCTCCCACCTGATGGCATCCCTTACTTCCGGTGTCCACCACTGGGTTCGGGGGTTGCCGCCGTGACAGGCACCTGAGACCTTGCGACCACAACTCCTTGCAGCCGCTTTAACAATGGAGGTCGAGAACATGGTCCACTTGGACTCAATGTCCCCACCTCCCCCGGGATCTGGGAGAAGCTCTCCCGGAGGTCTGAGTTGAAGACCCTGCTGACAGAGGGCTCCGCAAGACGTTCCCAAGAGACCCTCCAATGCGCTTGGGCCTGCTAAGTCTTCCGGCTTCCTCCACCATCAGAGGATTCAACTCACCACCAGGTGGTGATCGGGTTGACAGCTCCGTCCTTCTCTTTACCCGAGTGTCCAAGACACGTGGCCGGAGGTCAGATGACGCGACAACAAAGTTGATCATTGAGCTCCGGCCTAGTGCCATGTGCACTGATGGACACCCTTGTGCTTGAACATGGTGTTTGTTATGGACAAACCGTGGCTAGCACAGAAGTGCAATGAATGAACACCGCTCGGGTTCAGATCGGGGAGGCCGTTCTTCCCGATCACCCCTCTCCAGGTGTCACTGTCGTTGCCCACGTGGGTGTTGAAGTCCACCGGTAGAACAACGGAGTCCCTGGATTGTGCACTGTCCAGTACCCCTTCCAGGGACTCCAAGAAGGCCGGGTACTCTGCATTGCTGTTCGGCCCGTAGGCCGACACAACAGGTCCAACACGTGACAGCTGAGATGTGGGGCTATAAGCAAGCCCAATCAAGCCCGCCACCTCTCCCCGCAGGCAACACCAGAGAAGTGGAGCGTCCAGCCCCTCTCGAGGAGATGGGTTCCAGAGCCCGAACTGTGCGTGGAGGTGAGGCCGACTATATCTAGTCGGTACCGCTCAACCTCCCGCACAAGCTCAGGCTCTTTCCCCCTCAGCGAGGTGACGTTCCATGTCCCCAGAGTTAGTTTCTGTGTCCGGAGATCCGATCGTCGAGGCCCCTGCCGTCGACTGTCGCCCAGATCTCTCTGCACCAGCCCCTTACAGATCCTACTGCAGGTGGTGGGTCCACGGGAGGACGGCCCCACGTCACTCATTCGGGATGCGGCCGGCCGGTGGGCGGCCGTCGAGCACCCACCCCAAGCCTGGCTCCAGGAAGGGGCCCCGGTAACGCCAATCCGGGCGACGTAACTGGTCTTGATTTTTGACTGTTCATAGTGGGCTTGTGAACCGCTCTTTGTCTGACCCCTCACCCAGGACCTGTTTACCTTGGGACACCTTGAGAGAAGGTAGAAAAAGATTCAGTTGTAGTCATCTGGACTCTGTTTTAGAAAAAACAAAACGTTTCAACTCTCATCCAAGAGTCATTCTCAATCAGAGAAACAAATCTGAGAACTCCTGTTTATATCCTACTCTGGGAGAGCCCTGCCCACAGGGCGGGACCTCCTGCTAATGGCCCATTGAACTGGGATGGGCCTATTGTTCTATTGTTCCCTGCCTCACCTTGAGTGCCTATTAGCATCCGAATGCCCAGGGCGTCTCCAGGGTTTCAGCAGACCATTACAAAACAACGGAAGGTTGAATCTTAAACCTCCATTCGCGATTTAATGAAGGATTCTCTTTTTTAACAAAGATGCCTCTTAACTCCTCTTTCAAACCATCTTTTTTCCCTGCTCAGAATCTCCACCTCACTGTCTTCAATAGAGTGGTTTGGTGGCTTTAAGATGAAGTGTACCTCTCTTACAACTTTCTTCACTGCATTGGATAAATACACTACATTGCTCTGTTTTTGTGTCGGCATCTTGTCCTTAGGGTGAACCAGTTTTTGTCTTAACGTGTTGCCTGGTTTGAAATAAACAGGGACTTCGTGTTGTCTAAAAATTCGTTGCAGTTTTTTCTGACAGTCTTGAGACGTAAGGGATAGGACGACCCTTCTTCTTGGTTCTGTTTCCCTTTTGTCCTTTTTGTCCTGCTTTTTGGTTCTCTTCACTTTGTTCAGAGCCCAAGTCGGGTATCCACAGGCTGAGAGAGCATTCCGGACGTGTGTTTCCTCTTCCTCTTGCCTCTGAGCTGGTGGGCACCGCTTGTGTCTGTGTTGTAGTGTTCTGATCATCCCAGCTTATGCTGTAGTGGGTGGTTAGAGCCAAAGAGCAGGTACTGGTCAGTGTTGTGGGTTTCCTATATACTTCTATCCGGAGCTTCCGTCTTCTCCTCTGATAGTGGAACAATCAAGAAAGGCCAAGCGGTTCTCCTTTGCATCTTCTCTTGTAAACCTTGATATGCGGGTCCACTGCTTGATGTGCTCTGAGAAGGCTTCCAGCTCTTGTTTCTTAATTGTCACACAAAATTTGCCGACACAAAAACAGAGCAAGTGTAGTGTATTCTATCCAATGCAGTGAAGAAAGTTTGTAAAGAGAGGTACATAGGTGAGACTAAACAGCCACTTCACAAAGAGCTTTATCAGCACAGAAAGACACGCAGTTCACACGACCCAGAGCGCTGTGCATCTTCATCTTAAAGCCACAAACCACTCTATTGAAGACAGTGAGGTGGAGATTCTGAGCAGGGAAAAAAGATGTTTGAAAGAGGAGTTAAGGAGGCAATCTTTGTTAAAAGAGAATCCTTCATTAAATCGGAATGGAGGTTTAAGATTCAACCTTCCTGTTGTTTATAATGTCTGCTGAAACCCTGGAGACGCCCTGGGCATTCGGATGCTAAATAGGCACTCAAGGTGAGACAGGGAACAATAGAACAATAGGCCCATCCCAGTTTCAATGGGCCATTAGCAGGAGGTCCGCCCTGTGGGCAGGGCTCTCCCCAGAGTAGGATATAAACAAGAGTTCTCAGACTTGTTTCTCTGATTTGAGAATGACTCTTGGATGAGAGTTGAAACGTTTTGTTTTTTCTAAAACAGAGTCCAGATGACTACAACTGAATCTTTTTCTACAATGGAACACTCCTGGACGAATGAGGGATTACATCGACTTGAGAGAAGGTGTCAGTTCAAGGAGTACAACATATAACACCATCTTATTCTCAAAACAGTTTTGAACGATGAGTCAAGCCATTGCACCATGCTCTCACGCTTGTTCTTTCCCGCCCTCTGCCCCGCTCTATTGCATGTCCGCCCCCGCTCATTGCATTTTGCGCGTCTAAATTCAGGTCCTTGTTTGGCTCGTTTCTCTGTGAATATGTGACTGATGGTAATAAAACATGATGCATTTTGTAGCTTAAAATACAGCCAATACTAGCCAATCCTCTCTCCACCATCGCTCTGTGTGTGAGCTGGTTCATCTGCTTCCTGCACATCTGACCAATTAGAAAAAGTGGACCAGTTTTACGCAGACTGGGACAAGGATTTTGGGTGAATGTTATGTGAATGTGTTTCGCAAAACGACGTTCCTCCCTGAGTTGAGCACATGAGTCTGCACGGTCCAGACCGTGCTGTAAATGGTGTCCGCTGGAGGTGGAGGTGTCCAGCAAACGGCACTGCGCTGTTTACGTGAGTGGGAAAAAAATAACCACATCAAATTTGATTCTTATCATTTGTGTTATTTATGCTCATGAAGATTGTTTTATTATGATTATCTAGTCCATATGGTGATAGTAACACGACTACAGTGCACTAGTTTTGAAGTGTATTAGTTACGATTCTGGCCATTCACAGAATGCATCAGACCACGCCCTCAAGTTGCTTTACTCAACTCATATTTTGGCATAATCACGCCTCTTGTTTAGAATTCCACGCCTATTGACCCTTTGCACATGTTGTCACGCCCGTCAGAGGAACGGCCACTCCACCATGACGGATGGCAAAAGTACTTCCTGCGGTAAGGGTATAGAAAGTCTGCCTAAAACCTGTTCATTGCTAAATTTAAGTGATTTTACTTGTAAAATGGTGATAAGGTGTTGTGCGGTTGGCTGCATTCACAGGCAAGGCTGTAAACCAAATGTAGCTTTCTATTGTATACCTGTTGATGAAGACAGAAGACGGCAATGGGTCGCGGCAATAAATCTGAACTGGAAACCCTCCAAGTACCCTCCAAGTAAGGACATTTTACATAACATTCTAGAAAAAGATTCAGTTGTCATCTGTTTTAGAAAAACAAAACGTTTCAAATCTCATCCAAGAGTCATTCTCAATCTGTGAAACAAGTCTGAGAACTCAGGTTTATGTCCTACTCTGTGAAAGCCCTGCCCACAGGGCGGGACCCCTGATAATGGGCCATCAAAACCAACTGGGATGGGCCTATTGTTCACTGACTTTTGCTCCCTCCTCCCTGAGTCCTTTTATTAGCAACAATCTGATTTAGATTACCATGAAGTCACTGTACTTTCTCTCGATTAAAAGTCTGCACCTGGTAATAGTACACATGATTTCGGCTAAGAGCATAGGGACGCATGCTTGTTTCAAACCGCAATACCACAGCAGGTGCAGGACAGCAAGGCGTCTGATGCTCAGAGGTAGGACCAACTGGGGTTGATGTGCTGACCAGTGTCACAGAGTCTAAGGCACATGTGTCAAACTCAAGGCCCGCGGGCCAGATGTGGCCCACCAGACGTTTTAATCCAGCCTGCTGAACATACGCTTAGTGCGTCCCACCTGTGGGACGTTGCACTTTTTCTTTATTCATTCCATTTTGTCCACTATTTTATAAAAGAAAACTCTCAAGCTGCTTGATCTGTTGTACATAAAAATAAAGCTGTAACCCTCTTATTTTCAGTCAAATCAATAATTCTGGGAAGCATCAGGGTCAGTTTGTACTCCAAACCCACAAGTAAAAAATTCCCTGAAACAAAATGAATAGGACTTTTATATGGATTCTGCATTTTTGCTTAATTACACGTCCCTAAAACTCATTTTTAGTGAATTTACCTTCAGCTTTAAAAGAGAATTGTCAAAACCCACGTTATAAGTCCATGCTCCTGTTCCTACTGCAGATGCATGAATATGGACTATATGGTCTTTCACCTGCTGCAGATTTGTGCAACAGTGTCCTCAAAGAACTATTACCTGGCTATATAAAGCTATTTATTGCTTATATTTTACGTTATGTTCGGCCCGCGGCCCAGCCTGAGCATCGTAATTCGGCCTGCGGCCCCAAATTGAGTTTGATACCCCAGCTCTAAGGCACTGATGATGGGGAGTAGCAAAGGCTTCCTATGTCTCCCATGCTGTTTTCTCATGTTCAAATTTCCACCTGACAAAGAAAATTAAATTGTTATGTTTGCTACTTCAGTTCCTTATTTGTTCAAGGGTAATTATCAAAAATGCAATATATAGAAGCATATAATTGATCATTTATTGTTTGCGTTCAGAAATATTCCGACTAAAAACTAACGTTTTCCAATCACCAGGCTATCCATGCCAAACTTCGATGGCATGAATCACCTGGTGATTGTGAGAAGGATACCTCTGGACACATCTGATGGTAGTCACAATTAACAACTGAGCCCTGAAAAGGTTGGTTAGCAACAATACGTCTGCTATCAAATGTTAGTTTGATTATTTTTGAATGTTATTTTCTTCTGTATGTTTTATGACCATAATTTATTTATTGATGATGTGCTTTTATTCAGGAGCGCTCTATAGCCCAAAAAGTAGAAGTTGCAGTAATTTGGAAACAAAACGTTTCAACTCTCATCCAAGAGTCATTCTCAATCTGCGAATCGAGTCTGGGAACTCAGGTTTTATATCCTCCTCTGTGGAGGTCCCGCCCGGTGGGCAGGGCCTACATAAAATAAAGGGAGTTTTTGGTTTCACTTAAGACTACTGTCTTTGTTTACTGACAGCCCTGTAATGGGCTGTCAGTAAACAAAGACCATCCTATCACCATCCTATTGTAACCTGACTTTTGCTCCCTCCATTTTACCATGTAAAAAAAAATTATGGCAGCTTTAGACCCCTCAATTTTCTTTCTTGTCCCCGTATGTTTTTTGGCAGGATTAGAGAAATCAATTCCTGACCCCTCTTCATATAGTGATTTTCCTGCTTTCACAGGAAGGAGTCCCCATTGTCTAGGTACATCACAAATGATATTTTCACTGTAGATTATCTGTCCATCTCCATTGTATGGAGTCTATATATACCAGCCAGCTGCAGAGACTAGGCTCCAGTGTCATGCAGGACCGGAGCCACCCCCTGAATGCTCTGTTTCAGTACCTGCCATCGACCAAAAGAGAGATTGTTTTATCCCAGCAGCTATTGCCCTCTTAAATGAGCTCACTCTGCGCAATTTTTCAATGTATTAATCCATTATTAAATCGTTTTTTATACTGTGTGCATGTATGTTTGTCTCTTAATCACTGCAAACCAATTTGCCCAAGGGTACGGATAAAGACACCTAACCTAACCTACTAACCTAATCACATCTTCACTTAACCTAATGTTTTATGTGAAAGTAATATATCCCAGATCAAATTAAAGTTAATAAAGCACATACTGAGAATATTATTATTAATTGCAATGACTGTAGTTGTAACTTTTTCGTTGGCTTAAATGAGAAAGAGGGAAAAGTTTCACCGCTAACATATTCTATAAAGTCGTAGCGTTTTTGTCTGGGTAGAACTTGTTTTCTCACAATTTCAGCAACCCTATGTTAACTAATTCAACCGGAAGAAGGATTACGTCATATGGCGGCGCCCAGATGGGCTTCTGGAATAAGGTGAAAAGGAGTTACTTGCTGTTTGGCAGAGTAGACCTCATCACACCTCTGTCATGTGCCTCTTTTTTGTCCGGGTTGTACAGTGTAGGCTTGGCATTCCTTACCAAAGTAAGGAAGAATGGGAATGTAAATTAATCATACCTGCAAAATTCTGTCTGAAAACCACCATTATCAGTGGCCTCACTAACCCACTGAGTACACAGCAGTTATTAAAATGATGAATGGTGTATCGTCGCTGTTGTTATGGAAACAGGCCAGTTTGAAAAAAGGGTCAGCAGAAATGAAAAAAAGAGCCGACCGAGGTAAATAAAGAGGAGAAGGAAGCAGGAAGCAGTATTGTGTCATGATGAGTATGGGCTGTGGCCACCAGGGGGCCTCATTGCGAGTTATATATGTGTGTGCTGTCAGTAAAGAGGTAGATAACAGTGTTGGGTTGGTCTTATTCCTTAAAAACTAGTTGGGTCTCTTTTAAAAGATCCAGAGTTGACAGCTACTTCAAGAGAGAGTGGACATCCTTCCTTGAAATAAATGACTCTCTAGGGACATCAGCCTCATTACTCTGGGAAACATGGAAACCAGTATTATGGTGGAAAATTATTTAATACTCAGTCCATAAAAAAAAAGAAGGAAAAGTCCAACTCGAAGAAAAAATTAAATTACTAGAAATCTTACATGCAAACAATCCATCAGAAACCATCCATAAAGAACTAAGAAAATATAAATTCCTGCGTAATGAAATATTAAAAGAAACCAATTCTTTATCCACGGACTTTTCACCATAGCAATAAATCCGGAAAATATTTTGCTAATCAAAAGAAATAAAGAAAAAATGGCTATAACCTCTATTAGGAACTCAGCGGTTCCAAAGCTAACCAATTCACCTACCGAGGTAAACAACATTTTTCGAGAATACTACTCAAAATTGTACTCATCTGATCTGGACCCAAATCAAGAAGACATAAACCAATTCCTCGATAACACCCTTCTACCGATACGCAACCCGGAACAAACGCTCTTGAAACACCAATCACTGAAAAAGAACTACACTCCGCACTGAATCAAATGCAAAATAATAAAGCACCAGGACCCAATGGCTTCCCTGCTGAGTTCTATAAACATTTTTGGTCAACCTTATTCCAACTATTTACTAGAATAATTACAGAAATAAAACAAAACGCTGCATTCCCATCTCACATGAACACAGCCCTAATATCACTCATCCCCAAACCCAACAAAGATCACACACTCATATCTAATTACCGTCCCATCTCACTTATAAATGTTGACATAAAAATGATTAGTAAAGCACTATCTCATAGACTTGAAAAATTATACCACATATCATTCATCCCGATCAGACGTCTTTATAAAAGGAAGGCACACAACCAACAATACCCGCAGATTATATAATTTAATGCATGACTCATCAATACAACAGAAAGACACACTCATAGCCACATTAGATGCAGAAAAAGCTTTTGATAAGGTCAACTGGACATTTCTATTCACCACACTATGGCTTTGGCTTTGGACAGTCATTTATTGACTTGATCAAGATTCTATACACATCCCCATCTGCCACAGCCACAACCAATTGACTAACATCACAAAGCTTCACACTACACAGGAGGACAAGGCAGGGATGTCCACTCTCTCCGTCTCTATTCACCATTTTTATTGAACCCCTGGCAGCAGCTATCCACCTGAACCCATCAATCAAAGGTATTGAAATAACAGCCCATAAAATTTCACTTTATGCAGATGATATACTACTATTTATAAAAGAACCTCAAACATCTATTCAAGAAATAGTCAAAACAATTCAGTCTTTTTCAAACATTTCAGATTATGCAATTAATTGGAAAAAATCATCCATCCTCCCGCTACATAAAACCAAATGGGATGTGGCATCCCACCTATCACCCATACCTATATGCCATGATCACATCACTTACCTAGGCATCAAGATTTCCTCCAGGCTGTCAGAATTGATAACACTCAACTTCACACCACTGCTAAAGACAATAGAAAGAAGGACTTACTTCGATGGCTCAACCTTACCCTCTGCATAATTGGCCGGATAGCAGCAATAAAGATGACAATTTTACCAAAAAATGATTAATAAACCATTTATTCTCAATGATCCCAACCCACCCCACACTCACCTGGTTCAAATCAATAGACTCCATCATCACTCACTTTTATTGGAAAAAAACCCCACCAAGGATTAAACTCAGTACATTCCAAATGTCAAAGCTCAAGCAGGATTAGAAGCACAAAATTTTCAATATTACTCATTGGCTAACCAACTACAATACATTCACAAAGGACCCACCCACCCAATCTGATATTTCATGGCTAGAAAAAAACAATCATTATGCAAAGAACTAAATATAGCTACATCCCATTTCTCACCAAATCAATTAAACGACACACATGCTTTAATGCTATAACCATAGCTCTACTCTGACAGCCTGGTGGAAATTTCGCCAAATCACAAATCCACACTTTCCCCATCTAACTTCACCCCACTTTGGAACAACCCTTACTTTTTAAGCAAAAATCACTAAACTTCCTCACATGGGCTGAAAAGAGCATCATCCACATATAAACATATTTTTAAAAACAACTTCTTTTTTTTTTTTTTTTTTAAATACCTATAAATCAAATTATCAGTTATGAAAAGACTTGAGAAAATATATCTTCTCCAAAAAAAACTTCTCTCTAAAATATACAAAATAATTTCAAAGCCATCTCAGACATATACCCAAATCTGTAAAAAAAATATTTATCTTATGTCCAAAAATGCCAACTTAAAATTAAAACAATACAAAACACTTCACAGAACACAGAACACATTACACGGGTAACAGATGAGCTAAAATGGGTTTCACATTAGAGATTTTGCACACATTGCACTCAGAAAAGTGTATAGACACATATATCCATGCAACCTGGCACTGCACTCCAGTCAAACACTTTTGGAAAGAGGTCACACAGTCACTATCCACTATAGTGGGCTGCCACATCCCATTATCCCCCTCTCTCTGCCTGCTCGGAGATCTCACAATAATTACTGAAAAAACCATAAACTTCAAAACACTCCTCACAGCTCTAACCATCACCAAGAAAACTATCGTCATGAACTGGAAAACTCGCTATAGCATTCACTGGAAAAATCTTCTCACCAACTTCATTACAATGGAATATACATCTCCCCCCTATAATCACTCATCTGAAACTGACCTCCCCTACCCAACGTTCTCTGACCTAATACAACTCTGATTCCCTTCTCTTCTTCCTCTATCTTCCACTCTTCACACATTTCAATCATCTAACAACTGTATGTACCCAACTCCTACACACCCACACAACCACCACCCTGCAACGCAGCCACCACCCTGCCACACAACCACCATCCTGCCACACGAACATGTTCTTAACACATACATGTATTTTTTGTTGTCGTTATTATCATCATTATCATTGTTGCTGTTGTTAGTACTATTATTACTATTATCACTGTTATCATCTATATCACTACTATCGTTGTCACAACTGTTGTCCTGAAAATACTAACACCCCCCATCATTTCCTGTGTTTTTAATGCACCACAGTGTAGTAAGGGAAATGTACACACACCGAAACACACTCAGGCTGGCAGGACAGACGAGAAGTGGTTTCCTTGGGACAGCATCTCTGTCCCAAGTGGAGACGCTCGTAAAATGACCTCCATCCATCCATTTTCTACCGCTTGTTCCAGTTAGGGGTCGCGGGTGACTGGAGCCTATCCCAGTGCCTTTGGGCCTTAGGCAGGGAACACCCTGGACAGTGGCCAACTCGTCGCAGGGCTAACACAGAGACATAGACACACAGACAACCATTCACTCTCACACTCATTCACTAGGGCCAATTTACAGTTGCCAATTCACCTAATACATGCATGTCTTTGGACGGTGGGAGGAAGCCGGAGAACCCGAAGAGAACCCACGCTAACACGGGGAGGACATGCAGACTCCACCCAGAGAAATCATGTGATGTAATGTTCGCCCAGGAATCGAACCCATGATTTCCTTCTTGGGAGGCGAGAGCTCTAACCGCACACACGCAAACACACACATATACAGACACACAGCCACACACGCGCACAGACACACGCGCACAGACACACGCCCACACACACACGCACACACACACACACAAAATCACACCGCTCTGAAGCCTCTAGACTGTTGTCCCTCTATTTGTCTAATGTCTGTATTGTTGTCTGTCTTTTGCTGTTTTTGTTCTTGTTGTCCTTATTATTGTTACTGTTTTGTATTTGTAAATAAATAATAAAAAATTTAAAAAGATCTATTACATTTATTTAACTGCCTTTATTGCTCAGAATTGCCTTTAAGAACTCCATTCCTACATTGTGCGAGGTCGCCTCTCCACAGATCTGACCTGTAACTTGGCTTGGTGGTGTCAACTGCTTGTCTCCTTGGAGGGATATACTTTTAATGCCATACTGTGGACCATTTCATAAAAACAGTAAACTTCATCCATGAAATTTACGAAAAAGTGACGTGGTGCATCTTAAATGCCTGCACTGTTGGCCCCGCTCACTTAGCCCCTCACCTCACTCTGATATTAAACCATGGCGGGTAATAACAATCTTGGATTGTCTACGGCAGTTTTGCATCCTTTAGTATAGTTTAAGTCCAACAAGACACTGTGGCTGGTTGTATATGACTGCATAACTAGATTAATGAATTTGTGATTGAATAGTGTATTCAAGTATGCACAGATATTTGTTCATGTTCGTAGTAACAGCTGTGCTCTATGGAATTTGCACGTAGAACTCCCCTGACCATGACTTTCTATGACGTGACTCATTTTGAAGACTTCACCGCTCAGTCTGAAGTGATTTCTCTAAGTCCACTGGTCCCTCCTGACCACAGTAATCCATTTGTCTGTGGTACAGAAGAGGAATCCTTTGTTTGGAGACATTTGTTAGCACAGTCCATAGTGAGTATGCGGCTTTTGTCCTCAAGATGGCAGTAGCAAAGAGTGTGTCTCTTCATACCCATGGAAAGAAATACGAATTTGAAATTTTACAACTGCCTTTAGCTTTGTTCCTGCTGGTCCATAGTTTGGGGCGTCTCGGGACCCTTCTGTTAATGGCGGAATGCTTTTCCATTGGCTCCTGGCTCGCTGAGGTCTGCTACATAAGTAGCTAATATCTCCCAAACATAACAAATGTCTTGTTAATAAATAAATGTATAGTTGTACCGGAATTATACTGTATCTTCATAATGCCAATCTGTTCTTGTGGCTGGAGGTTCTGGTCCAGATGGACTGTAGTCTCCTGCCTGAGGTGAGTGGCTCAAATAGTCCATGTCCAGGGTGAGAAGGGTCTGCTGTGATCCGACCTGCTCGTCCCAGAGCCCTGGAGACGTACAGGTCCTGCAGAGATGGAAGTCTGCAGCCGATCACTTTCTCAGCAGAACGTACAATGCGCTGTAGTCTCTGTTTGTCCCTGGCTCCAGCGTACCACACGGTGATGGAGAAGGTGAGGATGGACTCAATGATGGCTGTGTAAAACTGCACCATCATCTGCACTGGCAGCTTGGCTTTCCTCAGCTAAAATGATCCTGCGGGAACTGGTCAATGGTTTGAAGACAGCTGGGACCACCGTCACAAATACGACAATAAGTAACACACGTCGTCATGAGGTGAAATCCTGCATTGCCCGAAAGGTTCCCCTTCAACACAAAATCATGTAAAGGCCCGTCTGAAATTTGCTAAAGACCATCTGGACGATCCAGAGGAGGAATGTGACGTGATGTGTCGGATTAGACCAAAATGGAATTGTTTGGTTTAAACAGCACTCGCCGTGTTTGGAGGAAGAGAAATGCTGAAGTGCATCCCAAGAACACCATACCTACTGTGAAGCATGGGGGTGGAAACATCATGCTTTGGGGGATGCTTTTCTGCAAAAGGGACAGGAAGACTGGTCCGTATCAATGGCAAGATGAATGGGGCCATGTATTGTGACATTTTGGGTAAAAACCTCCTTCACTTGGTCAGAGAATTGAAGATGAAACGTGGCCAGCATGATAACAATCCAAATACACAGCCAGAAAAACCAAGGAGTGGCCCCATGAAAAGCATATCAAGGTGGTGTAATCCCTCATTCGTCCAGGAGTGTTCCATGGTAGAAAAAGATTCAGTTGTAGTCATCTGGACTCTGTTTTTTCTAAATGACAAAGTAGTGTGGTACTTATTGTCGTCTTTTTGACGGTGGTCCTAGCTGTCTTCATTCAAATCATTGACCAGTTCCTGCCGTATAGTTCTGTTTTTTTCTAAAACAGAGTCCTGATCACTACATATCAACATATCAAGGTTCTGGAGTGGCCAAGCCAGTCTCCAGACCTCAACCCAATCGAAAACCTGTGGAGGGAGTTGAAACTCCGTGTTGCCAAGCGACAACCCTCAAACATCACAGCTCTAGAGAAGATCTGTGCAGAGGACCAATGACCTTTGTCATTGCCAACCAAGGCTACATTACATATGTAGTATTAAAAGTATTAAAACTAAATTTTGCTGGCTGCCCAATACTCATTGGCCACCCATTTTCACATTAAAAAAAAAAAAAAAAATCAATACAATGTGATTTCCTGGATTCTTTTTTTACATTCAGTCTCTCAAGCTTGATGTGTGCTATGATAAAAATGATAAACCTATTTGATCTTTTTAAATGGGTGAACCATTTAGAAAATTTAAAATGGCCCAATACTTATTGGCCCCACTTTATATTCCCCAGGACCTGCATCGTGGCTGTATATGCTGCTATATGTTATGCTGTAAAACCATGCATTTATGCACAACTATTGGGGATGTGGAACCATATATGTGGTTGAACCAAAGCCTATTCTATCATTTGAGGAGATTCAATACAACAGGCCTACACACTCCATTGACACGTGGAGAGGGGTATTCGGGAAGAACGGCATTCCCGATCTGAACCTAAGCGGTGTTCAGTTATTGGACTTCTGTACTAATCGCGGATTGTCCATAAGGAACACCATGTTCAAGCACAAGGGTGTCCATCAGTGCACATGGCACCAGGACACCCTAGGCTGTAGATCAATGATCGACTTTATTGTCGTGTCATCTGACCTCCGGCCGCGTGTCTTGGACACTCAGGTGAAGAGAGGGGCAGAGCTGTCAACCGATCACCACCTGGTGGTGAGTTGGATCCGCTGGCGGAGGAAGAAGCTGGACAGACTAACCCAGGCCCATGTCAATGCGACTTCTCGGAGCAGTGGTCGCAAAGCCTCTTTAGCTGGTAGGAGGCGGGGCTGGGAGGAATTTGGGGAGGCTATGGAGGAGGACTATCGGTCGGCCCCAAAGAAATTCTAGCAAACCGTCAGGCGCCTCAGGAGGGAGAAGCAGTGCTTCACCAACACGTTTATGTGGAGACTTGCTGACCTCGACTGGGAAGGTAATCGGACTGTCACTGTCATGTCTTCTGAAGAGAAAGCAGAGACTGACGACTCGGGGGCTGACTCGTCTATGACCCAAGCTGAAGTCACTGAGGTTGTTGGCAAACTCCTGTGGATGGATGAGATGAGATCTGCTATGAGTATCTAAAATCTCTGGATGTTGTAGGACTGTCCTAGTTGACATGTCTCTGCAACATTGCGTGACAGTTGGGGACAGTACCAGACTGGCAGACTGGGGAAGTGGTCCCTCTGTTTAAGAAGGGGGACCGGAGGATGTGTTCCAACTACAGATGGATCACACTCCTCAGCCTCCCCGGTAAGGTCTATTTCAGGGTACAGGAGAGGAGAATCCGACTGATAGTCGAGCCTTGGAGGAGCAAAGTGGTTTTCGTCGCTCTTTACTATCCATCGCTCGAGGGTTCATGGAAGTTTGCCCAACCACTCCACATGAGCTTTGTAGATCTGGAAAAGGCTTTCGACCATGTCCCTTGGGATGCCCTTTGGGAGGTGCTCAGGGAGTATGGGGGCCGGGGCCCTTAGCTCAAGGCTGTCCGGTCCCTTTATGACCGGGGCAGGAGCTGTATTCGCATTGCTGGCAGTAATTCAGACCTGTTCCCAGTGCATGTTGGACTCCGCCAGGGCTTCCCTTTGTCATCGGTTCTGTTAATAGTTTTTATGAATTTCTAGGCACAGTCAGGGGTCGGAGGGGGTCCGTTTGGGGACCACAGGATCTCATCTCTGCTGTTTGCAAACAATGATAACCTGATGACTCCATCAAACCCTAACCTGCAACATTTACTCGGATGGTTTGCAGCCGAGTGTGAAGCAGCTGGGAGGAGAATCAGCACCTCCAAATCAGAGACCATGGTTCTCAACTGGAAAAAGGTGGCTTGTCCCCTCCAGGTGGGTGGAGAGTACTTGCCCCAAGTGGAGGATTTCAAGTATCTCGAGGTCTTGTTCACAAGTGAGGAAAGGACGGAACGTGAGATTGACAAGCAGATCGGTGCAGTGTCTGCAGTGATGCGTTCGCTGCTTCGGACTGTTGTAGTGAAGAAGGAGCTGAGTTGAAAGAAAACGCTCTTGATTTACCGGATATGCAGATACAAGCGGTTAAAATGAGTTTCCGCCGCAGGGCGGCTGGGCGTTCCCGTAGGGATACGGTGACAAGCTCAGTCAAATGGAAGGAGCTCGGAGTGGAGCCGCTGCTCCTCCATGTCGAGAGAAGCCAGCTGAGGTGGCTTGGGCATCTGTTCCGGATGCCTCCTGGGCGCCTCCCTGGGGAGGTTTCAGGCATATCCCCATCGGAACAGGCCCCGGGGAAGACACAGGACATGCTGGAGGGACAATGTCTGGGGAGATGGGAGTCAGGGAGTCCCTGCTCAGACTGCTGCCCCCACGACCCGAAGTATAAGAAGATGGATGGATGGAGGCCTACACTCACCAACATGCATGGAATGGATGCACCGGGGAATACCGGGACCTTTTTAAATATGAGGTACCGAACATAGGTACTGGGGAACATAGGGACCAGGGAATATAGGTCAGACCATTCATTTCTCCTCTTATCTTTTTGATTTCTTGTAGCATTTTAGGAGACCCGTTTTTGGCATGGCCAACAAGTTTAATATTTTTTGCAGATAATTATTATATTAATAATAATAATTTGTCCTCTCAAGACTACTTTGAAAGCATCCCAAAGGATGGGTGGAGAAATTTCCCCAATACAATTTTCCTCAAGATAGGACATTTTCTTAAACAAAGGGTCATTAAGCAGGCTGGTATTGAACCTCCATTGTGTGTTTTTTCATCTTTCTTCCAAGTCTAGAGTAAAGTAGATAGGGGCATGATCACTTAGATCATGCCCCTCCTATGGACCTAGTTCAATTTTTTTTCTTGCTTCTGCTGCAGAATTAGCCCTTTTTTTGGCTAAAAGGTTGACGTGCTGGTGCGCTGGTCCGCCTCCGTAGACGTCCGTAGACACCCTTACCTGGGATTTTCCTCTCTAACGTTCGCTCACTCTCCAACAAACTGGACGAACTAGCACTGCTGATGAGATGAAACACAGACTTTTCTTCATCTCCTGTTTCGTGCTTCACGGAGATGTGGCTCAGCGAGTTGGTCCCAGACTGCGGCATTCAACACTGTTAGTCCTGAACGTGTCATTTAGCTTTCATAATCATATGCAATACAGTTATACTCCTGCAATACTGTTATACTCCTGCAATACTGTGACACAATCATCACTGGTGCAATATTTTCTGTCCATATGACAGCTGTAAAAAGAGGGTTATTATTATTGAGATTATGAGTTTTCTTTTTCTAAGTGATCTGTTTTTATTATTATACTGTGCATAATCTGTTTCGGTACCCTTTGTTGCAACACTGGAATTTCCCCATTGTGGGACAAATAAAGGTGATCTTATCTTATTCAGATAGATGGTTTTCAGCTGTTTCGGATGGACCATTAGAGAGATCTCTCCGGGTGAAAAACACAAAGCGGAGGAGTCTGTTTCTACATCAACAACGCTTGGTCATCAGATGTGACTGTGATCTCCAAACACTGCTCTCCTGATCTGGAATATCTTTTCATTAACTGCAAACCATTCTACTCTCAACTTGAGTTCATCTCACTCATCCTGGCCGCTGTTTACAGTCCACCTAGCGTAAACGTGCAGGATGCAGAGCGCACGCTCGCGGACCAGAGTGTGGAGCAGACCTTCCCGGACCCCTTGTGTATCATCCTGGGTGATTTTAACAAGGGGAATATCAGCCACAATCTACCAAAGTACACACAGTTTATTAAAGTTCCGACCAGAGAGCAGAGCACGTTGGATCATTGTTACACAAACAAGTTAGCAACGCCTTCCACGGCGTGGCCTGCGCTGCTCTGCATTTTTCAGGTCACGCCATGGTCCACCTGATCCCCACGTACAGACAGAGGCTGAAGCTCTCCAAACCTGCAGTGAGGAAATCTCACAAACAAAGCAGTGGATGAGCTACATGCGTGTTTGGACAATACAGACCGGGAGCTCAATAGCTCTCATAGCTCAACGTGACTGACCCCACCTACAGGTGGATCACTGACTTCCCGGCGGATCGGAGGCAGTGCTGGGGAAGACTCGGACCATGAGCAAAGGATCTCCACAGGTCTGTATACTTTCTCCTATGCTCTTCTCCCTGTACACAAACTGCTGCACCTCCAGCCATGACTTCGTAAAACTGATCAAGTGTGCGGACGACACCACCCTCATCGGGCTCATCTCAGACGGGGATGAGTCTGTCTACAGGAGGGAGGTGAAACAGCTGGTGTCCTAGTGCAGCGGTAACAACCTGGAGTTCAGTGCCCAGAAGACAATGAAGATGATCGTAGACTTCAGGAAAGTCAAAGTTGCCCAGCCCCCCTCTCCATGACAGAATCCCCCATCACCACCATGGACTCCTTCCGCTTCCTCGCCACCACCATCACCCAGGACCTCAAGTGGGAGACCAGCTTGAGATCAGCTCCCTGATCACGAAGGCCCAGAAGAGGATGTACTTCCTGCGGCAGCTGAGGAAAGCTGAGCTGCCAGTGCAGATGATGGTGCAGTTTGACGAGTTTGACGAGCAGGTCTGATCACAGCCGACCCTTCTCACCCTGGACACAGAATATTTGAGCCACTCACCTCAGGCAGGAGGCTACCGTCCATCCGGACCAGAACCTCTCACTACAAGAATAGTTTCTTTCTCTCTGCCGTTGGACTCATGAACACTTCTAAACACCTGCCACTTTAACTACAATTTAATCAATCACTCACTGTCACTTTCTGCACTACAACTGTACAACTAAATTTTACTGTAAATTCTTGTGTACATTGTAAGTCTATTTTTATCTTGTACTATAGTACATTTTAACTGTTTCCTAATGCATGCCCTTTTGATTTCATATATGTTAGAGATATGTTTTTATTATTGCTCAGTGTTTTATGTAGCACCTTAATGCCGAAACAAGTTTCTATGTTTGTGAATTCTGCTCATTGAAAATGGCAATAAACCCTTCTAATTCTGATTCCCAAAGAAATGAGGACGTGAATTTAGATGCAGCAAAACGCAATGTTACAGGCGGAGCGTGAACGTACGAGACGCAGTCAGTGTAATGTTTACTGCAGCACTAAGTGTCTATTTGTGGGACTTATTGTCCCACCATGTTCCTACTCATACCATGGGGTCCTCCTCTCAGCTCCTCGTGGATGTGCCCAGGTCAAAGCTAAAAGGCAGACAGGACCAAGCTTTCTCTGTGGCGCGGCCTAGGCTCTGGAACAGCCTGCCTCTGCATGTTAGAGCGGCTGCTACACTTGAGCCGTTTAAATCCTTGTTGGAAACCTACCTTTTTCTCTGTGGCCTTTTAAACACAAACTGAGTCATTATTTTATTATCTTCATGTGTATTTTAATTGTTTAGGCTTTTAAAGTTTTACGTGTGCTTTAGAAATAAATATAGATTGATTGATTGCTTGATTGTAGATTTTTTTGTATTTGCGGCATTGATGCTTAAAATAGCAGCAGAGAATACGTCCATCAGCACCATCTTCCTTTTTGAGTCAAAATTCATACACATTGAAATGTATGGAATGCAATGTGTGGTAAACTTCAAATAAATGTCCAAAAAAGTTATTTCTATTGTATAGCCAAAGCTCTGAATAATGCAAACAACCAGTTGTTTAGCTTCACACAATTCACAGAGAGGATGGTGAATTGCCAATCTCAGCAATTGATGATTTATCAACCAAAAGTACAATTCAGGTACAATTTAGATTTTATTTACCGATAATGGTGACGCCAGTTGCTCGTATAACAGAGCTCTGCCACAGGACACAGAGTCCTAAGAGGCCCTCTTTCCTTCCTCTGCACCTCTCATTGGAGGTTATACATGACATTATTGTGATGAATGGATAACATAAGCTAACAGTATAGAATACTGCTGGCTGTGATCCTGCTCTGGAGAGTGGGCAGGCACTTGGCATGTGGACACCGTAGCCATGGAAACAGCATAATGATCCTGGAGGCGTGTGATGGTTCAGACTCAGAGCAGATGTTCCAGAGAGAGGCATGTGGGAAGTTTGGACTTGTTATTTTTTTAATCATAGGTTAGTAATACTCAGTTATGTGTACTTGACCATTTCCCTCTGGCCTAAACTCTGTTAGTGGTGAGGAGAGGATGGAGAGGCTGCTGCGGTGGAAATAGAGGGAAGAAGGATATGGTGAAATGAGAGAAAGTGCATTTATAGTACAGTATGTTAATGTAGAAGACGGCAGGTCTTTCTGGTTGAATTCTTCAGTTGCCTCAGATATGAATCAAGAGATCTGCTGTTAACAGTCCTCTGAGATGTTAACCCACTTTAATAAAAGTAACAAACAACATCCGTCTGAGTACTGATGCGGGCAAAGTCTTGTTGGATATCAGTGCTGATACAGCGACTAGAGGACTGGGTGGGCATCACTGGCACTGCCTTAAACTGGTTCAGGTCCTATCTAGAAGACAGGAATTACTTTGTTGACATCGGTAACTGTGTCTCAGACCGCATGGCCTTGACCTGTGGGGTGCACCAAGGGTCAAACCTGGGACCCCTTCTGTTCAATCTCTACATGCTGCCGTTAGGTCAGTTAATTCGCAGTGAAAATGTGTCTTATCACAATTATGCAGACGACACTCAGATCGATGTTTCACTGACGGCAGGTGAATATGGTGACTGCATCCAAGAATATGGTCGCTGCATCCAACAAATCAATGTGTGGATGCAAAATAACTTTCTTCATCTGAATTTAGACAAGACTGAAATTATTGTCTTCGGCCCACAGAAACAAAGAAAAAGTGTTCTGCAGTAATAATGGATCAAATTTGAACTTTAGTGGCCACATCAAATCTATAAGATCAGCAGCTTTTTATCATCTGAAAAACATTTCCTAAATCAAAAATATAGTTTCTAAACCAGACTTGGGGAGACTAATCCATGCATTTGTTTTCAGTAGATTAGACTACTGTAACGGCCTGCTCACTGGCCTCTCCAAACAAGCTTTCAAACACCTGCTCGAGTCTTGACTAGAACCAGGAAGTAAAATTACATTAGTCCTGTGCTCATATCTCTGCACTGGCTTCAGGCTCAGAGAATAGACTTTAAAATTTAAAACAGCTCTGCTTTAAAACAGCTCTGCTTGTGCATCCAAGATGGCGCCGCAGGATGGACGCCCTGGTGTTTTGGTGCACTATGTTTTGTCTGTTTTTGTGCGTAAATCGTGTGTCAGCATGCTCTTACACCCTTGAAGAGCTCTTAACCATCTGAACTACAACTCCTATGGATCTAGTTCCAGTTTTTTGTCGTGGAGTCCATTTTTTTTGGTCAAAAGAGTGAGACACCGCAGGTGGGGAAAATGTGCCGGTGCGCTTGTGTGCCTTAAGAAACCTGGGGCACGGACGCCCTTGCCTGAAATGGAACAAAGACTTCATTTCCTGTTTTGTGCTTCACCGAGATGTTGCTGAGCGATTTGGTCCCGGACTGCTCCATGCAGCTGGAGGACTTCCAGCTGCTCCGCGCCAATAGACAAAAAGACCACGCCAGGTGACAAACACTGGGCGGAGGAGTCTGTCAACGCCAGGTCATCGGATGTGACTGTGGTCGCCAAACACTGCTCTCCTGCTCTGGAATATCTTTTCATAAACTGCAAACCATTCTACTCTCCACGTGAGTTCGCCTCATTCATTCTGGCCGCTTTTTACATTCCACCGAGCACTAACGTGCACAGGCACAGCGTGCGATCGCGGACCAGATTTTGAGTGTGGAGCAGACCTTCCCGGACTCCTTGTGTATTATACTGGATGATTTTAACGAGGGGAATCTCAGCCACGAACTACCAAAGTACAGACAGTTTATTAAAGTCCCGACCAGAGAGCGGAACACGATGGATCACTTCTACACAACAGTCAGCAACGCATTTCACGCAGCTGCTGTGGGCTTTTCAGATCACGCCATAGTTCACTTGATCCCTATTTACAGACAGAGGCTGAAGCTCTCTAAACCTGAAGTGAGGACCTCTAAGAAGTGGACCAATGAGGCAGCGGAGGCAGCGGAGGAGCTACGTGCGTGTTTGGACATTACAGACTGGGAGGTTTTCAGAGCTGCCACAGATAGTTTGGATAAGTACACGGACACTGTGACTTTTTTTGTGAGGACAGCATCATACCAACACACACCAAAGTCACTTTCAATAATGACAAACCCCGGTTCACACCTACACTGAGGCAGCTAAGGAAGCAAAAGCAGGCAGCGCACATGGCTGGTGACAGAGAGCGCTACAAAGATGTGAAGTGGGCTCCGGCTTCTCACCAATTACAAGCCCAAAGCCCTGCAGCTTTTTCTTAATGTATGCACTTTTTGATTTTATAAATGTTGTTTTTATTATTGTTCATCGTTATATGTTGCAACAAATCACTGTGTTGTGAATTTTGTTCATTGACAATGGCAATAAACCTTTTCTGGTTCTGAAGTCTTTCCATGGCCTAGTACCAAAGTACTTCTCGGACATGTTAGTGCCATATGAACAATCTTGGTCACTGAGGACCTCAGGAACTGGCCTCCTGCTGGTGCCCATGGGAAATCAGAATTCCAGTTTTATGGAGCTAAAACCTGGAACAGTCTCCCTGAGGTTGTGAGACGGGCAGCGTTTAAATCTAGGCTAAAAACGGTTCTGTTTAGCTGTGCCTTTGAGTGAAGACATTTTATCTACAATTCTTTCATTTTAATTACATCTTAACATAAGTATTTCTGCTTTTATTTTTTGTATTGTATTGTGATTTGAATATATTTTAACTATTGTAAAGCACTTTGAGTTACTTTGGTATGAACTGGGAGCTACAAATAAACTTTGATTTGATCTGATTCAATCGGACTCTAATTGGGCAGTTTGGCTTTGTGTCCTTGGAGACGGTCACTGAAGGCCTATCTAATAGCAGAGCAGATGAGTTGAATATGACTCAACTTAAAGGGGACACATTATGATTATTGTGACTTTTAAAATGTTGTGTAGACACTTTTGCATTTGAATTGTTTAGGGTGTAGTGTCTCAAAATGATATACATAATTTAATGCTTTTAGCACTATAACTTTAAAACGGAACACCCGGAGATTTACTCAAAAAACAAAATATATCTTCCAAAATCATGGCTCGTTTTTTAAGAGTACCAGTTTAGGAACACGTATAGTAATTCATAAAATCACAGGAACCAGAATTATTTTCTGTGGTTTAGTTATCAATAATTAATTCAACAGTGTTCAAAACAGATTGAAAATATGTAAGAAGTCAAGCTAATTAGCTATAACACATAAAACTTGAACAGAAGTTGGGGTTTGTTTAAATGGGGGTTTTCAACTGTATGATGAAAGTGGAAAAGATGCTGTGACGACGAAATAGGCAATAAGAAAATTGAAGTTGAGATTTAACTTGATTAAAGAACCACTAAACACCAAAACCACTTTTTTTCAAAATCTGATTAACTTTGTAAATGGGTCTGACTTTTGGGTCCAAAGCTGTGCCTGCATTGTCCTCTTTGGATTCAACTGTGGCCACTATGTTTGAATTTTGCAGTTGGACTTGCGGCCGCTGCTGAATGATAAGCCTGTCAATTACATCACGACTGACCCCTTTGTCAGCCCCGCCCCTGTGTCGGACGTGGTGCGTGAGAGCGGAGTGGGGAGAGGGCCGAGCAAGCGGAGAACGCAGTGGACGCACTAGCATTGTAATAAGCATCTTAGCATTGGGTGAATGTCCGCTCCTATCCAGATTTAGGCGGTCAGTCATGTTTCCTGTTGGCCGCTGCTGTCAATCACCGGAAACCTTAATTACAAATACAGGGATAACAGTAGGCATATCGTATTCCACACTGTGCTTTCAGAGATAATGTCCAGTTTAGTGAAGAGATTATAACTTCTGCACTGTTGGTGACATTAACAAATGTTTATTCGAGACAGAATTCATTGTGTGTGTTCTCTTAACTCTGACTGTGATGGCGCCTTGAATGCCCAAAAACACAAAAAAGGTGCCACATGCTGGTTAGGTGTCACAATTGACTGATTGGCCTCTGAGACACGGTATTTGATTAGATCATTTCACATAAACATTCCTCCTACAAGATAAAAAACTAAAATTAGCAGCTCAGCTGTTTTCACCATACACTGTACATTAACAGCAATTTATTTTTAAGTCTAAATGACCGGTTGTCCTGTTTTTTTTAATAATGAATTTGTTTGGTGGTATAGAACCTGTTGTAAATATTTATCATAGTTTTACTTCCGTGAGCTGCAGTTTGTGAAGAAAATGTGAAAATATAACTTTTTAACAGAAACAGTTATATTTTCTGTTAAAAAAATATAACTGTTTATATAGACAGTTATATTTGGATAGTGTACTCTATCCAATGCAGTGAAGAAAGTTGTAAAGAGCGCCACATAGTGGAGACTAAACAGCCACTGCACAAGAGGCTTTATCAGCACAGAAGACACGCGAGTTCAGGACCCCAAAGCGCTGTGTATCTTCCTCTCAAAGCCACAAACCACTCTATTGAAGACAGTGAGGTGGAGATTCTGAGCAGGGAAAAAAGATGGTTTGAAAGAGGAGTTAAGGAGGCCATCTTTGTTAAAAAAGAGAATCCCCTTAAATCGAATGGAGGTTTAAGATTCAACCTTCCAGTTGTTTATAATGGTCTGCTGAAACCCTGGAGACGCTCGAGGCATTCTGATGCTAAACAGGCACTCAAGGTGAGGGAGCCAAAAGTCAGGAAAATATGGATGTTAGCCCATGCCAGTTAAGTTTCAATGGGCCATTATCAGGAAGTCCCGCCCTGCGGGCAGGGCATTCACTGAGTAGGATATAAAACTGAGTTCTCAGACTTGTTTCACAGATTGAGAATGACTCTTGGAAGAGAGTCGAAAGGTATCGTTTTTCTAAAACAGAGTCCAGATGACTACAACTGAATCTTTTTCTACATAACTTTAAAGTTTAAATTACAGGAAGTAGAGTTGAGTTCATAACAGAATCTCTCTGTGATGTCATCAATGTGTGATGTGCCGTTGAAAACACAGAAGCTGCATGCGAATGGCTACACGATCCCCTACAGGGCATTATTTAGGGCTCACACCATTTTTAGCGCTGTCCAAAGTCAGCAGGTTAAAAACTAGTGCACTGAAAATGTCCGACAATGCACTATGAAAAGTAGTGTCCAGCGGTCAATATAGATCACAATGATTGTGAGAGTTGGAAAAACAACAGCGGCAGGTCTTTAACTGGACACAACAGACTGAATCCGCTTACCGTAGCTCAAGATCCCCATCACAGGCAAAAAGTTGAATAATCCAGTCCATTTGTTGATTAATGTGAGATCCATGATTTGACAGTGATTAATAGGCCATAAAAGTGTGGCATGTTTCTGTGTTTTTATCGGAGTTTTGCAGAGTTTATCGGAGTTTTGCAGACTTTTTTTCAAGCCAGAGTCACATGACCTGCGGCGAGTGCAAAAAAGCCACTGCTGACCCTTCTCATCCTGGACACGGACTATTTGAACCACTCCCTTCAATTCATCCATCCATCATTTTCTACGCTTTGTTCCCGTTAGGGGTCGCGGGTGACTGGGGCCTACTCAGTGCCTTTGGCCTTAGGCGGGGTACACCTGGACAGTGGCCAACTCATCGCAGGGCTACACAGAGACATAGACACACAGACAACCATTCACTCTCACACTCATTCACTAGGGTCAATTTACAGTTGCCAATTTACCTAACACATGCATGTCTTTGGACGGTGGGAGGAAGCCGGAGAACCCGGAGAGAACCCACGGTAACAACGGGAGGACATGCAGACTCCACCCAGAGAAATCATGTGATGTAATGTTCGCCTAGGAATCGAACCCATGATTTCCTTCTTGGGAGGCGAGCGCTCTAACCGCTCTGCACCGTGATGTCAATTCAATTCAATTCATTTTATTTTTGTAACGCCCAAAATCACAACAGTAGTTGCTCGAGGGGCTACAGTGGAAAACAAAATAAACAATGTTCTTAGGGACTTGGAAATGCTCCAGCGTCCTGTGTCCTTAGACAGATGTCCCAGCTCCCTGTCCTTAGACCTCCTTCGGCCAGGAAAAACTACCAAACCTCTTTGGGAAAAAGTAGAAACCTGTAGGAGTTCCACAGTGAAGGAGAGATCCGACTCCCTCGGACGGACAGGCGGACGCGCCTCAATTTGCAGATACACGGTGGAGCAAGACCCACTCAGGAGGAGAACCAATTCTTCGAGGCTGAATGAAGAACCGTTCATATGGAGTAGAGACCGTTTCTCCAGGCAGACCGTTTCTCCAGGCAGCTGAGGAGCATCTGGATCCACAGGTCATCGATGCGCCTGCTCCACTCCCGTCGGGGAAGTGGGAGAAAAAGAAGAAAAGCGATGAACAAATTGCAGTAAAATTAAATATTAAATATTGTCTGATAGAAAGTAGTAGAAAACAGAGGATAGTGCTCAAGCTGCCATACTTCCCCCAGTATAGTTGCTCCTAGGGCAGCATAGCTGGGAACTGTAGGTCTTATTTCTGTTCCTAACTGGCCTGACCATAAGCGATTTCAAAGAGGAATGTTTTAAGCCTGGTCTTAAATGAAGAGACTGTGTCGGCCTCTTAACATGGACAGGAAGCTGATTCCACAACACAGGAGCTTGGTAGCTAAACGCTCTACCTCCTACTGTGCTTTTAAAGACTCTTGGGACCACCAGAAGTCCAGCATTTTGAGAGCGAAGTGCTCTGTTTGGATGATAAGGTCCTATAGCCTCTTTGAGGTAGGTCTTTTATGGCTTTGTAAGTCAGGAGGAGGATTTTGAATTTGATTCTAAACTCGACAGGGAGCCAGTGAAGAGACTCGAGCACCGGTGTAATGTGCTCTCTGCAGGAGGCTACATTACCGTAGCCTCCTGCCTGTCCATGCGGACCAGAACCTCCCGCCACAAGAACAGTTTCTGTAAATTTAAATGTAAATTTTGTGTGTATACTAAGTCTATTTTTATCCTATTAGTAAACTTTATTTGTTGTTGTTTTTTTAATGCATACCTTATTTGATTTTATATATCTTGTTTTTATTATTATTCATTGAAGTATGTTGCACTGAATAACCAAAGCAAGTTCCTAGCCTGTGAATTTTGTTAACTGACAATGGCAATATACCTTTTCTGATTATGATTCTGAAATCAACCAAAAATATGGATCCAATTAATTCAATTTATCAATCGGACAGTGTTATTACATCTATAAGTTATAGATCAACATTTTATTGTGAATTTTTGCTTTTGTTGTCACTAGCTCCATAACATTTACTGGTCGGGACATCTTAAAGGAGGACGTTCCACGCATGGGATGTTGAACTTTTTCTTTCGTTTTTCCATTTGTCCACCATCTTCTTAAAGAAAACTCTAAAAGATAAAGCTGTAACCGTCTTATCTCCAGTCAAATCAATAATTCTGGGAAGCATCAGGGTCAGTTTGTACTCCAAACCATCAAGTAAAAAATTACCCTAAAATTAAATGAAAAATGAATAGGACTTTTATATGGATTCCGCCTGGACTTTTTGCTTTATTACAAGTCCCTAAAACTAATTTTTAGTGACTTTACCTTCAGCTTTTAAAAGAGAATTGTCAAAACCCAATAAATGCTAAAACAAGTGTCAATCAGTCCTCCAGACACCAGCTATACTCCTTCATATATTTAACAAAGAAAATTTAGGCGGGATTTAAAAACTGGTTTCCTGTGTGCAGAGCTTATTTCTACTTATAGTAGTAAAAAGTAAGCGTAAACAGACATCAGAGTTCAAAACTACAGTCTCAGCTTTACAAAGGCTCCAACCAATTGTTAATGCTCCAGAGGGTTCAGGAGCAGCTTCACTTTTAAATTGGGCTCATTTTTTCAGGCGTTTTAAAACAAAATAGGCCCTAAGCATAAGGGGTTGAATATATATGAAACACATGATGTAAACACGCTGGATTAGCCGTGGGCAAATTTTCACTCGTTGTCCCAGATTCACTCTCACAACACATTCTCATTCATACAAAGTATGAATTTTAGTGGCGAAACCGGAGTATCCGGAGGAAGCCTCCCTACACATAGGGAGAACATGCAAACTCCACACAGAAAGACCCCTGAGAATCGATCCCCGGACCTTCTTCCTGTGAGCGCTAACCACTGCGCCACCATGTTGACGTTAGCAACATTAGCACAACAATGCATTCCTGCAGAGGCTCAACGGCAGCACAGGAGCAGGTTCACAGACAGAAGGGGGCAGTAGAGCCACTAAAGAGTTTACATGTCCAAACTCCAACCTCCGGGGACAACTGTGTGTTTAAATATTGCATGATAAAAGGTATGGTACTGTGTAACTTGTGACTGTGAACTTCTGATGGGGTCTGTCACTTACTTGTCTACATGGAGATTTTATATATGAGTTTCAAATGGCAACAGACCTTTGTCGCCATGGAAATTAAGCAATGTTAATCAAATCTTTTGTAAATAAGACTTGTTTTGAGGTGTAAGCTTCATGTCATCATAAAAAACGCAGGTAAATCTGATTTAGCATCTTATATCTGTCCCACAAGCTGCCCCTTTAAATATTCAACCAACTTTTGGAAAAGACAGAAAAGAAGTCAGAGTGCGTTTGATCAGAACAAGTTTAATGTTTGGTCAGTCCTGAAGCATGCATTGTCTGTGACTCACAGACTGTTTTAGAGCAGCATTTGTCTTTTTCACACAATATTCACTTAAGAGGAGGATGCGCCGCGTGCGGACATTCAGATGGAGATGAGCTGGTCTAATGTTCACAGACTGTGGACTCATGCAACATCACATCGACAACAGCAGCCACAAAAACCCCAGCAAAAGGACAGAGCTCAGTCTGAGAGCCCCAGGATCACACCACTAGTATGAGTAGATGTTAAGACGATTTAGGGATTGGTTGATTTGAGACTAGAATGTGTGTTCCACTCACAGATTTGGGAACTTTGATTGTAAAACAAATATTCATGCCTATTTGACTGTTTTATGCTTTTTTTTTCATAGATGGCATATTTCTATGGTGGTTATTCGGAGAACATCCATTGTCCCTATAAATCTGAAAATCTAGCTGGGAAACATAACCATCCCTATAATGCATTATGGATATACTACATTTGCCTCCACAATCAAGTTTAATTTTAGGCAGGATGACTTTTTTCCCAATTTCCTCACACTGAAACATGTGGTTGTGGTGAGATCCTGCAGTTGCACAGGGAAAAATCACAACTTCATTCTTTACATTATGAACGTCTTATAAAAAAGTTTAGCCACTTGAGTCCATTTTTAATAAATACATACACTCAACACTCACCGTTCCATTCAATCAGAGAGCAGCATTCATGTTTGAACAATCAAAACACAGCACACCATTTCATCCAATCAGAACACAGCACACAAGATGGCCCATTCAGAGCGCACAAACAGACGACATGCTGAGGGTCACTACAGCAAGCGAACCGCCACAACGAAAGGCAACAACACACAGTATTATACAGTCAGAACTCACTTTCCCACGATGCACCGGGTCAGAGGTGCACTTAGGACTTACAAAACCTGGCCAAAGCCCTGCCCCTTTTCTTCCTGCAGCAGAAAACACACTGGAGTTCTCTGTGTAAACTGTGTCCTACAGCGGATCGAACATCATCTAGACACCACTGCCTCCTCCGTGCAGAAAACATGGGTGGAATCAGGTTTTGTCAAAAGAGTCACCTGTTCAAAAATCTCGATACATTTGTTGATTTCTGCTCCAAAGTCTGTTTTAAATTAACAAATAAACTTGGTTGTATAATTATTATATACTTATCACTGAACCCTACTTAAACCTTACATAACACTTTAATGTGTTGTGTCATATTCACGTTTTCTGTCACTGGCTCTGTATACACTAAAAATATGATCATTATCTGATTTCTGGAATGCCATCTAAACACATGCCATCTGATTTCTTCCTGTGCAGGTTTAGACAAAGAAAATAAGGCAAAACACTAAATTCACGTGTCACCATGTGTTTCCGATGATCAGATTTCTCTACATCAAAAATAAGATCTTATTTTTTGCTTATCTAATCTTTCTGGATATCTGTTTTTGGTCATGTAAATGCAGACAGTGTTTTAATCAAGGATGACTCAATAAGATCCAGGGGCCTGTACTGCGAAGCTGGTGAAACCTGTCCTGGAAAAAGTTCCTCTTACATGGACTGATTTCGTGTACTACGAAGCGAGTTCACACTCAACCCAAGATTTTCTGAATGAAGTCGTGCTCGTTCACAGAGCAGGGGGTGGGGTTAGCACCAGCTGACCAATCAGAACAATGAAGAACGAAAGAGCTGCTTACTTAAAACATTAGGAACTGTCAATTATAATCATGATTGTATAAGAGGAAATAAGAGATAAGGTCCTTTGAATACCATTCATGGTTAAAACAGACTAAAGCACAAATGTGCTAAAGTGACATATGAATCATGTCTGAATATGATATAGTGCTAAGGACGGCTTTGAGTCTGAGCCAAGCAGCGCATAAAGACGCTCAGCCTAATGTGCACAGCTGCACATTTAAATAGCATGTTTAATATAATAAAGTATGATTAAAAATAATGGGAATTTTCCAAATACGAATCACCTGCATAATATAAGTGTATCCTATTTAAATATCATTCCTTCTTCTTTATAAATCTGTGCGCATTGAGAAATAAAAGAATAGGCGCTGTGATTAGGCATTTCCGCATTTCTCAGCGCTTCTGTCTCTCTCACCAGTTGCTCTTTCGGCTGGTGCATTTTTATATTGGTCAAAGTGTCGTCTTCGTATCTTATTCGGCAACTTATGCATCGTTCCAGTCGCCCTCGGCGGTCGGAACTTGGACCTCAGAGTAACGAGTTCTTTGAGTTTCTGTGTTCCAGTCGTCAAGTCGGAAAAACAATGACAGCTTGGTTTAATAGTAGTAGTCAATTTTTCATTCATTTTCCCCATAGAGATCTAAAAAAATATATATTAAATGTTTGCTCGGAGCTAATCAGCTAACTGGTAAGTAATGGGCACAAGACCTATAATTTTATTTAAAATCTATTTCTGAAACTTTATAAACCACCAGGTTTTTAATACATTTTGTGAAATGTTAAGAACTGCATTATGGGTATTAGTTACCACAGAGCTGCTTAGCCTCCGTTGTGCCTTTTAATTCTTAATATTAGAATTCTTCTAAATCTTGATGGCACCACAGCGAGAAGAAGATCTGAGCTCAAAGGACGATTGTTGCCATGGAGATCTACCCTGATGGAAAGTAATTCAGCCTCGCAGTACTGCTGAACCAAGTTTAACCCCGAAGTTACCACGCTAACCCACTAATCCAGCTTCGTAGAACAGGCCTCAGGTCCGTCCAGCCTGTTTTCAAAGTGCACTTGTGCATCTGAATGCACTTTGACCCAGCGACTGTGCTGTGGGAGCAGTTTACAGTCTGTTGCATGATTGTGCTTTCTCAAAATCTCTTTAAAAATCTCTCTGAAAATCGCTACGTGTCCTGTGCTTCCTCTTTCACCACTACGACGAGTTGCCATGGAAACTCCGCTTCCAACTCGACGACAGTGCTGTCTCCAGCGAAGATCACAGAAGTCCAGAATAGATCTTTAGTTAGCCTCCTTTGGGAAAATGAATCACCCCATACATAATCTCTTGAACTGTGAGCAGCAGAACATTCTCCAGAATCTCCTGGCATTCCTCCAGTGCTGAGTCATGTTTGTGTGCAGTTTGACACAGCACACAGCAGGCTTACCCACAAGCACATGAGGGGCAGAGGGCTGTGCTCAGAGGACACTATCATGCTGTCCAAAACAAGGCAAAAATCATTTTTAGAATTTTTGGTCTATTATCACTGGGTTGGATTATGTCCAATGCAATTCCAATAGAAGAATGGTTCTATTTTATGTATTATTCAGACAGAAAAATAAATAAATAAATAAATAAATAAAATGAATAATAATAATAATAATAATAATAATAATAATAATAATAATAATAATAATAATAATAATAATAATACATTTTAAAAAGTAATGCAGCCCTATAGAAATACTGAAGTGGACAGTGCCTTGCGTCGGCGTATGGTCTTTATAAACTTGCAATTCTTGGCTTGTATTTTTAACTTTGAAGAAGGATAAACATGATGAATGAAACAGAACATAACTTCAGGTTTAGTATATTTTATGTATATCATATAAATATGATAAAAGATCTCAAAAAGTTGATTTTGCATGTGGACCTTCAGATATGTGGTACAAGAGCTGAACTAGCGTTGCCCTTGTATGAAGAAACGTTCAAAATATGGCTGTCAAAGTTAACTTGTGTAATTAATTATAAGAAATGTACACATTAATCATGAATTGACCCTGATTAATCATCCAATTTGTTTTGACTAAACACACTCTTTTAGATTACACAGGAGGGGTTACCTGAGCGAAAGAGACGTACAGGAGCAGAACTAATATCACACGCTTAAATATACACATAAAAACCATCGGCCCGGAGATCGTTCAGCGTCAGATGATACGAGTGCAAAGCAGAGGGAGGGATTCTTGTGTACAACAGTATTTTGAAGCCATGAGGTGGGATCAGTTCAGGCCATTCACATGCTAATCAAGTACTCATCAGTGATAGGGGAGCTGAAGTCAGGGCTAGTTAGGGTAACAAAGACGACAGGGAACTTAAAAGTTTTTTGTGTGTGATGAAAGTCGAAACGTCTTGTCTTTCTATGATTTAAACACATTCTGAAACTACACGATTTATTTTCTAATAAACTTTTATATTTCTTTCACTTTATTCAATTGCACACTGGAGAGGTGTGCACAAGGACCAAATGGAGTTTACGTGCAAAGACAGAGAATCCATACAAACTGACAAATAGCATCCAGGAATAAGGTACATTGATGACCTCCTATTTATATTTGAAGGCACAAAACAACTAAAAGACTTTCATCTTTTTATGAATAACACAATATCAGACCTCAAAATAACTGTTGGTTAAAGTGGCTTACTCCACACTTCTAGAAACAGAAAACCAAGTGACATAAACACATCCTCAGTAAACAGTTTTCAACCTCAAGTGCAGTTCCAACGCCAAGTGTGATAGAGAAGATGAGTTCCAAACGCAAGCAAATGGCATGTACCAAAGGTTTAAAGCCAGGTGCTGCAAAGTAAATAAAAAGACAATCACCCCAACGCTCCCATAGGCAATTTTTTCACCACACAATATGGGAGTCTCTCTTACAAAATAAAAAAAACATAATTCAAAGAAACTGGTGCATACTTCAGTGATCCCCAGCCTTCAAACACCTTTTAAAACTCCATCGCTCTTTGCCTTCCGCAGAGCCCCAACGTTAAGAGACCATTTGGTCTGAAGCCATCTGCCTGCACCAAAACGTACGACCTAGCTCTCCCAACAGCAGAGAACCTACAAATGTCGGACCTGCAATCATTGCACCAATGTCCAATTCCTACAGGAACTTTGTTAATTGCAACACCACAAACGTAGTGTATCGCCTGAAATGTGTGTGGCTGTTTTTATGTGGGTAGAACTAAGAGCAGACTAAAAGACAGACAGAGAGAATTTTGAATCTAATGGCCAAACATAGCCACAGCCCAAATACACTGATCAAAGGGGAAGCAACAGACTGGAAATTCTTTTACAACATGAAATCTTTTGGATACACAAATTAAGTCACTTGTTTCCCTGCTTCACGCACTGTAGTTTAAAATGTCGATGAAATGTTTTGTATGTTTTGTTGTATTTGGTGCAAAAGTTGCTGTCATTGTGTTGTATCTGGTGTTAAATCCCAATATGGTTAACAAACTATCGGCCCAATGTGGTTTGTATCTGCTTGGTGTTTTATTCCTGTATGCCATTTGTCAACGTGTATTGGGACATTTTTGTACATCAATCCTGCCACATGGCACTGGTCACATGCCCTATGCATTTAAATAGTGATCATGCACATGGTGTCTATCACTTTGCTCTGATGAAGACCATGTGTTGAAACTCGTTGGCGTTTATTAAAAGCATTTGACAAGACAGAGTGCCTTGAATCTTTTGTTATTGATTTTTATGTGATTAATCTGATTCCGTTTTGAATAGACTGACAGCAGTTTAAATGTAATCTTTGAATATCAACACCATTAACAGCACATTCACAGTACCTCCAAACACAGCCCTCAGCCTCTGTCACAGAGGATGCAATTTCTGCCCTGCTCTCTTCTCACTTCTTGGCTGTGAAATGGCTCGGTACAATACAACTCCCATGAGGCTTAGCGGTGGAGCTGAGGAGATGGCTTTTGTGAAGTGTCAGATTGAGAGGCTCATTTCCCGCGTTATTCTGCATAGCATCGTGTTCATCCTGCTGCTTTTGAAAATATCACAAAAATAAGGCTTTTACTGAAAGAAAAAGACACTGACTATTCCCTGTAGCGACGCCCCTGCAGGCTCTTGTAATAGTGTTCGGTGTCTGCCTGGTTACGCACATCCCGATCCAGTAGCACCAGTGCCGTTTTGCGTCTCATGGCCATTTCGCGCCGCTGTCCCTCCAAATCAGCATGAGCATCGGACAGGATAGGCGAACCGGACCGCTGCTGGGGCCGGAAGCTGCTCCCTTGTGCTGTCAAATCCCTGCGCTTCATGTTGTTCAGATCGTATGTGTCCCGATTGTCTGCACCGTTCGCAGCCCACTCCCAGGGGTTTCCAGAAAGGGCTGGGGCTTGAGGGATCTGCGCGGCTTGTACGATCGGATGGTGAGGGGCGTGAGCGTCTACCGTCACAATACCGCGACCTTCACGATGCTTTTCTGATTTATAATGTGGAGATTCGTTTGAAGAAGAACCGCCAGAGCAGGTGGAGGTGGTCTCTGAGGATTTGGGCGTGTCTGAGGAGGACATGGGTAAGAGGCCCTGCTGCTTGGACATGGCGATCACCTGCATTAGACGCGGTTGATTGGCAGCTGCTCTTGCTGATGAATCTCCTGTTGTTTTCTCTCGTATGGCCATCCATTTGGCTCGGGTTAACGCGCTTTTCGGGGACACAGGCGGTGGACCTGCCTCAGGGATTTGAGGCGGTCTGGGCGTGGGCACAGCTTTAGCGCTGCCAGGTGGAGGGGTGGAGGTGCGGCTGGACGAGGCAGACCGGGACTGGTATATGGGTGCCTGGGAGCCTCCGTCGTCTGTTTCTACAGAGCCCACCTCGGATCCGTCCTCGCTAGCATCTCTGTCCCCATCGTCTTTGAAGCCGCGCATCTCCATGGACTTCTGCTTCCATTCTGACACCAGCTGCTGCGAGCGCATCGGATCCAGAGGGACTTGCACGGCCTTTAATCGTCGCTGGACTGGTTGGACCGGCTGAACTACAGACTCTTCAGCAGCCTCGCTAGCTCCGACAACACCGTTAGCATTGATGCTAGCACGCGGGAGAGTGTTGCTAAACGTCAGCATGGTCTCCTTGCCCATGGGACTGCGTGGGGCCAGCAATTCCACATCTACGCTGGCTCGCTTCAGGTTCTCCACGGAGCCCTTCTCGCACTGCAGTTGGCTCAGCCCCTCCAGGCGGTTGAGGGGGGCGGGGTTAGTGGCGATCTCGTCGTTACTTTCTGAGGCAGAGGCAGGACCCTTGTTGTAGACGGACTCATGCCCTCGCTCGGTTAAAGCCCGGAGAGGGTCCTCTTTAGGTGGAGGCGGTAGAGGAGGGGCAACTACATCCTCTGAAGACTTGAAGTTGGCAACAGCATGAAAAGCCTGGAGGAGAAACAGACAGTGTTAAACTCTTCACCTTAAAGTGAGAACATATAAGAAATGGGACAAAGAACATTTTAGTCTACCTGGCACGTACTCCATGGTCGTAAGGGGGAGCGAGGGCCTTTATTGCCGAGCTTTTATTATTATTATTATTATTATTATTATTATTATTATTATTATTATTATTATTATTATTATTATTATTATTATTATTATTATTATTATTATTTAGATCATCATCATCTTAATCATTATCTGGACTACACAGAGACTCAAAAAAAATGCTTGCTGGGAAAAGAGTGTTTATGACAAAGCATCAAACATCAAAATTACACACAAATGCTTTAGTGTTTTTGGTGAAAGCACTACTCATCATAACTCAGGATGTCCTAAAGCAGCACCAAAATCTGTTTTTTTTTTTTTTTTGAAGGATTTGTTTTGGCCAATAGACTTTATTAGACAGGACAGCGAAGCATGAAATAGGGATGAGAGAGAAGGAAGGACATTCAGTAAATTATCGGAGCCGGGATTCTAACTCAAGACCCTTCGGTCAGCTGCACATGGAGCATGGCATGTGTGCTGCCGCCTTAACCACTCGACCACCGGGCAGCACCATCTAGGGTAAAATTTCATGGGGGTCATTTTATTGATTAATTGAAAGAATTATTGCTAGTTTAATCCATTATCAAAATATAGTTGTAGATAGTTGTAGCCCTAAACCATGAATATTCTCATGATTTTCTTTTTTTTTTTTTACATCAGAGTCCAGTGTATTTCTATGTTGAACATTTCTGGTTGAAGATTCAGCATCTGCTCGTCTCCATGCGCTTACTCGGCAATTTTCCACAGTATGGCATTATGTTTATCAGAATCAGAATCAGAAAAGGTTTATTGCCATTGTCAATGAAGAGAATTCACAAACATAGGAACTTGTTTTGGCATTAAGGTGCAACATAAAACACTGATCAATAATAACAAGATATTTGAAATCAAAAGCACATGCATTAAGAAACCATTTAAAATTACTATAGTATAAAATAAAAATAGGCATTACTATGTACACAAGAATTTACAGTAAAATTTACAGTTGTGAGTGCAGAAAGTGCAGTGAGTGAGTGATTAAATTGTAGTTAAAGTGGCAGGTGTTTAAGAAGTGTTCATCAGTCCAATGGCAGAGGGAAATAAACTATTCTTGTAGCGGGTGGTTCTGGTCCGAATGGACCGTAGCCTCCTGCCTGAGGGGAGTGGCACAAATAGTCCGTGTCCAGGGTGGGAAGGGTCAGCTGTGATCCGACCTGCTCGTCCCAGAGCCCTGGAGACGTGCAGGTCCTGCAGAGATGGAAGTCTGCAGCCGATCGCCTCAGCAGAGCGCACAATGCGCTGTAGTCTCTGTTTGTCCCTGGCTGTGGCTCCAGCGTACCACACGGTGATGGAGGAGGTGAAGATGGACTCAATGATGGCCGTGTAAAACTGTACCATCATCTGCACTGGCAGCTTGGCTTTCGTCAGCTGCCGCAGGAAGTACATCCTCTGCTGGGCCTTCTTGATGAGGGAGCTGATGGAGGCCTCCCACTTGAGGTCATGGGTGATGGTGGTGCCGAGCAAGCGAAAGGAGTCCACAGTGGTGGAGGCGGGGCAATGAGTTTCCTGAAGTCTACAATCATCTCCATTGTCTTCTGGGCGTTGAACTCCAGGTTGCTACCACTGCACCAGGACACCAGCCGGTCCACCTCCCTCCTGTAGACAGATTCATCCCCATCCGAGATGATCCTGATGAAGGTGATGTCGTCTACATCAGTTGTGCAGCAGTTTGTGTACAGGGAAAAGAGCAGAGGAGAAAGTACACAGCCCTGTGGTAATGCGGTGCTGATAGTCCGAGTGTCTATCAATTACAGTGTTTTTTATAGCTCAAAAATGGCTTCAAAACCATGCTTTCTTGTTGAAAATGTGATCACCTCTCTACAGATCTGACTTTTAACACAGCCTGGTGGTGTCACCTAATGCTATTCTGTGGAACATTCTGGGCAAAGCTACCCTAATCCAGCAGAAAAGTTACATTGTGCATTTTTAAAATCTTGCATGGTTTTATGGACAACTCTACACACACACACACACATCTATTTTTATGTATTTGTTTATTAACCTTTATTTAACCAGGTCATTTGTTGTTTAAATGTTCAGTATGTCACTTCCCTGGTGGAGGGCCTTAAAGGATTTATAAAGGACTTTCCAAGGAAAGAGAAATCCAACGAATGTTAGTCCTTTTTCAAATGCTGCGCATGCGTTGCGCTACCCCTCCTCTACTGCTCCCTAAGAAGTAAAGCCTCCTCCTAGCACTGGAAAATGTGCGTGTTTAAAAACTGGGGCCGGACGCCGTAACCTTTACACCCAGTGGCGAGCAGGCGTACATCCAGGGACAACCTGAGAGAAGTGCGGGGAGCGATCGATAGAAAGAGCAGCAGCCTGTGTCCGCGGTCAGATGTGAACAGAAAGTGCCACGGGCCCCGGAGCGGCTCTGTCTGCTTTGATTCAGCGGGGCTAGGGTGACTCCTCCCTCGGCTTTTTCCCATGCACTTTCCAAACTAGCAGCTGCAGCCACGCTCACACTCCGAGCTCCCTTTGTTTTACACAGACACCGTCCGTGTTGTTGGTGCCGAGGAAGCGGAAGGAGTCCATGGTGGTGATGGGGGAGTCTGTTAGGGCGCGGGGGGGCTGTGACGCTCCTGAAGTCCACAATCATCTCCACTGTCTTCTCAGATCAGAATCAGAATCAGAATCAGAAAGAGTTTATTGCCATTGTCAATGAACAAAATTCAAAAACGTAGGAACTTGTCTCGGCCTTAAGGTGCAACATAAAACACTGAGCAATAAAACAACATATATTCAATCAAAAAAGGGCATGCATTAAGAAACATTTAACATTACTATACAATAAAAATAAAATAGGCATTTCTATGTACACAAGATTACAGTTAGATTTACAGTTTTGAGTGCAGAAAGTGATAGTGCAGTGAGTGGTTGAATAATTGCAGTTAAAGTGACAGGTGTTTTGAAGTGTTCATGAGTCCAACGGCGAGGGAAAGAAACTATTCTTGTGGCGGGAGGTTCTGATCCGGATGGACCGTAGCCTCCTGCCTGAGGGGAGTGGTTCAAAAGACCTGTCCAGGGTGGAAGGGTCAGCTGTGATCCGACCTGCTCGTCCCAGAGCCCTGGAGATGTACAGGTCCTGCAGAGATGGAAGTCTGCAGCCGATCACCTCTCAGCAGAACGCACAATGCGCTGTAGTCTCTGTTTGTCCCTGGCTGTGGCTCCAGCATACCACACGGTGATGGAGGAGGTGAGGATGGACTCAATGATGGCCGTGTAGAAACTGCACCATCATCTGCACTGGCAGCTTGGCTTTCCTCAGCTGCCGCAGAAAGTACATCCTCTGCTGGGCCTTCTTGATGAGGGAGCTGATGGAGGCTCCCACTTGAGGTCCTGGGTGATGGTGGTGCCCAGGAAGCGAAGGAGTCCACGTGGTGATGGGGAGTCGTCAGATGAGGGGGCTGGGGGCTGTGGCTTTCCTGAAGTCCAATCATCTCCACTGTCTTCTGGGCGTTGAACTCCAGATTGTTACCGCTGCACCAGGACACCAGCCGGTCCACCTCCCTCCTGTAGACAGACTCATCCCCGTCCGAGATGAGCCCGATGGGTGGTATCGTCCGCAACTTGATGAGTTTACGGAGTCGTGCTGAGGTGCAGCAGTTTGTGTACAGGGAGAAAGGCAGAGGGGAAAGTACACAGCCCTGAGGAGCTCCGGTGCTGATAGTCCGAGTGTCTGAGACGTTCTTCCCCAGCCGCACGCACTGCCTCCGATCCGTCAGGAAGTCAGTGATCCACCTGCAGGTGGAGTCAGGCACGTTGAGCTGGGAGAGCTTGTCCTGGAGCAGAGCAGGGAGGATGGTGTTGAAAGCAGAGCTGAAGTCCACAAACAGGATCCTGGCGTAGGTTCCCGGGGAGTCCTGATGCTGCAGGATGAAGTGGAGTGCCAGGTTGATGGTGTCGTCTACAGACCTGTTGGCTCTGTAGGCGAACTGCAGGGGTCCAGCAGGGAGGAGGTGAAGGACTTGAGGTGTGGGGAAGGACCAGGCGTTCAAATGACTTCATGACTACAGACGTCAGCGCCACAGGCCTGTAGTCATTAAGTCCAGTGATCCGGGGCTTCTTGGGGACAGGGACAATGATGGCAGACTTCTGGGCGTTGAGCTTCAGGTTGTTAACGCTGCACCAGGACACCAGCCGAACACCTCCCTCCTGTAGACAGACGCATCCCTGTCCGAGATGAGCCCAATGAGGGTGGTGTTGTCCAAAAACTTCAGTTTTACCGAGTCATGGCAGGATGTGCAGCAGTTTGTGTACAGGGCGAAGAGCAGAGGAGAAAGTACACAGCCCTGTGGAGAACCTGTGCTAATAGTCTGAGTGTCTGAGATATTCTTCTATTCATCGCCTTAACTGCCTCAGTTTAGGTGTGAACCAGGGTTTGTCATTATTGAAGGCGACTTTGGTGTGTGATGGTATGATGCTGTCTTCACAGAATCAAATGTATGACGTCACAGTGTCCGTGTACTCATCCAAACTATCTGTGGCAGCTCTGAAAACTATGTCCAAACACGTGCGTAGCTCCTCCACTGCTTCATTGGTCCACTTCAGGTCCTCACTACAGGTTTGGAGAGCTTCAGCCTCTGTCTGTATGTGGGGATCAGGTGAACCATGGCATGATCTGAAAAGCGCCACGGCGTGAAAGGCGTTACTGAGGCGTGTTCTGCTCTCTGGTCGAGACTTTAATAAACTGTCTGTTCTTTGGAAGTCCATGGCTCAGAGATCTCTAGTTAAAATCTCTCAGGATAATAAACAAAGATTCTGGGAAGGTCTGCTCCACAGAATCTAGTCCGCGAGTATGCTCTAGTTAAGACCAGGCGCAATGTTATGGTGCTGCTGCTGCCACATCATTCTACCTCAATGCATGTGTGTAATTAAAAAACGCACTCACTCAAGCGTTCAAATGATAAATAAAACGTACTTGTTGAGTAGAAGTTTAGTGACCTGTTTTTAGACCCTCTGTCTGCTTCAATACACACCATCATAGGAACGAACTACAGAGAATCACTTTAGCTTGACTTTGCTCCTTTTCCAATCATTTTATTTTGTGGCTAACTGGTTGTGGACTCTTGTCTGTAGAAGACTTTGTGATAACTAATAGGAAGCTACAGTTTGAAGAGACTAAAAACGAATGGAAATCCTCCATAATACATTTAACTTTCCACTCATAGTAAGAATCCATGTTATCGAGGTGTTAACTAAACTATTGAAATATATGTTCAATGCTATGGAACATTCCAGGCAAAGGATATCCATGGTGTGAAGCAGGGGGAAAAACCTCCTCCAGAAAAGTTACAGAATGCACATTTAGCCTATTGTTTATAGTTGTAATATAGAAATGTGTGATGTAAGCTGTACCTGAGCCTGAACCTGACTAAAGCTGCACATACCAGATAAGCAGCGATGAAGGCCCCGATGAGGAATCCCACGTAGACGTCAATGGGATGTGAGCGGTGCTGTGTGATCTGGGTCAGACCGGTCAGAGCCGCAGCGATGGCAAAGGCGAACACCAGCACAGGCTTCAGCAGCTTCGTACTGTCCGAGATTGTGGAGTTAAAGTACATCTGCAACACACAACTCGGCACTGTCAGTGGTTCAACTAAATATGTTAAGGTGGTGGTGAAGAGGATGGAGAAGCTGAGGAGGCAGATTGTTGACAGTGACAGGTAGGAGAGGAAAGGAACAGTGACGTGCGGTGATGTTCATGGTTAGTGAGGCACCTACGCTTCAAGAGTCAGATTTACAAATGCGAATGAACCCAAAAGAGCAAATATAATTTGATTGACAACAGACAATGAGTTATGATAGATATCTCATTTCAGCATTCTTTACACAAACATGTGACACATATTTTATAAAGGTAAAAATTAATTCCAATTGAGCCTACATCAAGCCAAAATAAATAAAAGTGTATGGTCTTACCTTTGTATCTTGATAATCCGGATTGTAAATAAGAAATAAACGAGGAACTAAGAAGATAGCTCAGCAGTCCACGGGCTCAGAAGCGCCCTCTGCCATGAGTCAGGCATATTGTTTGCCTCACTGAGTGAACTTTTACTGCTGTTTTATATTTAATCTGAAAGCCTAAAGACGTTTCAGAAATACATTTCATACATTAGCCAGAATATAGAAGTACAGAGCATATCGTCAGAGTGTTTTATTTGTTGTATACAGAAGGACAGCGACACAATATTTGCATCGAACCAGCACAGTGAGCACTGTGCACCGAGAGGCAGGGCAAGGTGCTGCCTCACGTCGCCGTCTTTCATTTTCTTTATGTAATTCACTGTTTTTATCTTTTTAGTATAGTTTCTTTACTTAACTAAATTATTTTCTAAGAACACAGAGCATCATAGTTCATAGTCTAAAAAAATATCAAAATCAAGTATAAACTTTGGAAAACACTATGTTTTGATAAAATTGGTACAAATAAAACTAATTATAAGATTTACAACTTGAAATGATTGGTGACATCTATTTAATTTTACTGTGGTGGTCCCGAGTTGGTTTGCATTGTTATTTTGGGGGTCCTGGCCTGAAAAGTGAACCCCTGGCGTACACCACACTGGGAGCAGCCTGCACTGTAAGGACATAGCAATCATCTGCATACATCAGATGGTTACACAAATAATCTCCAAAAATGCATCCAGGTTTGCACTCATTCAACTGAATAAACAGGTCATCACTATAAATATTAAACAAAAGATGAGAAATTACACCCTGCAGAACCCTGTTACTGACCCTAAATGGTTCAGAAATAGATTCACCTCTTTTCACCTGAAAATAAGTATTCTACTAAGGTACCCTCTGTTTGCTAGTAATTATAATTAATTTAAAATATTAAATTGACGGTTTAATTATTGTTCTGTGAAGAGTGTTTGGATGTCCTGGATAGCACAATATACAAATAATGTATTATTATTTTTAGGCCAGAGCGAGGGACTTATCAAAATTGTATCCGGGAGCCGGAAAAATGCAAAAATCAAGTAATAAACAAGGACGAATATGCCCATGAGTGGTATCGAAATTTGGACTCAGCAAGTTCTAATTTTGAGTGAAGACGGCTCAGTAGCGCCACCTCAAAAATCTATTAACTTTGGGCCAATGGGAGCCTGAAGCCAAAAAAAAGTCAGTAAAAATATGACGCTTACTCCAAAAATAACTCATGTGAGGACATGTAAAAAATTATATTATGACCCCGCCCTAAATCATACAGGAAGTTGGCCATGTTGGATCAAACACAGTGCTAACAAGTGCACCTCATTGTACTTTTGGCATCTTCTCCTACAGTTTTCATCAAAAACACTTAAAATTTGTCCACAAGACACAAACCCCATGAGCAATTAAATGTTATCAGTTTGAAGCTGATAAATCTTAAGGTGTGGTCATAGTGAATTTTGACCCCGCCATAAACCCCACAGGGAGCCGGCCATTGACCCAATTTTTTCAATATTTTTACACCTCATACTTTATTTTTTTCCACCTTGGATTTTCAGTCAAAAGGCTTGAAAATGTGTCAAAATGAACTACACCCATGTGCAATTAGAAGTCATTCTTTTGATTTTTGATACAATTGGGCGTGGCAAGCTCGTTAACAAAAAATAAAATTTTGGTAAGTGTTAAAACTTGCGTATTTCTGGCATGAGATGTCCTATTTCCCGGCACGAATATACATTTCATACAAAATGATGATCTGAACGCAATGATATACAATATATATAGCTATACTTTATAAAGGCTCTACAGCGCCCCCTTGAACATTTGAATTATGTCAAAAAATTTACTTAAATCAAATTTGGCACAGAAATTCTTCTTGCCATTTTGTACAAAAAAAGCCAATTGACTTACATGGGTTTTAGTTTACAAACATTTTGAAGAGGATGGAAAAATTTACTTTGACATAGACAAATAATCAAGGCAAGTTTATTCTTAGAGCACAATTTGTACACACAGCAATTCAAAGTGCTTCACACAACAGGAAAAATGCATTAAAATCACAAAGATATGACAGAAATCACAAAACAGTTTAAGACTTAAAAGAGAAGAGAGCAAAGAAAATAATTTCAATCATACGCACAGCTAAACAAAACTGTTTTTAACTCAGATTTGAACATTGTCAGAGTAGAGGCCTGTCTCACAGCTTCAGGAAGACTGTTCCACTTTTAGCTGCATAAAACTGACATGTTTAGTCCTGCCTCTGGCACAGACATCGTTCTTGCCATTCTGCACAAAAAAGCCAATGACGGTATAGTGGCAACCTGACAAATATTGTCATTGACTTACATGCATTTTGGTTACGGGCATTTTGAATGTGATGATGAAATGTATATTGTCATAAACAATTGACATTTGGCATACTTATTCTCCACATCACTCTGAACATAAAAGCCAATGGGGACATAACTCTATCTCGAACCGTGCGGTCATGAAAATGTTGAATGAAGTAGCGTTAAGTTGATATTGTTTGTGAGAGAGGGATGATGTAGGCGGGGGGATTAGACTTGTGCTCTTCGCGGTGGCCCGTACCCTGCGGTCGCAAGGGGGGCGAGGGCGAGGGCGAGCGCCTTTATCGGCCCTTTATTCTTCTTCTGCTTCTTGTTCTTCTTCTATATGTCCTGCTTCCGAAGAATGCTGACGCTTTCCTGCTTGCTCCTGCTTGCTATAGCTGCTTTCCTTATTTATTTAGCTTTTTAATCAGTTTTTGTCTTCCAAACATTTTTAATTATGACTTTTTTTAAGTAAACCAAGGATTTTAAGAACATTTTTAGAGTTTTAATCAACAAATCTGACGAGCCAGCGAACTCTCGTGAAACAAACTCTTGTGAACGCTGTTGAAAATATCAACAAGAAATTCATGAGCTACAAGCAAAGATATCCGCTTTGGAATCTGAAAAAGGACACCAAGATACAATTCCAGTGTCATCCAGTGGTAAGAAGTTTTTACAAGAAAAACAGCTACTTTCAACATAAACCGGACTGACTCTGTGTCGTTCCCAAAACCTTCCAAAGACCTAACTGTATCTTGGAACAAACTCAGTGCGAAGCCTAAGCAATACAAAGATAATGTAACGTCACCTAAAATACATCTTACAAACAGATTTTTACCACTTTCAGAGACTGAAGTAAATGAACAAAGGAAATATGTAATACATGACGTGTCCAAAAGGCAGCAGACAGAGAGAGAATCTGTGTCAAACGTCAAGGTCGTCTTGATTGGGGATGGCGCGATAAGTCACGTGATGCATAAAAAAATGAAAACACATTCTTTTCCCAGCGCCACAATCCCTGAGATTACGTCACGCATTTCTAATGTTTTGGCGTGGGCGCAGTGGACATACGACACGAACAGACTGAAGTTTTTAAAAGAGACTTCTTGGAGTTATTCGACGTGCTTGATAAAATGGAAATACAAAACATTCATAAGTGGACCTCTCCCAAACATCGACAGGAAGATAAACCGGCTGCTTGAGCTGAACACATGGCTGTCTAAAGCGTGTGTACCTAGAGGATTGCACTACATTGAGAACTTCTATCTATTCTGGAAACGAGAGGACATGTTTAAGAGAAATGGCCCACACCTATGTAGAGGTGGAGTGAGGGTGCTGATCGAGAACCTGCTCCACGCAGGCATTGGACTGGGCCTGGACAGGGTCCTGAGCAGATAGTTAGAGAAGAGAGGATTGAGATAAGAATTCCTGCTCCATCAGCCAGAGACCGAGCAAATGTTTCAACATCAGCAGCACCACAACCACAGCCTCTACCATAGGATTCGTTAGCAGTTGCTCCAACACCACCAGCAAAGGATTCAACTCCGGCTGCTCCACGATCACCTCCACCGCCTCCAGCGAAGGACTCATCTGCAGCAGCACCACAACAATCTTCACCATGGCCAGCGCAGGAGTCATTTCAGTTTTTTCCTGCACGGTCCTCATCAAAGGCCTTGGATCCATCTGTGACAGGCCCGGCAGCATCCCTGCCATCGCCCCTGCCCTCAGAGCAGCCCTGGATCCCCCCTGCAACATCTACTCCCACTACAGATTCCTCACTTTCCTTTTTCCTTTCCATCTCCACTCTCACCCAGGGGCCTTCCCAGCCATCTTGAATATCTGATCAAATCAGGCATTAAGATGGCTCTACTCACGCCCAATATAATAAGATCAAGAGTTCTGATATCAACGATGATGAACTCTCCCCTGACTGCTGCTATACAGACAATAACCGCCCCACCTAACCCCCCCGCCTTTCACCTGGTCCCAAACTCTCACCGGCTCCCGCTACACCAACAAAAGCCTTTCACCTGGTATTTCCCATAGCTAGGATGCATTGGGTCTCAGCGTTGCCGGGACTTATAGTCATAATAAAAATCAAACCAACCCCTTGTGCTATTTTTCTAGTCAAATCACACAGATGGGAAAACAAAATGCGAGCCCAATCTGAGAAATTTGATTCATATTCCCTGTAAAAAGATAACGCCCAGTCTGACTGAAACTAGTCTGAAACTTGCTGTGCTAAATGTCAGATCCTTATGTGACAAATCATTCATAATTAATCATTTTATTTCTTCTTATAATCTTGATTTTATATTTTTTACTGAAACATGGCTTGACAAAAACACAGGAAATTTAGTTCTAGTAGAATCTGCTCCACCCAACTTTATGTTTGAATCTGAAACACGAGAAAACCAAAAGGGAGGATGTGTGTGTGCTTTTGTTAGTTACCCACAGGTTGTCCTTTGGGGTGTTTTCAACATTTGAGTACATTTGAGCACGTATCCTTTCAAATTGAGCTTCATTGTTTTATACAAACGTCCCCAGCACTGCCAAAGTTTTGTTTTGTTTTGTTTTGAAACTGACAAGTTTCATGTTTTAATCTTCCTGAATTCATTTTACAGTCGATTTATGTTTTTATGCAATATTTCAACCCAAACAATATAGTTAAAGGCACGTTTTAGCACGTTCCTGATTGATTGTTATCTGAATATTATCTTCAAGATGAACATTTTTGGAAAGATCGCCCAGCCCTAGTGTGAATGCTAGAGAATAGAATAAATGCTCTAAAACCTCCCAAAAAAAAAGGAATGGTTTCAAACAAATGTGTTAGAATGGCCCAGTCCAAGTCCAGACCTAAATCCAAATGAGAATCTGTGGAAGATCTGAAAACTGCTGTTCAAAAACAGTCTCCATCAAGTCTGACTGAGCTTGAGCTGTTTTGCAAAAAAGAATGGGCAAAAATGTCAGTCTGTAGATGAGCAAAGCTGGTAGAGACAAACCCCAAAATACTTTTAGCTGTAGTATTGACTCAGAGGGTCAGAATTCAATACAATTTATTTATGTTTGTGGTCGTGACATGACAAAATGTTGAATGTTCCAGAGGTATACTATTGAATACTAGCCCCTGTACATTTGACCATTTAAATAAATTTACTGCCTTGTCATATTCCCTCCATTTAAAACCCTACAAAAACTGGGGCAAACATTCAAATTCTGTGTCTGCAAACAATTTTTGAGCTGTTGTTTTTCAGAACCTATGCTCTAATCTCTATTCACTCAAACGTTGCCAGTTTCTCTATAAAGACGGGATTTTAGATGCTACTTCTTTGTGTGGACTACCGTTATAGGGATATCTTGCGAGTTCATTATTTGAGGGAGCAGGTTGCGATTGGCTGACTATAGCTGTGTTTACATGCACACCAAAAATCATATCTAAATATTGGGTTATTTGAATTTTCGAATAATCAGATTTTTGCTGGCCATGTAAATGTACCCATTGACAGGCAAAGATCATAAAAAGGAAAGTAATAGTTTTTTACACATTTGCCAACAACTATTTCAAAATTTACACTGTAGAAAAGGTGAATTATCAACTTGGCACCTGACAATGACACACGCTAAAAACAATCACATGTTTTTATAGATAATATCAACATAACATTGTCTGCTGAAGGGCTTTTGAGGTGAACTTACAGAGACGTAGACCGCTGCAAAGGCCGACAGCGTTGCATGTTGAGAGGGGAATGTCTTCCTGTCAAACACAGACATTACACAGTTAGAGATGCTCTCTCTCTCGCTTTCTCCCTCTCTCTCTTTCTCTTTCTTTTTTTCACGGTATAGTGTAAAACACATACTTTGAAGACGTACAACTACAGTAGGTGGCGGTAAATGCAACTTTCGGCTACCAACCGCCATTAAAAGTAACACAACAACAACACAGTTAGAGATGCTCTCTCTCTTGCTCCCTCTCTCTCTTTCTCTCTCTCTCTTTTCTTTTTAGATACATAACAAAGTCTTTGTGAGGTTTTGGAGCTCAACAATGTTGATGTAACAATATCCAAATCTCTCAGTATGATATTATCACCATGTCCTTCTCACCATACAATAATTATTGTGATATTGTGGAGAGGCAGAACAGAATTGTAGTTATTATCCTTTTTTCTTTTAAAGTGCTTCATTTCATTGATATTCAACAGTGTTGGTTAGCGTTATTTTTAAAAGTAACTCGTTACATTACTTCGTTACTGCCTTGGAAAACTAAAGCGTTATGTTACAGCACAACTGTGTTTTAAAAGTAATGCGTTAGAGTACTCTTGCATTACCAATAATTAACATTATTGTATAACCTGTATCGTTTGCCCACAACCCCTTTGCGTTGCTGAACACAGTAACATAATCATTCAAATATCAACTAAACAAGCAAAGTAAATGCGTTTGACTGAGCTTTATTCATCTTTTATGTCGACAGATGAGCACAATACAAGGCCATTCAATAAGCACGTGTCGGCCTCAAGCAGTGAACAACATGAGCAGCGACACACAACGACAGAACACACTTGAACACACTTGTTTTAGGCCTGCAGTTTATTTCAATCAAACCCACCACATCGCTGTTACCCGACATTTACTCCTCAGATACATAAAAGTGGTTATAACGAAGGAGAAGGAGTTTTTAAAAAAAATGTGCATCTGAAAGTTTATTTCTCTTTGGCGTGAGGGCAAGACTCCCAGTCACTAGTTGCGCAGTGAACATGCTCACAACACGGCGAGTGTTTGGTGCCGTGGCTGTGAAACAACCCTGGCTCTGAGTTTGTGGTGAGGAGATGAGACCAGCAGAGAGATGGTGAAATAACCAAAACTAAGTTTTGTTACTCATTTGAAAAAGTAAAAGTTGAGGAGTACTACATTACATGAGTAATGAGTACTATAACGCGTTACCCCCAACTCTGATATTGTAACATATTGTAACAGTCCACAATATTATTTTATTTATTTTCTCTGACAATACGATATCACAATATTTTAGTTATTGTAACATCTTGAAGCCCACTCTGGTAAAATTCCATTTTTTTCTGATTAATCACAAAAATATGCATTAATCACACAGCACACTTATAATACTTATGTTATTCTTTATATGAAACATAAAACTTCACGTCTTATTATTTCACATATCTGAATATATTGGCCTATTTAAAAAGCCCTATTGGCTTTAGCCGCCTTTAAGTCTATTTGATAATATTGTTTCCCAGTCTTCTGCAGTGGTTTGGTGGAATATGATCGATAGATGAATAGAGATCAATCTATTTGAGTGTTTCCTGTTGGCACCTGGCAGCCATGATGGCGTGCTGGTCATGTCCGGAGCAGATATCTTTGGTGATGTAAGGGTTCTGGTCACATGAAACTCCGGTCTGGGTGTAGTTGGGTTTGCACACTGTCAGGAAGAAGGGGGCGTGGTATCCTGTGGCCAGCTGGATGATGTCAGTGACCAGCGCTGTGGCACACAGGCCAAACACGTGCACACCTGCAACACCAATATATATGATAAACGTTTTCACTCTCACACAAGAGGGAAACGGTGGCTAAGTTTAGAAGGCAGGCCTCCATTTTAGCTGTGGCTATAGCTAACTTGGAGTAAAAGCTATCTTTTCCCAGGATCACACAACTTGTGGTTCTAGTGGTTCTAAATTTTGTCTCAACAGATACTACCTATTTGCAAATATCCCCAGATCTTTATCAGGCCTAAATTGGGCCTAAACATGGTCTGGAAATGACACTAAAGGTCTAAATTTAGGCTTACTCATGGATATGGTAGTTCTAATGCCTGACCCAAAGGAGGGCAAAACATTAATAGAACTGTCTCTAAATAAAACTAATAGTCAAACTGCAAAAACCGCTGCGTACCACCAGAAGTACACCTACACCAGTTTGACTTTTTACTTAAAAGTTCAACTGATAAACACACTCCTTTTCATTGTCAGTGCTTTAAAGAATTGTCTTTTTTGATGATATAGTTTCATCAGTTTTACTGTTGATTTTTGTGTATACTCGACGTCACTGAAAATGAGGGCCATGATCAATGATACTTCGAGTGTATATCAACAGCATTATAATGTTCAACGGCACTTCTTTGAGAAGCTTCAACCTTAAAACCTTTGAAAACAAATCCATTCATTTTTATTGATACTCTAGCCATTTGGAGCATACCTACGAAGCGCACAGTGCGTCGCAGGAAAGAGTTGAAGTTGCAACCGCCAGCATTGATGCTTCCCTCAGGCCGCCTCAGCTGGAGCCTGGACTGAAGGCAGTAAATCAGGCCTTCCACCACCATGATCTGCACAACAAAGACAACACAACTGTAACACATACACACTATAATTCAGGGCTTTTCCTTCGCAGTGACGGATTTCCGTCAATTGGAGAAATTGGGGAAGTCAGGATTTTTGGCCCAAGCAGCCCCACAGTTCTGGTTCACTGACAAGGCCTTGTCTGTGCACCTGCGACTGTGGCCCTCCGCTGCCACATTACGCACTTGGCTCATGGAGTTGTCCCACCATGCTGAGCTCAGTCACCAGCGCGATATTGTGCTTTTCTCTCAAGACAAAGCATTAAACAACCAAGGTAAAAAAGTTGTTGAATGCGCTATGAGAGCGTAAAAGACAAAAGAATGAAAGTGCATGGCACCTGCACAGGGAGAAAAAGAATAAGCAAATGGTCCGAAAGAGGAAAACGGAACAAGGGAGGGTGTTCAAGTGCTTCTGACAACAGCAGGTACAACACTAAAGCCTCATGTAAATACTTCAGCGTCTATTCTGGTACAACAACTCTGCACGGAACAAAAAAACTTGTGAATGATTTGGTCCGGATTAGGTTCGGATAGTATCGCTTTCTGACGGATCGGAGGCAGTGCGTGCGGCTGGGGAAGAACGTCTCAGACACTCGGACTATCAGCACAGGAGCTCTACAGGGCTGTGTACTTTCTCCTCTGCTCTTCTCCCTGTACACAAACTGCTGCTTCTACAGCCACGATTCCGTAAAATGTATCAAGTTTGCGGACGACATCACCCTCATCGGGCTCATCTCGGACGGAGATGAGTCTGTCTACAGGAGGGAGGTGGACCGGCTGGTGTCCTGGTGCAGCGGTAACAACCTGGAGTTCAACGCCCAGAAGACAGTGGAGATGATCGTGGACTTCAGGAAAGTCCCCCCAGCCCCCCCTCATCATGACAGACTCCCCCATCACCAACGTGGACTCCTTCCGCTTCCTCGGCACACCACATCACCCAGGACCTCAAGTGGGAGCCCTCCATCAGCTCCCTCATCAAGAAGGCCCAGCAGAGAATATACTTCCTGCGGCAGCTGAGGAAAGCCAAGCTGCCAGTGCAGATGATGGTGCAGTTTTACACGGCCATCATTGAGTCCATCCTCACCTCCTCCATCACTGTGTGGTACGCTGGAGCCACAGCCAGGGACAAACAGAGACTACAGCGCATCGTGCGCTCTGCTGAGAAGGTGATCGGCTGCAGACTTCCATCTCTGCAGGACTTGTACGTCTCCAGGGCTCTGGGACGAGCAGGTCGGATCACAGCTGACCCTTCTCACCCTGGACATGGTCTATTTCAACCACTCCCCTTAGACAGGAGGCTACGGTCCATCCGGACCAGAACCTCACAAGAATAGTTTCTTTACCTCTGCCATTGGACTCATGAACACTTCCTAAACACCAGCCACTTTAACTGCAACTATTCATCACTCACTGCACTGTCACTTTCTGCACTACTTTAAATTTAACGTAAACTTGTGTACATAGTAATGCCTATTTTTATTTTTATTTTATACTACAGTAATTTTAAATTGTTTCTTAATGCATGCCCTTTTGTTTGATTGAATATATGTTGTTTTATTATTGATCAGTGTTTTGTGTTGCACCTTCATGCCGAGACAAGTTCTGTGAAGCTTGTTCATTGACAATGGCAATAAACCCTTTCTGATTCTGATTCTGATTCTACATGTGTGCAAGCTTGAGCTGGGTCGGGCTTGATGTTTTGTGCCTGATCTAAATTCTAATTCTCAAGCTACATGAGCTGAGCTCATACACATGTGTCGGTGTCTGCGTAAAAGAATACTAATGTCAGAGCAGACATAGAGATAAGTCTGTTATCTTAAGTTCGGGAGCAGGGAGCCCTTTCATGCCCCTTCCTGCAGCTACACTATTTAAGCTTCCAGTTAACACCCACCTGTGTTCGTAACTTCATGCCCCTCCTACCCACCCTCTTTTAATTATTCTAATTATTCCAATTTATCTTCTAGATGGGGGGTACCGAGGCCCGGGAGCCTACAGCCCTCATTGCCAGAAGCCCCATAACGGTATTCATTTCTATACCTTCGTGTTGTTCAAATTTCTCGTTTGTCAATAAACACTTTGCATCGTAGCTGGGGTTGTGGTCCTTGCTAGTGAATGTCTTTGCTTTGTTTTGTTATAACATTTGAATTCCCCAAAGTCATTGTTGTGACGCGCTCCCTCCCTCGCTACACTTTCAAGTTTAATGGTCTTGGGCTTTCTTATCTTTCAGAACTGCTTTTACCATATGAACCCTTGCGGCCCCTGCCCTCCTCACAGCCCCTGTGCTCCTCCTCCTCCGGCAGCCGGCTCCTAGTCATTCCCAAAGTCAGGCCACACACTCACGGCGAGGCGTCATGGGAGGACACCACTGAGGAAGACACTGCTGTTCAAAAAAAACATTGCAGCACGTTTGATCACCTGGATGTTCCACAGCACTATTGGCAAAATATTCTGTGGACAGATAAAACCTAAATTGAGTTGTTTGGAAAAAACATACAACACTATGTGTGGAGAAAAAAAGGCCCAGAACACCAACATCAAAATTGTGAAATATGGTGGAGGGGGCATTATGGTTTGGGGCTGTTTTGCTGCCCAGGGCCTGGACGGATTGCCGTCATCGACAGAAAAATGAATTCTAAAGTTTATCAAGACATTTTGCAGGAAAACTTAAAACCATCTGTCTGTCAACTGAAGCTCAACAGGGAATGGGTGATGCAACAGGACAATGACCTAAGCTTAGAAGTAAATCAACAACAGATCCAACCTTCTGGAGTGGCCCAGTCAGAGATGCTGTGGCATGACCTCAAGAGAGCAATTCACACCAGACATCCCAAGACTACTGCTTAACTGAAAGAGTTTTGCAAAGAGGAATGGTCCAAAATTCCTCCTGACCATTGTGCAGGTCTGATTTGCAACTACAGGAAACATTTGGGTGAGGTTATTGCTGACAACCATTTATTAAACCCAAAGGTTCACATTCTTTTTCCACCCTGACCTGTGAATGTTTACATGTTGTGTTCAATAAAAACATGAAAAAATATTATGTTTGTGCAGTATTTGTCTAAGCAGACTGTGTTTTGCTATTGCTGTGACTTAGATGAAGATCAAAACACATTTAATGACCGATTTATGCAGAAATCGAAGTAATCCCAAAGGGCTCACATACTTCTTGCAACTGTATATGGATATAAGCCTACAACATTACCCAATTTATGAACAAATTGACTTTTGTGGGCTGTGTGTCACAGTGCCTGGAGCCACACCCATCACTCTCGTCGCACGTCACAAAGTTCAGGTGTATGTTGTGTAGGTTTCAAAATTCATAAGAACAATGCTTGTGTTCAAAGTGTCCATGCCACAAGCTGTGCCATCAGCGCAGGTAAAAGCCACGGTTCGGTCTAATTGTATGCCAGAGAAGACAGAGGTGCATTTCTACAAACCCACACCCAGAGCCTTTCTCCTGTCAGTGACTTTGGCTCCAAATTGCACTCGGAGCTCTGCCTGGACAGGTAGAGGAACAGGCCTGATTACGCAGGGATCTGCAGTAACACCGCTGGCTCCAAACACCCAAACACCAAACTTAGACCTTCACTTTTAGCTGACAGGACACAAACCCGTCGTTCGATTACCGTACTTTTCGGACTTTAAGCCGCTACTTTTTCCCCACACTTTTAACCCTGTGGCCCGTACAAAGGTGCGGTTAATTTATAGATTTTACTGGCTAACGGCCACCGGGGGGCACTCTAGCAGGAAGTGCAAGCATTTGACACACTGTAGAACAGGGCTATTCAACCTAAGGCCCGGGGACCAAATCAGGCCCGTCAAGCAATTTAATCCGGCCCACGACCTATCTTCCAAATGTTGAAAAAATAAAATAAAAAATCTTGTTGACTGGTTTAATTCTGGGTTAGCACTCGATTAGACCTGGTTTGGTCTTGGGTTTAGTCCTTGTTGGATTCTGGGTTAGTCCTAGTTCAGACATGGCTGGTTCTAGTCTAGTCCTAACTGGTCTTCTGGTCGAGTTCTGGGTGAGTGAGCAATGTCGGTAAAGTATTTTTTATGTTATTTCTCACAAAAATCGAATCTAGCAGTAGTTATTTTTATGTATTATCTAAATGTATTGAAATAGTGCGACCCAAAATGTTACAGTGTCGTGTTGTGCACTTCCAGCCCACAGACCATGGACCTCCGAAAAATCTGGCCCTCGGGAAAACTAAGTTGAATAGCCCTGTTGTAGTAGAAGACATCACTGGACAGTGCTGTGTGTTTTATTACAATCCAACACATTCACTGAGAAAATAGTCTAATTAGGGTGCGGCGCAGGGGCAGGGCAGTGGACCGCGGGTGCGCCACGAGACCCCCGGTACAAAAGACAACCGGTGTGTGTTACAACTTGAGCTACACCTGCGGCTTATTGACAGGTGCGGCCCGTATATGTATAAGTTCTTGTTTGTTGGAGCGGCTTTTATTCAGGAGCGCTGTATAGCCCGAAAAGTACGGTAAACTATTTATTAGATTAGTACATTTTTGCCATTCCACTTTACCCTCGATAAGCAACTGCCTGCAGTTAATTCTGCTGCAGCCATGATCTTAAAATAGTGTTAGAAAATGTAAGGTGGTCTATGCTTTCTGGCTCGTTGCTTGTAGGTGATAAATGAAGTTTAAATGAAAGACGGAGACAGTTCTATGTGATTAAATGTGTTGACAGCCTGAGGACAACTCAGTAAAGCCACAACAGGGCGCTCCACGACAACGTACACCATAACTCTACGGCCAAGTTTTGAACTAAAGAAATATTTTAATATATAAGTAAAACCACATACTCAAAACATTATTTAAAAAGTATTATTTTCTTGTTTGTTTTTTTGCAGACTTCCGGGTATGGTAACGCTTTGAGCTGACGCACCACGCCGCTGCTGCAAAACTTGGCTTTAAAAATCATTGTTTGACCAACCTAATCCCAAAGAGGAAGAAAAAGAGGTGATTAAACAAGGAAGACACGGGAGTGGTAACACTACGGGACCAAATCAAAACAAAGCTGACGGTCCACGGCCCCATTGGAAAACAGCCCGCATAACAAGATAGCAAGGATAACATGGCTAGCAAACCTCCCCACCAATGAAACGGTGTCCCGCCGGACCAGATAAGATTCTCACAACTTCTTTACATCGGGTGGGGGAGAAAATATGATGAATCATTAGTTATTGCTCATGATGTCTGAAATAACACGCAAAATGCAGCATGATATGGTGTCTCTTAGAGCCAAATAGATAGCTGCTATAGGTACGGCCATATCTGCTGCAGTAGCCGCTGATCTAAACCCAGAGGAAGTAAGCGGAGCACACATGGATGAAGCCGAGCAGCTTATTTCAGACAATATCTGCAGACAGTAAGGGTCGAGATGGTGGCGCTGCGGGCCAGGGTGACGACGCTGGGGTCGGAGAACAATATTATAAAAAATAAGAGGCTGGATTTGGAGTCCAGATCACATAGACCCAACATAAGACTTTTGGGGGTCTCGAAGGGAGAAGAAGAAGCAGACACTGTGGGTTTTCTGGTGAAGATAATACCTGCAATTATCTCGGGCTCCGGAGTTGAGGTAACTCCCATCACAATCGAAAGAGCATATCGCCTGGGCAAACCAAGAGCAACAGCTGATAAACCATGAGGCCTGATTAGGAGGTTTCTTAACGATCGTGTGAAGGAGCATGTCTTGAAGGCTGCAAGGGTTAAAGGAGACCTCCAGTACAAAGGCAAGTGTGTCTTCTTTGCTCCAGATATTCCATACTAGGTTCGTGGCAAAGGTTCCACCACATCTGTGAGGAGCTCAGGAAGAGAAAACTGAGACATGGATTATCTTTCCCTGCAATTCTTCTGGTGACTTTTGAAGGTAAAAAAATATACATCCTCAGAACACCAGGAGACAAAAAGGTGCTCTTAAACACAGAGAACTGAACAGTACAAGAGATGGAACCACCAACGTGGGGTATGTGAGTTTGGGTTGTGGTCACATGGTGATACATTTCTGTTCGTTTGAAGAGACTGATCATTGTGACATTATATATTGGTTTTTAACAACAGACTTTATGCTCCATGTTGGTTGTTTGCTTTATTACATAAACTCTGTGTTTAATTACACATCTTAAGAGGACAAATTATAGCCATAGCCTCTGAAAAAAAGGAACAAGGAGAAAAAGCTAAATGATCTGCAAATAAATTTTATTGTTGGAGGACAACCATGCCAAAAAGGGGCATCCTAAAATGTTACGAGAAATTAAAAAGATAAGAGGTGAAATCAATGCTCTAACTTCACAGGAAATAGTTTTCTAATTTACTATCTTTGAAACTTAAAAAACAACAAAATGAAAGAACGATTTTTAAAATTCGGGACAGGCAAAATTGTCAAACAATACCAAATTCAATTTGAATCCTTCTATAAAAAACTGTTTTAATAAATTAATATAAATTCCTTTCTGGACACCCTCAATGTCAGAAGAATGTTATGTCAGAAGAACAAAATAAAACATTTTGGAAAACAGTTTTGGAAAAACAAGGCACAATCAAAAGATTAAAGAACAATAAATCTCGATGGGTTGACCTCAGAGTGGTATAAAGCTTACTCCTTTCCTTTTGGCAACATTTAACTCAGACCCCTATGAGTTGGAAGGAAGCCATCATATCTCTGATACCAAGAGAAGGGAAGGAAAGATTGGATTGTGCCTCATATAGACCCATTTCTATTCTGAATGTGGACTATCGTATATAGAATCAGAATCAGAATCAGAAAGAGTTTATTGCCATTGTCAATGAACAAAATTCAAAAACATAGGAACTTGTCTCGGCCTTAAGGTGCAACATAAAACACTGAGTAATAATAAAACAACAATTATGGCCAAAAGAATTGAACAAAAACTTCAAAGTTTAATCCACAATGACCAGACAGGATTTATATACAGACGACAAACATAAGACAACATAAGACAATCCTTACACATAATGAGCTAAATACAAAAACAACAAAACAAAGCCATGATAATTAGTTTTGACGCTGAGAAGGCTTTTGATTCTGTTAGCTGGCCATATTTATTATATCTAATTAATAAAAAATATTGGGGCTCGTCAAACATCAATAATTAAAATCAATAGTCATCTGACTATTGATTTTGACTCTGGAAAGGGGGGTCAGACAGCGCTGTGCCTGGTCTCCTCTCCTATTTGCGTTGTATTTGGAACCATTAGCAAAATGTATTAGACAATCAAAAACAATTCACTGTGTTAAAATTGATGGGACAGAACATAAAATTGCCTGCTATGCAGATGATGTTCTATTACATTTGACTAAACAAAAAATTTCCATACCCAATGTAATAAAAATAAAAGTACAAAAACTTAAATCATCTCATTTTGGCATCCCTCTGTGACCTTTAGAAAGATCTACCCATTTAAATGGCAAACGGAATCGCTTAGATATTTAGGTGCGGTACTCCATAGAGACCTAACAACAATTTGGGGGGAAAATTATTAGAATCAGAATCAGAAAAGGTTTATTGCCATTGTCAATTAACAAAATTCACAAACGTAGGAACTTGTTTCGACATTATGGTGCAGCATAAAACACTGATCAATAATAAAAACAACCGGGTTTGGGTTGGCAGAGGTGGCCACCGAGGGGGGAAGGGATGGTCACATCAAACCTGGAGTAGAAGGCGTTAAGTTGCTCAGCCAGTTTTCGGTCATTTGCCGCATGGGGTGCTCGGGGGGGCTTGTGATTGGTGAAAAGCCGGAGCCCTCTCCACAGGGAGGCGGGGTTGTTGTCAGAGAACTGCTGCTTCAGACGCGTATTGTACTGTGATCTAGCTCTGGACACCTCTTTGCTAAATGCATCTTTGCAGCGCTCCCTGTCAACAGCTCTGTGCGCCGCCTCCTTCTGCTGCCTTAACTGCTCAGTTTTGGAGTGAACCAGGGTTTGTTATTATTGAAAGTGACTTTGGTGTGTGTTGGTATAATGCTGTCCTCACAGAATCGAATGTATGACGCCACCGTGTCTGTGTACTCATCCAAACTGTAATTTCCAAACACTCATGCAGCTCCTCCACTGCTGCATTGGTCCACTTCTTAGATTTCCTCACTGCAGGTTTGAAGAGCTTCAGCCTCTGTCTGTACGTGGGGATCAGGTGAACCTTGGCGTGCTCTGGCAGCTCGGGCCATTGCTTACTGTGTAACAATGATCCAATGTGCTCTGCTCGGGACTTTAATAAACTGTAATGCACAAGGAGTCCGGGAAGGTCTGCTTCACACTCAGAATCTGGTCTTCGAGCGTGCGCTCTGCATCGTGCACGTTTTCGCTTGGTGGAATGTAAAACAGCGGCCAGAATGAATGAGGCAAACTCACGTGGAGAGTAGAATGGTTTGCAGTTAATTAACAGATATTCCAGATCAGAAGAGCAGAGTTTGGAGAGCACTGTCACTTCTGAAGACCAGGCGTTGTTGATGTAGAAACAGACTCCTCCACCTCGTGTTTTTCGCCCGGAGAGACCTCTCTGACGATCCGCCCAAAGCAGCTGAAATCCATCTATCTGAATGGCGCAGTCCGGGACCAACTCGCTGAGCCACATCTCCACGAAGCACACCACAGAAGATGAAGAAAAGTCTCTGTTTCGTCTCATCAGCAGCGCAAGTTCATCCAGGTTGTTGTAGAGTGAGTGAACGTTAGAGAGGAAAATCCCAGGTAAGCAATTCGCGCTCCGCGTCTACAGAGGCACTTGGCACTCTGCACATTTTCCTTGTCTGCGGCGTCTCACTTTTTTAACCAAAAGAAGGGCTAATTTTGCAGAAGCTAAAAAAAACTGGAACTAGGTCCGTAGGAGTTGTGGTTCGGATAGATAAGAGCCCGCTGACACACAATTTACAAACAAAAACAGACAAAAAAAAGAGCACCGGAAAGCTAGGGCATCCGTATGCGGCGCCATCTTGGATCATCATTCTATCAATATATCCCTCTTTTTACAACTATAAAAAAAGATCTTGAAAAATGGTACCTTATCCTCTACTTAAGTCTAAGTCAAAGGATTGAAACTATAAGAATTAATGTTTTGTCCAGATTTCTGTATCTATTCCAGACTCTTCCAATTTCCATCCTCAACCGGCTGTTTGATGAGTGGAGTAAAGCAAACTCAAGATTTTTTTGGCGAGGAAAAAAAACCTGTATCCCATTCAAAATATTACAATTATAAAAAGAAAAAGGAGGGTGGGGCTTATCTTGTTTGAAAAATGACTTTAATTCAGCTCAGATCAGAGCCCAGCTGTATTGGTGTGACCCAGAAAATAAAGCTCAATGGAAAAATATTGAGATTAGTGTTGTGTCTGGGGTTCCTGTACAGGTCTTACTGGCAGATGACAGATGGTTGAGTACCGTACTTTTCGGACTACAAGCCCCTACTTTTTTCTCATGCTTTGAACCCTGCGCTCATTATAACGATGCGTCTAATTTATAGATTTTTACTGGCTAACGGCCACCAGGGGGCAATCTAGCAGGAAGCGCAAGCGTTTACACACTGTAACAGAAGACGTAAGAGGAAGCACTGTCCAATATTTGACAGCTGTTATTCAGGAGTGCTGTACTCCTGTAAAAGTACAGTAATTTTGGGGCTCAGGCTCATCGATGGGTGAAATATTTTCTTACAACATACAAAACATACAAAACATACAAACTAAACAAAGAAGTTAAAATCTTAAATTGGTAGACATATGATCAAAATTTCACAGCTAACAGCACAGATTCAAGATTTAAAGTATGGACAACAAAAGGTATAAAGGTCTTTCACACAATTGTAAAGGAGAATCATCTGAAAAGCTTTGATGAGCTGAAAGAATATGATGACCATCATAGCCTTTTGACTGAAACATTCACTAAAGCTTATAAATCTGAACTTTCAAGGGGATTAATTCATATTAATGTAATGTAATGTAATGTAATGTAATATAATATTAAATTATACAAATGTATTAACAATCTGAGAAGCCACTCTACTGATTACATTAATTGTACATGGGAAAGAGAGAGTCACTTTGTTCTAGCTGATGAAGAGTGGGAAAGTATATATATATACCTCATTGGAGAACCACTGGATCACATATTTGGAGGAAATTCTGTTGGAAAATTGTATCTCTCGCTCCTTTATAACCCCATGTCAAGTGCCCATTACACACATGGAGATGCAGACTGTTGGAGAGGCTGTGGCTGTGGCAGCAGGAGGCAAATCACTATCATGGGATTGTCCTGTTGTTCACAAGTATTGGACCAAGATCAACAAAGCCTTACAGAAAATTTATGACATCACCATCCCACTGGATTTCAGAACTATGTATCTGGGCCTCAGGACTCCTGCCATGGACACAACCAGCAGTTATCTCTGGAACATCTTCCCGGCAGCAGCAAAAAAATGGATGACACAAAATCCACCGACAATCAAGGACTGGACTAGCATTATAATGGACATTCATAATATGGAAAAAATAACATTCTGACTCAATTTGAAAATTGACAAATTTGACAGACTTTGGACTAAATGGAACATTTTCTTTGGGTTTTGTGTGCCATGATTTCCTCTTCATTTGCTTTATTATTTGCTGGATGTCTATTGTTTTTTATTTTATGTCTGTTTTCTCTCTGGTCTTGTTTCCTTCTTTCATTGTGGTTGTTTATGTGTTGTTGAATTAAAAAACATTAAAACACTTATAACACTTAATATATATATTTAAAAAATATATTATTTTCCTAATTTTAAAAGCTAAGCAGAAGGTATGAAGTGGCAGTACTCTGCTCATGGGGAACAGGAGCTCGACTGCTTAGGTCTGGATTTAACTGGAAGCTAAAACGAGACTTTGTGACCTTGAAAATTGTACTGATAAATTTGAAAATTTGTTTACAATGAATAAAAAAACAGCAACTGTATTTTAACTAAGTGAATTTTAAAACATTGTATTTTCATACCCTGAATTTAAAACACTGTACAAACTGAATAGTAAAGCATTGTATTATTTTCCACAGATTTTTAAATCATTGTATTTTTTTTTTTTACGTTGCATTTGTTTTACATCATATTCTTTTTTTTTTTTTTTTTTTTTTTTTTTTTTTACTTGATTGGATGTTAAAAAAATTCAGTTCACCAACTTCAAATGCAAAAAATGTAAAGCTTTGGTAATAAAAACACAAAATAACCTTCATAGTTACTGTATCACAACTCCTGAAGTGGACCACAGGAACACAAGAGAAAAGTATAACTAAAAACACTATACCGGTGCATATGCACAAAATGGGGTCCAAAAATGACACACGTGATTTTCCACGTTAAGTTTGGGATTTATAAAAAGACAATTTAATGTGGGATTGTGCGGTTGTGCCCGCAAACTCCCTGCACCCTATGTACAGAGTTTTCAGAGACGAGGCAGAAAGTGATCTTTGCTCTGACAGGAGAGATATAAATGTATTTAGATCACTTTACTATGACTCATTTAATCACCACTGCTTGTGAGGGGATTACGAGGGTGTTCTGTATTCATGTATTCAACATTTTGTAATTTCTAAAATGATGCTCTTACAAGGTTCTGGCTCATTTTGTTTTATTTAAGCAGAAGCTGGAGATGAAGCAAGCGTCTGACCATCACAACGCTGCTGTCATAGGCACGGACTGATAGTAAAGCTCTGTCCCCGGTCTTCCTCTACCCCACACACACGCACAGTGCACGCACAGATCTCAAGGACCTGCAGTTCCCTCGCGCGTGCGCACACACACACACAGGTCCAGCGAGACCTCTGCCCCTCGCATCACACACACACTGCAGTCTCTGTGTGGGGTTAACAGGTCGTGAGCACGGGACGTGATTTACGAAAGCTGTCAGCAAGGAGTAGTGATACACGAGTCGCTGTAACGTGTAATCTGGAACATCATTCCAGAGGTTTACGGAACACAGACTGATACCATGATTATGTGGGGAATAAGCACCAATGTTGGCCATTTATTTAACCTATATAAAAGAAAGCTATAGCAATGTTCGGAATTGTAAATCCTTTTAAAATAAGTTGTAATTAGTCAGTTTGGAAAATAGGCTGGGGGGTGTGTGTGTAAGAGATAAGAGAACAGGTAAAGTACCGTATCGATAAGGAGAATTGATACAGCAGTAGTATCCCTACCGAGGCGGCAGGTCCAGCGAAGGCCAGGCTCAGGAGCATGAGCAGGGGGATGAGCTCATCCCCTCCGTCCACGTAGGGCATGCTGAGGTCGCGGTCATGGCAGCGGAAGCCCACCTGAGCGGGCTGCACCAGGTCTGTGAGCTCCAGGAAGTACAGCGACACCATGGAGGACGCCACGATGGGCAGCTGCACACAGGACACACAACTCACAACTCACTTTAGGCCCGTGTAAGAAGAGGGAACCAGAATTACACACAGGACAGACAGACAGTTTGCCAGGTTTTACTGTAGTGGAGCCTGTGCTCAAAGGGTTCTGGAGCTGTGGTTTATCTAAAAAGATTTTTAAAAGAGCTAATAAATCCTATATGGTGCTGTGTGGTGAAGGCTGATGTTCTGGACTGATTTTGGAGGGTTGACCTGAGATGGTTCAGCACAGGTAAAGTCGAGAGATTCTCTGCGGAGAAGAGGTGACTCTGTGTGGCTTTAAACTAGTAAAAGTTTAGATATAGAGTTCAAAATGAAGGTCTTATGGCAAAATCTTGGAGCTTGGCTTTGGCTTCTCATGTTTTGGAATTTAAAATAAAGTATATACATTGAAAACTGCACATGACTTTCTCTCAGTCAGATAAGGTCCTTATTAGGATTTGTGCTAGCACTCAATCTACTGGCCACAGAGGGAATTACCATGGGTGAATAAACAAAAGCTTGCTTGCCTTGACTTTCTAATGTAAGCATAGTTTTGATTTAAAGCAGAAATGCTCAGAACAAGTCTAGTGAAGATTTATGAAGTTAAAAACAGAACAGGAGACCTCCGGATTTCTACCTTTGATGTCACAAATCTAGGAAATTGTAAAGGGAGTGTTTATCAGATAGGAGCAGAGAGGATGAGCTCGTAAACAGCATTAATAAAACAAGCAAACAATCAAACATCATGAATTGAGCTAAATACAACTATGTTTTAGATGCAAGAACAATGTTAGAACAGGGTTAAAAGCTTAAAAAGTCTGTTTTGCATAATATGTGTGTTTTGAGTTACTAAATAACTGGTCTGAATTTGTACAAACTTGGTTGGAGCAGCAGTGTTGCAGTGGGCTAAATGTTTGTACTGAACCAGAAGATTGTCAGTTTGCCTTAGCATATGAATGGAAGCCCAATCCCTATGTTCCTCAGGGATATATCCAACACTTTACACAGCTGTAGTATTAGAAGCACACAAGAGTAAGGTCTAGTCCAGGACTGACTCAACTAAGCTTGACTAACCCTGATGTTGTAAATGTGCAGTTTTTCTAACCTCCACAAAGTAGAAACATGGCAGCAGTGTCAGACTGTCTTTTGGAGGTTTCTTCTTGAGTTTCTCTGGAGACGTCATCATCATTGTATCCGATCTGAAACACACACACAGATACACACAACATAAAAACATTACATACATGAGGTTTGGTGGTGTACCGCTGTTGCTGACAGTTTGCAGAGCCGCTGAAGGATGGGAGTAAAGCTGAGAGCACATCCCCCTCAAGGAAAGCAGAGTCTTCCTGTAGGCCAAACTCATACCACTGACACACAACATGAGGTGAGGAGACATGGCGGTGGTCCCTCAGACAGAACTAGAGAGAAATTAAACGAATTAAAGAAAAGCCTAAACTTTAAACCTTCTTCTGTAGTTTACTTACACTGAACAAAATGTGAATGCAACACTTTTGTATTTGCGCCCATTTTTCATGAGCTGAACTCAAAGATATAAAACATTTTATATACAGTAAACACAAATATTGTTCATAAATCTGTCAAAGTGTGTAATCCTTCCCTCCCTCACAGGTGTGGTCGATCTGGCCACAATACCAGCGTTCTCTGGTTAGCTTGCACATGCCTGGTAGGCAGAGAGTGAGTGCAGCAGGCAGGAGCGCAGTTTGTTTTGGATGTTATTTGCCGTTTTATGGCCCACATTTCATTTGATTTTGTTTTGTATATTAGGGCATGTCACCTACACTTTGTCTCTAGAGCAGATCGGAAGAAACTTAAAAGTGAGAGATAAACGGGACACCAAAGTTAAATGCTGCTCCACATCACCCTGATCTATCGCCAGAGCTATGGCAGTTATTATTGTAAGTAAACCTACAGCAGGTTAACGTGTGACCGTGGAACTATGAGGACAAGGCCTGTCTAAAAGCAGTCAGACTTGGACATAACTCTCTAGTTTTATGTACATTTCTCAGGTATCTGTATTAAAATGTCTGGTGACTTTTTAGTATTACTCATTACTTTTTAACCCTGTTAAATCTGTACTTTCTACTCCTTACATAATCAAATCAGGCTTGTTACTTTTGCCCCTGGGTCCTTTCACTTCTAAACTTTTGATCCCGGACTCACGTACAAACTGTTGGAAGAAACAGACGCCGATTGGACCAAAGACTGTGGTGGGAACACAAGAAGAACCAGGAGAGAGCGGCGACGTGTGTGAGATCAGCGCTGTGTGTGTTCAGAAACACAGACCGGGCTTTAACGCCTCAGCTAAGTACAAGCTTTGGGGAAGGATCAGGTCAGTCAAAGTGCAGTCAGGTTTTCCTTTTACTTAACATTCATCATTGTTAACAAGCTAAAATGTAGAGAATAAAATCAAACTATGTCTTATCGCTAAGGTTACCTTTTTTACCACTTAATTAAAGTCAAATTAATTATAATTAATTCATTGCCACCTTTGTGGAGCTAATAACAATAACATTGAATGCTTAGCACATTCATGTGAATAGGTGAATAAGACCTTTTGTGGAAATGCTTCTTTCAATGTTGATATATGTAATTCAGTGTTATAAACCATAACTAATTGTAGGTTTAATGTTAATTAAATATGATTTGTTATTATGGCGATCTGATTTGACTCTGTGCCAATTAGTATTCACTGCACAATTGTGAGGCTTGTGATTGTCACCTGAGTCCTGTCCCGTTTGATAAGGGGATAATATGGCATGTGCAGGTTGAGGTCCAGTTATTATTCTCCAAGTCCTGACTGGTTTTATTACACAATGCCACATATATATGCGTATATAGAAAAAGCAGTATTACAAGTTTATCATTGTGATCTTTTCACCTGTGGCATATGTTGAAAATGACTACTGGGGCTATGAGACTTAAAACAATGCATCTGGTGTCAACCAATGTAATTTCTATGTCCATATTAAAAATAATAATAATAATAATAATAATAATAGAATGATTGCCATAAAAATTCAAATTTTGCCTAATCTTCTGAAGTTGAAACTTCAGGCTTAGAATTAAATATCAACTAATCAGTCTGTTTCATCGGTCAAAATTGTATAAGTCCAAGATTCTAAAGTTTGGTGTGTGTTTGGCTGATCTTTATTCCTCTGGGAGAAAAATGCATTTGGTGAAAACGGCCTTTGACATTAATGTCACATATAAATATGGATACATATTGGATACAAAAACCTCTTTCGGAGCAGATTGGACAATGTTTCCAGGTGAAAGTTTATATTTTGAGAGGTGAAACTGATAAAACTAATACAAATAAAATGAATACTTTGTAGTGTCTTGCCTTAAATTCCCAAATCTATAATTTATGGATGATTTAAAATTCCACCAAATCGAAGAAGATGCAGACCCTGTGAGATTGAGATGAGAGCCAAACTCTGACCAGGACTAAACAGGAACACCAGAATTAAACTGAAGACAACTGGCGGATGGCTCACAAAGCCGCTGCAGGTTCTGGATCATCTCCATGTGCTTGGAGCTCTTTTGTGCAGGTCTTGCAGCAGCCTTTGTGCGAGTCGCTGATAGATCATCCACTGCACACGAGCTGCACGTCCCCACGCACACGTGCACACCCGCTGCGCGCGCACTGCACACGCACTGCTCGCGCTGGAGGCTGTGTGGACAAACCTATGAAGCAAAACGCAGCGCCGTGTTTCCAGCGCTCGTCAATTAAGCCCGGACCAATCAGAGAGCTGCGCTGCGTCTGAGCCGTAAATCTCCGTTTAAATGTCAGACGGACGCCTCACGCACGCGCACTGCAGTACACGTGCACGCGACAGGAGCATCTATGGATCCCGTTAACCGTGAATGAGACACGGGAGGATCAATGGTCCGTTACGCAGCGCAAACCTGTTTCTGTTTGTAAAAACCACAATGAAAAACAAAAGCTTACCTGAGTAAACGTTTCTGCGTTCACGCTGGTTTACATTCACGTTGATTTCTTTTTCTTGCACCTCCAGAACCGTACTGAAACGGACCCGTCCACTGCACCGGAGGCACGCCTTCCTCCTCGGGCGCAACGGCTCGCTTTGTCTCGGTGTGTGGTGGTCTGGGGAGGTTTGCTCTTGGTCAGAGCTCGGTCTGTTTCGGCGGATATTGAAAGAAATCAAAGGAGCTCCACGATCCCGCGCGCCGCTGAGCCGTGGTGCGTGTGCGTGCGTGTGCGCGCGTGCTGCGGAAGCCTGGAGGTGTGTGTGTTACAGAGGAGGTGAATGTGGCTGCATGTGGGAGGTGAGGTGTGAGATTTGACAATAAAAACTCATAGTTAAGATGACCATAAACGAACACACTAATATTAGACTAATAATTGAGTCAAATAAAAGATTTAAACCAGTATGCCAGACAGAATCCTAAATCACAGGAATAAGGAAAGTCGGGAATTAATTTAGCATAAATAAAGCTATTTCAAAATGACTGATGCTGCATATTTTGAAACCCACAATGTTTTCTTTTGTTTCTTTTGTTTCTTTTGTTGTTGTTTTTATATATATATATATATATATATATATATATATATATATATATAACAAATAAAAACAAAATGTGAATAAAGACAACAAGACACACAAAAAAGTAGGCCTAGTCTGGCATATGTCCCTTTTTGTACCTGTCCCAGTTGTCCCAATGTCTGGCAAACTTGTCCGTTTTCAAATTCAGTGCAAGAGTTATAGTTGTTCCATTTTATAGATGTTTATAGTTATTTCAGTCCATAGTTTGTGCTTCTCCATTGGGATTGGTTACATGTTCCCATTCTTCATCCTAACACAATTTCCTTCTTGTTCCATGCATTTACTTCATCTGTCAGGAGAGTTGGGGCAGAGCTGTAGAGCACCACCTGGTAGTGAGTTGAATCTGCTGGCAAAGGAGGGAACAAGGCAAACTTGTCAGATGGCTGCAACCCTCAAACCTCGTGGACACCTATAGTGAGTAGTGCTGTCAGGCTGAAGAAGGAGTCATCTTCTGCCTTGTTGGCTTGTGGGACAGGCAAAAACTTAGGGTGAGAGCTCACGGAGGAGGACATCAGTCAGCCTTAAAGAAATTCTGGTAAACTTGTCCGACACCATGGACAGTGCTTCACCAACACCGTCTAGTGGCAGGAATACTTTGAGGGTCTCCTCGAACCCATTGTCACGACTTACGAGGAGGAAGCAAAGACTTAGGACTCGGAGGCGGACTCGTCCATCAACCAAGCTGAGATCACTGAGGTTGTTTGCTAGCTCCTTAGTAGATAAGGCTGGTGAATGAGATCTGTCCTGAGTTTCTAGAGTCTCTGCTAACACGCCTCTGCAACATCACATGGCGGTCGGGCACAGTACCTCTGGACTGGAACTGGTGGGCTCCCTGTTCAAGAAGGGGGACCGGAGGGTGTGTTCCAACTACAGAGGGATCACACTCCTCAGCCTCCCCATTAAGGTCTCTTCTAGGGTACTGGAGAGGAGAGTCTGATCAATAGTCGAACCTCGGAGTGGTGTGGTGTTGGTCCCTGTCGCAGAAACACTGGACCAGCTCTATGCACTCCATACGTTGATTGAGGGCTCATGATTGAGGGCTCATGGCAACAGTTTGCAACAGTCCACATGTGCGTTGTGGATCTAGAGAAGGAATGTCTACAGAATGTCCCTCCTGGTGTCCAGTGTAGGATGCTCTGGGAGTATGGGGTCCGGGCCCCTTTGCTAAGGGCTGCCCAGTGCTTGACAGGAGTAGGAGCTGTGTTCTCATTGGCGGCAGTGAAAAGTAGACCTGTTGCATGTTGGACTGTGACAGGACTTCCCCTTTTCACCGCTTCTGTGCATTGTATTTATGGACAGATTTTCCGGGCACAGTCACAGGTCGAAGGGCATCTAGTCCTCTGTGCACCCTTATGGTGCCCTCTGAGGTAGGTTGGGCCCATGTCATCCCTTTGAGCTGAGCCCAGCCGGGACCTGTGGGCAGAGATCCAGCCACCAGGTGCTTGCATTGGAGCCCCAACCCCAGGACTGGCTCCAGAGTGATTTATAGTTGATACTTGTCGATAAAGGTCTTGTTGAAGTACCAGTATTACTACACTCGAAGAGGGATATAATCACGCATGGGAAATGTGGCCATTAAGAATGATATGACTTTGAATAGGGTTAAGTCAGGTAAATTGGGCCACATTAGTTTTCTTTCTTTTTTTATGTAACAGATAAATCACAGAGAGCAGAGGGCAAAAACCAAAATAAAAAGAAAACAAGTAGCACAAAAAATTAAAAGAAACAAAATCAGAACCAATTCAAATGAAAATCAGAGTCCCCCCTAGTCCAAAGTCTGTCAAATTTGCCCATTTACAAATTAAGTCAGAATGTGATTTTTTTTTTTTTTTCCATTTTCCGTATAACATATATTATTCCGAATAATATCCAAGATGGTGCAGCAGAAGGCCGCCCTGGTGTTTCGGTGCACTTTGTTTTGTCTGCTTTTGTGCGTGAATCGTGTGTCAGTGTGCTCTTACACCCATGAAGAGCTCTTAACTATCAGATCCAGTTTCCACCAAAGTCACTTTCAATTATGACAAACCCTGGTTCACACCAAAACTGAGGCAGTTAAGGCAGCAGAACGAGGCAGCGCACAGGGCTGGTAACAAAGAGCGCTATAAATGCGAAGGATGGATTTAGCAAAAAGGTGTCGAGAGCTAGATCATAATACAATATGCGTCTGAGGAAGGAGTTCTCTGACAACAACCACTGCCTCTGTGTGGAGTGGGCCGCCCAAAGTCCCTCACGCTGCAGACGACCAAAAACTGGCCGAGGAACTTAACACCCTCCACTCCAGGTTCAAGACCACCCCCACTGTTGCCACCTCTGCCAACCGTGTGCTCTGCTGAGAAGGTGATCGGTTGCAGACTTCCATTGATGAGGCATTTCCAAAAGCCTCACAAATGTAAGAAGCATTATAGACGCCTTTCACCTGGTCCCAAACGCTCACCGGCTCCCGCTACACCAACAAAAGCCCCCCCACCTATCCCCCCTCGCATTTCACCTGGTATCTCCCATAGCTAGGATGCACTGGGTCTCAGCGTTGCCGGGACTTATAGTCATAATAAAAATCAAACCTACCCGGGGCCCTGTGTAAAAACAGCCTCCCCTAGTGCTATTTCTGTAGTAACATCACACAGATGGGGAAACAAAATGCGAGTCAGACTGCCCAATCTGAGAAATTTGATTCATATTCCCTGTAAAAAGATAACGCCCAGTCTCACTGAAACTAGTCTGAAACTTGCTGTGCTAAATGTCAGATCCTTATGTAACAAATCATTCTTAATTAATAATTTTATTTCTTCTTTATAATCTTGATTTTATGTTTTTAACTGAAACATGGCTTGACAAAAACACAGTAAATTTAGTTCTAATAGAATCTGCTCCACCCAACTTTATGTTTGAATCTGAAACACGAGAAAACAAAAAGGGAGGAGGTGTGTGCGCTTTTGTTAGAGATGAAATAGTTACCCACAGTTTGTCCTTTGGGGTGTTTTCAACATTTGAGTACGTAGCCTTTAAAATTGAGCTAAAACAGTCTCCATCCATTCTCTTCATTCTTTTTATACAAGCCTCCTCAGCACTGCAAAAGTTTTATTGATGATTTTACTGAGATGCTTTCAGTCGTATGCACAGACTTTGATGGTTTGATCATAACAGGTGATTTCAATATTCATGTTGATAATATCTGTGACAGAAAACGCTAAAGAGCTTCATGCTGTCCTTGAAACTTTCGGTCTTACTCACCACGTGAGTGGCCCAACCCGCAGCAGAGGGCACACTCTAGATCTTCTAATTACAAAAGGGGTTAATATTTCAAACGTCAATGTGGTCGATGTTGCTCTGTCTGATCATTTCTGTGTCTTCTTTGACCTGTCTGTTTTTCCCAAACCACCAGCTGGTCCTGCAGTTGTCCGGAGGAGACACATAAATGACAGCACGGGAAAACTGTTTATGGAAATGATTGACTTTGAAAATGTCTCATGTTCTAATGTAAATGATTTGTTGAACTCTGTTACATCTAGTGTTTTGAATGTTCTCAACACCATTGTCCCTATGAAGGCTAAAATTGTTAAAAATAAGCAGAAGGCGCCATGGAGAAATGATGATTCGGTCAGGGCACAGAAAAGGGAGTGCCGCCGGGCCGAACGAAAATGGCGCAAGTCGAAGCTCCAAGTTCAGAAAGAGATTTACAGAGAGAAGTTGTACATGTACAACCTCATTTTATGTAGAACTAGGGAAGGAATATTTTTCTGAAATAATTGGAAGCTGCAGTAACAACTCGCGTGTCCTGTTTGCCACAGTAAACAGATTAACAAACAAACCCTCCAGCTGCCACATCCGAGTGTAATGAGTTTTCATTATTCTTTAATGACAAAGTTCAGGGCATTAAAAATGCTATGAATTCTACAATGCAAAAAATAACCCTAAAACCACCTACACACTTAGAGCTGACTCACTTTGCACCTGTAACTGACAAAACTGTCCTGGAGATCATCACCAGTCTGAGTTCATCTACATGCTGCCTTGATGTGTTACCCACCAGATTTCTAAAGTCTGTGCTGAACAGTTTGTTAGCACCACTCACTCAAATAGTTAACATGTCGCTTCAATTTGGAACATTCCCAATTTCTTTGAAAACTGCGGTCATAAAGCCTCACCTGAAGAAGAGCAGTCTTGATGCCGCAGTACTGAGTAATTACCGGCCCATTTCTAATCTGCCATTTTGGGGCAAAGTCCTTGAAAAGGTTGTTTACCAACAGCACACTGATTTCCTCTTAATAAACAACTCATTTGATGTTTTCCAGTCAGGTTTTAGACCTCATCACAGCACTGAGACTGCTCTTGTCAAGGTGAAAAAATGACATCCACCTGAACACTGACGCGGGCAAAGCCTCAGTCTTAATTCTGTTAGATCTGAGTGCTGCTTTTGACACTGTCGATCATGGGACCCTCTTACAGAGACTAGAGGACTGGGTGGGCATCACTGGCACTGCGCTAAACTGGTTAAAGTCCTATCTGGAAGACAGGAAGTTCTTTGTCGAAATTGGTAACTGTGTCTCAGACCAGATGCCCCTGACCTGTGGGGTGCCCCAAGGGTCAATCCTGGGACCCCTTCTGTTCAACCTCTACATGCTGCCGTTAGGTCAGTTGATACGCAGCGAGAATGTGTCCTATCACAATTATGCAGACGACACTCAAAACTATGTTTCACTGACGGCAGGTGAATATGGACCAGTGGATTCACTCTGTCACTGCATCCAACAGATCAGTGTGTGGATGCAAAACAACTTTCTCCAGCTGAACTCAGACAAGACTGAAATCATCGTCTTTGGCCCACAGAAACAAAAAACTGCGTTTCAGTTTTATGCAGCTAAAATCTGGAACAGTCTTCCTGAGGATGTGAGACAGGCCGCTACTCTGGCAATGTTCAAATCTAAACTAAAAACTGTTTTGTTTGGCTGTGCATATGACTGAAATGCTTTTCTTTGCACTCTTCTCTTTTATGTCTTGAACTATTATTTTGTGAATTCTGCCATGTCTTTGTGATTTTAATGCATTTTTTCCTGTTGTGTGAAGCACTTTGAATTGCCTTGTGTATGAATTGCGCTCTACAAATAAACTTGCCTTGCCTTGCCTTGCCTTTCCATAATAAGAGTGTAAGATCAAGGGTTATTTTGCATTATAGTTCATGCTAAAACTTTAGAGCAAAGGCCTATGTGTTTATTATTTTGTTTATTATTGTTTCTTATTGAAAAATCAATGCAGAATGGCAAGTCTTTATATCCAGAAGTTTGAAAACTACTGTGAGCTGCCACTTGGGACAGTCACCAAGTTGGAGGCAGAGATAAAGTCTCTCGGAAGCGCAGAGCAAGTGGAATGGGGTGAAATAACGGTCACAGAAAAGGTCAAAGAGTTTATGCAGCTGCGGAGATGAGCTCACTAAGAGGTGGATCTTAGAAGGAGGGAGATCCGGAATAATAATGAAGTAGTAGGTTGATACAACTTACGCGTGCCAAATGTAAAGAGGCTATAGGACAAGTGGTTTTACGGGGGGTAAAAATTCATGAATCAAGAGACAATAAAAAGGCGTGTAACAGCCAGAGGTCGTTTTTTTCCTGCAGAAAATTGCCCCGGGTTGTTGGTGTTTGTCATCTCGCCAATAAAGACTCGTTTTGCATTGAAACTTCTAAAGTCTGGATTTCGGTTATTCTCCACAAAGAGTTTTCTTCTTCAGTTGGCGAGCCAGGCAGGAGGTTTTCTGAACGGGAGAAGTCCACTGGGAGGAATGCGCAAATCAACCACAAAAATTTAAAATAAGCAGACCTTGTTTTTTCTGCTAAATTTATTGTGTTGGTGGAGAGCACAGAAAGGACTTCTCGCAATAATTCAACCTCAGAACCTAATCCAAATGAACAACTAAAAGGAACAACCAATTAGAACAAAATGTTCTCAAAACAAACATAATTTGTGAAGCTTCAATGCAAAAAACAAGACATAAACCATGGTGCATGATTGTAGAGTGGATTTTGAATGTGTGTATTGCATGATTGGAAGTGTGTCTGTCTCACCTTTTAAGTGAAAAGCAGAATTGTTGAAAGGAGAATTAAAAAAAAAAAAAAAACGTGATCACAAAGTGCAAATAAAGGTGAAAAGCACAGGCTTATACCTAAAAGCACGTAGCGAAAAAAAGGCCACAATCTGACAGATGGAGGAGGAGGCTCCAGTTGACGGAGAGCGTGCAAAGTCAGTTCTACATCTGTTTGTCAGAAAAGCGCAAATCACACGAGGTGATAAGAGAAAGTGCACAAAAGTAGTTGCCAGAGTGAGCGACGTGAGTAGATGAGAGGGCGCAGTCTACGCAGGCCACGAATTAAATTGAGTAATTGGTAATCAGGGGTGCCAATCCGCGGTGCAAAAACAGATCCACTTTGCTTTTGCCGGTGAATCTGCGTTTGGATCTTGCGACACTTTTATCCCCTTATAAATCATTAGGACTTCTCTTGACGAAGAGGGGATGATTTGCGAAAAGCCACTTGAACCCACGTTAAGCTATCTATTGCAGATGCGCGGGGGGCGAAAGGGGGCATTTTGAGTTGGATTTAAGTCAACGGCCCTTGACGAAGGGAAGCGTGACCCAAAATGTGGTGAAAGTGGTCACATCAAACCTGCAGCAGAAGGTGTTAAGTTGCTCAGCCAGTTTTCGATTGTCTGCAGGGGGGGCTCGGGGCTTATGATTGGTGAGAAGCCGGAGCCCCCGCGGGGGCTGTTGTCAGAGTACTGCTGCTTCAGACACGTATTGTACTGTGATCTCGCTCGAGAAACCTCTTTGCTAAATACTCTCTGTCACCAGCCCTGTGCTCTGCCTCCTTCTGCTGCCTTAACTGCCTTAGTTTTGGAGTGAACCAGGGTTTGTCATTGTTGAAAGTGACTTTGGTTTGTGTTGGTATGATGCTGTCCTCACAGAATCGAGTGTATGACGTCACAGTGTCCGTGTACTCATCCAAACTATCTGTGGCAGCTCTGAAAACCTCCCAGTCTGTGATGTCCAAACACGCACGGAGCTCCTCCACTGCCTCATTGGTCCACTTCTTAGATTTCCTCACTGCAGGTTTGGAGAGCTTCAGCCTCTGTCTGTACGTGGGGATCAGGTGAACCATGGCGTGATCTGAAAAGCCGAAAGCAGCGCGAGCCACGGCGCAAAAGGCGTTACTGACTGTTGTGTAGAAGTGATCCATCGTGTTCTGCTCTCTGGTCGGAACTTTAATAAACTGTCTGTACTTTGGTATTCCAGTAATGGAATAAATTTAAGTTGACTGCAATTGATTAGAAACAATTAAACTAATTGTGGGGCAAATAAAGTTACAATGAAAGCGTCAACAAAGAAAGACGTTGTAATATTTAATGTAATATAAAACTAAGAACTAAATTATAGGCACAAGTCAACCCACTAACAAACTAACAAAGCTAACTGACATGTTGGGTTGCTTGGTCTCGTCGTTTTTTGTTTGTTTGTTTTTTTGTTTGTTTGTTTGCTTTTCTGTCTATCATTTCTTGGGAGCGTGGTTAAAGGAAGCGGGATCGTGGACCGTGCCATGGCATTTTTAATTTTTTCATTTTTTTTTTCCATTTTTCATTTTAATTTTTTCTTTTAAAAGCACTTCAGTTTATGTATCTATTTTTTGTATACTTTTAAGAATGGGCCATGGTATCATTTTGTTTTGTTTTTTTATACTTTGAAATTTTGATGTTTTCAGGCGTTACTGACTGTTGTGTAACAGTGATCCAACGTGTTCTGCTCTCTGGTCGGAACTTTAATAAACTGTCTGTACTTTGGTAGTTCGTGGCTGAGATTCCCCTTGTTAAACTCACCCAGGATAATACACAAGGAGTCCGGGAAGGTCCGCTCCACACTCAGAATCTGGTCCGCGAGCGCGCGCTGTGCCACGTGCACGTTTGCGCTTGGTGGGATGTAAACAACAGCCAGAATGAATTAGGCGAACTCACGTGGCGAGTAGAATGGTTTGCAGTTAATGAAAAGATATTCCAGATCAGGAGAGCAGTGTTTGGCGACCACAGTCACATCCGATGACCAGGCGTTGTTGATGTAAAAACAGACTCCTCCGCTGCATGTTTTTTCACCTCGGAAAGACCCTTCTGGCGGTCCGCACAAAGAAGATGAAAACCCTCAATCTGCACGGCGCCGTCCGGGATCGGCTCACTGAGTGCCACGTCTCCGTGAAGCACAAAACAGGAGATGAAGAAAAGTCTCTGTTTCGTCTCGATATCAGCAGCGCCAGTTCGTCCATTTTGTTGGAGAGTGAGCGAACGTTGGAGAGGAAAATTCCAGGTAAGGGCGTCCGAGTGCCCCGTCTCCTGAGGCGCACGAGGACCCCCGAGCGTTTTTCCTCGCCTGCGGCGTCTCACTCTTTTAGTAAAAAGAATGGCTAATTCAGTAGCAGAAGCTAATTTACGAGCAAAAACAGACAAAACAAAGAGCACCAAAAAGCCAGGGTATCCGTCTGCGGCGCCATCTATGGAAGAGACGGAGAGCAGAAGACTGAAAACAAACGATATACGACCAGAGTCCAACGAAGATACTACGCTAAAGGATCATAAAGAATAAAGAATCATATTCCAGACAAGTTCAAAAAATGAAACGAAAGAATGAGGATAACCTGTGGAGGAGGTAGACAGAACCATGGCAGACCTACAACGTGGACATGGAGATGAGATAACCCCAAATGGCTCCCTGGCGAGCAAACAGGGAATGACACTTCGTGGGGGAAAGCAGTTAAAACCACACCAGTCAGAAGATGATGATGAAAATGGAGTGGCCATCATTCTCTGAACATTTAATTCATCAGGTTGAAAGTGTTCGAAGAGTAGGGCAGAGTGAGGAGGAAGCCAACAGGCTCCTTGTGAAGAAATGAACCCAACTACAAGTGACAGAGTTGAATGACAAACAGAAGAAAAACAAAGAAAAAACCGAGGCCCCTGTGATAAGAGCAGAGTAACCGCAGGGTCAGAGCTTCCCAACCAGGCTGACACCCACTGAGCCGCAACAATGATGGAGGAGCGGAAAAATCTGCAACGACATAAAGTCTTCAGACAATGGGGATTAACCGTTGTATCTGTGACTTCCAACATAATGCAATATTGTTTTGTTTTATGATTTTCTTTACAGTTTTAGGAATGAAAAGGACCTGATGAGATGTAAGACACAGGATGTGATCAACTGCAGTGAGTCTAGAGTCACCGGTATAAGAAGGAGCAGTAATGGAATAAATTTAAGTAACTGCAATTGATGAGAAACAATTAAACTAATTGTGGGGCAAATAAAGTTATGGTATGGTGGTATGGTTTCATGGAATCATTTTTTTTTTTTTAATACTTTGAAATTTTGATGTTTTAATTATTATTTTTTTAAACCAATAAAACATGTGTAATGAAAACTGAACGAAAGCGGCAAAAAAAACAAAGAGGAAATTGATTTGATAAATACAGTTTTGTGGCATTTACATTTTAAAAAATGTCAAAGTTATGGAAAGTTATATTGGATATCTGAACACTAAACTCATTGGGATTAAAACAAGTTTTAATAGATGGGACCGTAAATTTTAGGTATATGACATTGGATTTGAGATTAAATAATGAGGATTGGTTTTCTTTTCTGCTGTCTCATGTGGTCCACTTTAATTATACATTTGCAACGGTTATGGAACTTAAAGAATTCAGTTCATATACAGTGCTTGGGTGTGAACTAAAATGTGAAGAGTATTTTATCATTTCTAGGAGTATAGAGTAATAGATGTTAAGAGAATTGTCCAGAAGTATGGAAAGATTACTCAAAAGGTAGAACATTATTAAGTAATCTAAGTTTTTTTAAAGAAATGTCATGAAGTTCAAATTCTATGGTAGAATGATGACTAGAATGGTGCTTCATGGTGATTTTACAAATGAACAATAGCTAATATTTGCTGTATTTCAGATCATGTTGGGGAATTATGGGAGATTATTTGGACAAGGAGCTGTTCCTGTGATGAGAGGAGATGGCTGCGTGGATGTGAGACCTGCTGAAGACCTACTGTCAATGATTAGCCTTCACCTAAAAGTGCCACCAAAATATCTGTTGTGCTCCAAAAGTCAATTGTACTTTACTGGACTGATCCAACTGAACTTTCTGTTGGTTGAAGTGTTCGCTGAACATGTGAGTGAAGAGAATGAACTGTTCATATTTGACCTCTGAGAGAAAGAGGGTCGAATCTGAGAGAAGGAGCAGTGAGCCCTCTGAGAAAGAGAGAGGGTGATCATTGTCTCATGTGTGTTTAACCCTCTGAAGAAGAGGGGAGAGTGGCAGAGTTTAAGGAAATAACTGCTGTGATGGACAACAGTAATCTGCAATAGACTTGGTTTTTTCAACATCATAGTCATCTGAACTTCATCTCAGCGGACGCGAGACTGGATCAGAACGGAGAAGTGTTCATGTGACATCAGCATCTGCAGCTGCAGCAAAGTGAAAGGACATGAACTGAAGAACATCAACAAGGAGCAGGTTCACGGGGCACACAATATGGGCACAGGAACTCACATCCACGGACAAAAATTGGTTCTACATTTAAATGTATGGGTGTTTAGTTGAATGGGAAATGTTTGGAATTAATGACTGGATTTTTTTTTTTGATTTTTTCACAATTATGTTAAATTGAAGTTGTTATTGGTGAATGTAACTTTTATGTTTGAGTGGGTTTGACGAGAACAATATTTTGTGTTTGAGATGTGGACCATAGGAGAGAGCAGTTAAGCTTAAGAAGTCATGGGTTATTATAGTGTCTTCAGAATATGTGATGATGAAATTATAATGGAGTTTGGGAAGGCTTTGCCAAACAAATATAATAATTTGAAATAAATAGGTAAATCAATACATAATCTTCATTATCAGCCGCATTAACAAAAAGAACAGGAAAAGAACTTCTTCTGTAACTTAGAGGTAGAATTTTTTGTGTCAAGAGGGTGCGATAAGTACACTTGCTGGGGGAAGGTGATGAATGGATAAAGTATCAACTGGGATCATCCCTATTTTTTGTTTGTTTGTCTTTTTATTTTTGTTTTTTCTCTCAAGGATCTATGTCCAAAATGGTTATGGGACATGTTGAGCCATGTAAGGGAATCCCTGGAAGGTGCTTTGGAAGTTCATCATGAAAGGACCAGAATGTTTTGTTTTATGTACCTTTAAGTAGTAGAAGTATGTTTTTTTGTCGATGCATTCATGTGTATAAGAATATTGGAGAGTGGTGAAAGTTTACTCATGATCATGTTTTTAGTAAATCATGCAATGTGACTCTAAAAAATGAAATACAACAACATTTATCAAAGTCCAAAGACCAGTTAGTAGAGAAGCTAAATTTGAAAGGTGTAAGTGAGCACTTGGTGATTTGATTTGAGTGACTTATACAGATGAAGGCTGAGATTTCTTTCTCCATGTTTGTGATTATAGTTTCCTATGTTCTTCATAATTCTTAATTTTTGTATGCTTATATTTTTTATTATCTTATTCAGTAATCAAGTTTTGTACCTGCATTTGTTCAGCTTTTGTAATGTTTTGTGTGGACCTCTAAGAGAGGTCCAAGGGGGGATTGATGAGGCATTTCCAAAAGCCTCACAAATGTATGAAGCATTATAATAAAGAGTGTAACATCAAGGGTTATTTTGCATTACAGTTCATGCTAAAACTTTAGAGCTAAAAGCAAAGGCCTGTGTGTTTATTATTTTGTTTATTATTGTTGTATAAGCATCTTGAATAAGCATAAAATGATAAATTCCTATTTTTGTCGCATGTAACATCCGGTCACGTGGTTTACGTATACAGCACTTTAGCCAATCATGCTCTTGCCGCGACCGATATAAGCTTCCTGTACGTCTCTCTATTCAGAGCGTGGGAGAGAGGCCACAGGACAGCTGCACAGGTTAGTCTCATCAAAGGAAACACTCGCTTTTACTTGATTTAAACTGCCTTAAACTAATGTAGAAAAAGATTCAGTTGTAGTCATCTGGACTCTGTTTTAGAAAAAACTAAACATTTCGACTCTCATCCAAGAGTCATTCTCAATCAGTGAAACAAGTCTGAAACTCCTGTTTACATCCTACTCTGTGAAAGCCCTGCCCACAGAGCGGGACCTCCTGCTAATGCCATGAGGTCGTGTTAAGTATATAATACATTTCTGGTTTCATTCAGACTCACCAAATCAGTTGCAAGAATGGATGTGTTTGACTCCCTTGGTTTTAAAATACCTAAGTGTAGTGAGTGGTATACCAAAATGTGAAGCAGAGGAAGTGGAGGATTTCCTTCTACAATAGAACGTTCAGTTAAAATAAATTCACCTGAAAGTGATTTACAGAACAAATTAGTTTTAGAGTTCAAAACTGGTTCCCCTTTTGAGTTGTTGACCCCTATTCTGCCGTACACGTTCAAACCAGCTGAATATTGCGTGCAAAACTTATTAACTAACCAGAATTTATGCAGCTAATGTAGGTTGTACAAACTAAAACAAAGACTTACTTGGCTGACTTGAAGGAACAGGACTTTACAGAAGTTTTGCAAGAATTAATGATTCAAATAAATGAAGCAGTCGCCGAGTTGCGTCCTGCTAAATCTGGAAGCACCACAGAACTCAAAATGACTGACCCCACACAACCACAACACAAAATGGCCACCGACCCTGAACCGCTTACTACACCTGCTGCAGGTGAAATGGGACAAAGACACCCTACAATCAGCATGTCTTCTTCTGATTTGAATCCACCTGGGATACAGAAGTACGTTGTGAAACATATTGTAAAAAGTCACTATGTGCGTTCTTCACACAGACTGCGAATGTTTTCCGGCAAAACACCCCGACCACAACATGAAGTGGATTATGACGCATGCCGTTCAAGTGTGGACATCATATTGAAAGACCCTGCTGCGTCTGAATCACAAAGAACAACGCAGACCCTCGGCAGCTTATTGCCACCTGCTGTTGACATTCTGAAGCACTTCAGTGCGGATTTACCAGCTGAAACATTAATTCAACATTTAGATTCAGCATTTGGAACTGTACAAGATGGGGAAGAACTGTATGTAAAGTTCATGGACACTGCAAGATTCGGTTGAGAAGCCATCTGTTTACTTACAACAACTTCAAGTAGCAATCAGTCTTGCTGTAAAGCGGGGAGGAGTAAAGTCGAGTGATGTCAAGAGGCACCTGCTGAGCCAATTCTGCATGGGGTGCTGGGATAATAACCTAATTTCTGAGCTCCAGCTAAAACAACGGAAAGCCAACCCACCTTCTTTCGCTGAGCTGCTGTTACTGTTGAGGACGGAAGAAGATCGTGAAGCAAGACACAGCGGATGAAACAACATCTCGGGACATCAAGACGAGTCGCCGCTCAAGCACAGTTTGCAGTTGAAGAAAGTGATGTGCTGCCCTGTTGACGCTCACCAAGTACAACAGCAACTGGCTGCTCTGACTGCTTCCCGAGGCACCCAGTCAATCACCAGTCAACCACTCCAAGAGTTCAAAAATCATGTCAAAACCCCAGAACTGCTCGAACTACATCTTTATTGTCTCCAAGCCCAAAGCCTGGGTTTTGTTTTCGCTGCGGTGAAGATGGACATATCGACCGCAGTGTGAGATTCAAGCCCACACAGTACAACTCCTGTCCTCATCGGCATGAACACATTAGAGCCGCTATACGAACAGTGCTGTCACTCATCATTCCAGCCAAATGCCCAGGGTTACAGAGCTGCCCTAAAGACATTACAGCTGTTACAGAAATGTAAGGACTATGGGAATGTAGGAGTCATGAGACTGAATAGCAAAGCACTTGTGCGAGTTCCGGCCGGTCGCACCATCGTCATCGAGGGCTCTGTAAAGGCCCTTCTGCACAACCGAGCCATAGTGTCCTCCTGCAACATCCTGCCTCCCCTCTGCCCGGTGGAATACACGTCAGCAGTTGTCATATCACGTTTCCAGCTCTACCTCCATTTAAGGTTCCTGTGGTCATTACCAATGAATCAGAGTGGGACACTTTCATTCCACAACGGAGTATCATTGCCAATCTAGAGGACTATCACTGCATCTTGTCCGAACACCAGGTGACTGACCATCCCACTAAGAATCCACCATCTAAACTGAATCTCAGCTTTGGCGATTCGCCGCTATCATCCGAGTGGAAAAAGAGGCTCACAGAGAAACTGAACACTATTTCGGAGGTCTTTTCTCAGGATGACCCAGATTTTGGATGTACCACTACTGTAAAACATCAGATTCCACTCCACGACCCCACACCGGTGAAGCAGTGTGCCCGGCCGATCCATCTAAAGGATATTGAAGCTGTCAAACGCCATCTACATGAGCTTCTTGAGGCTGGAGTCATATGGGAATCTACATCGCCCTTTTCATCTCCTGTGGTGGTTGTGAGGAAGAAAAATGGCAAAGTCCGGTTGTACATTGACTATCGGAAATTGAACCTCCAGACAATCAAAGATGCATATGCCTTGCCTAACCTTGAGGAGTCATTTTTTTGTTATTAGCTGCTGACGATGGACTGGTCTCAATCCTGGTTCTATTGGACCTCGACACCATCGACCACAACATTCTACTGCAGAGGTTAGAATCTGATGTAGGTGTCAGAGGGACAGCCCTCTGCTGGTTTAAATTCTACCTATCGGATAGGTACCAGTTTGTTAATGTAAACCAGAGCGCCTCACCCTGTTCTAAAGTAACCTACGGTGTGCCACAAGGTTCAGTTCTCGGTCCAATTCTGTTTACTCTTTATATGCTGCCGTTAGGTAACAATATCAGAAAGCATAGCATTAACTTCCACTGCTATGCAGATGACACACAGCTGTATTTATCAATGAAACCCGATCAGACCGATCAAGCAGACAGACTTGGTGCTTGTGTGAAGGATATAAAATACCTGGATGACACTTAATTATCTGCTTCTTAACCCTGAAAAAAACGAGGTCATCGCACTAGGCCCTAATCATCTACGAGACGCTTTATCTGAGGAGATAGTCACACTGGACAACGTCAGTGTAGCCTCCAGCTCCACTGTAAGAAACCTTGGAGTCTTATTTGACCAAAAGCTCTCATTCAAAGCACACATAAATCAAGCCTGTAAAAACAGCCTATTTCCATCTGCGTAATATAGCGAAAATCAGAAAAATCTGCCTAAAAGCGATGCTGAAAAACTTGTCCATGCGTTTGTAACATCTAGATTAGACTACTGTAACTCCCTGCTTGCAGCGTGCCCTAAAAGTGCCATAAAAAGCTTTCAACTGGTTCAAAATGCAGCAGCAAGATTACTAACAGGAATTAAAAGAAGAGAGCACATTACGCCGGTGCTCGAGTCTCTTCACTGGCTTCCTGTCGAGTTTAGAATCAAATTCAAAATCCTCCTCCTGACTTACAAAGCCATAAATGACCTGGCCCCATCCTACCTCAAAGATGCTATAGTACCTTATCATCCAAACAGAGCTCTCAAAATGCTGGACTTCTGGTGGTCCCAAGAGTCTCTAGGAGGTAGAGCTTTTAGCTGCCAAGCTCCTGTGTTTGTGGAATCAGCTTCCTGTCCATGTTAAAGAGGCCTACACAGTCTCTTCATTTAAGACCAGCCTTAAAAGGTTCCTCTTTGAAATCGCTTATGGTCAGGCCAGTTAGGAACAGAAACAAAAACCTATAGTTCCCAGCTATGCTGCCCTAGGAGCAACTATACTGGGGGAAGTATGGCAGCTTGAGCACTATCCTCTGTTTCCTACTACTTCTCTATCAAACAATATTTAATATTTAATTTCACTGGCAATTTGTTCATCGCTTTTCCTTCTTTTTCTCCCACTTCCCCGACGGGAGTGGAGCAGTGGGCACATCAATGACCTGTGTGATCCAGATGCTCCTCATCTGCCTGGAGAAACGGTCTGCCTGGAGAAACGGTCTGCCTGGAGAAACGGTCTCTACTCCATATGAACGGTTCTTCATCGGCCTCGAAGAATTGGTTCGCCTCCTGAGTGGGTCTAGCTCCACCGTGTATCTGCAAATTGAGGCGCGTCCGCCTGTCCGTCCTTCACTGTGGAACTCCAACAGGTTTTCTACTTTTTCCCAAAGAGGTTTGGTAGTTTTTCCTGGCCGATAAGGAGGGTCTAAGGACAGAGGAGCTTGGACATCTGTCTAAGGACACAGGATGCTGGGACATTTCCAAGTCCCTATGAACATTGTTTATTTTGTTGTCCACTGTAGCCCCTCGAGGCAACTACTGTTGTGATTTTGGGCGTTACAAAAAATAAATTGAATTGAATCTTCTGCACTCACTGGTTCAAGATGGTTCTCAGTCCTTGATCTGTCTGGATATGATCAGATTGAGATAAGTGAAGAAGACAAGCAGAAGACCGCATTTGTTACTCCCCTTGGGTTTTGGGAGTTTAATCGAATGCAAGGTGAAGAGAACTACATATTATGCATCGATCATATATTCGCCATTGTACAATGCATTGATCTTGTATTCACTATTAGACAATGTTATGCTGCTCTTTGGTCTGTGGTGCTGTGCTTTTCCACTCTGACCCCAAGGTTTGACCAGTCTCAGGTTACACGAGCAGACAAAGAGAAAAAGGTGGAGAGACCATGGAGGAGGTCAGATGGGCACTGGGCCAATCACGGCCCTACCACAAGGACTTCCTTTAGGCTCATGCATATTCATTTTCTGTGTCTATATACTGGCAAACTGTGGCTGTCCCGTTACTCTCCGGAATTATTAAGACGCGAGTAACGAGTGTTAGGCACCCGGAAGTCCAGACGTCTGTATAGATGACTTTGTTAGGAAATAAAAGAATGCGTAATTGAAACTCATGAATCTTGGTCATCTATAGCTGGTATGTATTAGTAACTGATAGAGTAGATCTTGTTGACTTTCACTCCTCTTCCAGTTTCTGAACACGCAGATGTCCAAGTTAAATAGAACTGGGCATATTTCTTCAAAGGTATCACAAATGCACCTAGCACATTTCAGCGTTTGATGGAGCGATGTATGGGAGACCTCCACCTGGAAGAACTGCTGGTGTTTCTTGATGATCTGATCATCTTGTCTGACACTTTGGAGGAGCATGAACGAAGGCTGCTGAGAGTTCTTAACCGGTTGGGAAAGTATGGGCTGAAGTTGTTACCAGATAAATATCAGTTCTTCCAGACATCTGTTCGATATTTGGGCCATATAGTCTCTGAAAATGGCGTTGAAACAGACCCAGAGAAGATACAATCCATGAAAGCCTGGCCAATTCCCACTACAACAACAACTAAGATTTCTGGATTTTGCAGGATATTATCGCCGATTCATAAGAGACTATGCCATCATTGCCAAAGAGCTGAAATGATCTGACACGTGGATACCCGCCAGGCCTTAAGTCAAAGAACTCGAGACCGCGACAGTCATCTTTCTACAGCTCGAATCAGCCATTTGGTGAAAGGTGGACAATCAAATGCCAGAATGTTTTCGATACCCTAATTGAAAAGCTCACTACTGCTCCAGTGCTCGGTTTTGCTAATCCAACCCATTCATATATTCTCCATACTGATGCCAGTGTGACAGGGCTGGGAGCAGCGCTGTACCAGTGTCAGTGTCACTTCCGGTTGAGTGAACGCTGGCGTGTGCTTTTGCTGCCGCTGCTCGCCAGCTAAAATACTTCACAGTTTTACAGTACAGGATCGAGTGACTGACTTGTGGCTAAAGAACTTTGAAATACCCACCTATATCTACATTCCTATCCCACTGTCAGTCGCATTTTCATCCGTTCTTCATCTGCTTGCCTGTTTCGGACCCCATCTGCAGCCGCCTCCTGTCACTATCTCCTGTTCCCCGCCAGAGAAACGATGTGGATTTACAAAAACACTACAATGGATTCCACTCACCTTGCTCCTTTTAAACCTTTTCCACTCGCCAACCAAAGCACTTCTCCATCATTCTGTTGTTGAACTGCTAAAACTTCGGCATATCATCTCCACTCTTCAGCCAACATCCGGGTTCTCTGTCCCCTCCGACATCGCCTACCTGCCCCGTCGAAGATACACTCATCGTGGATCCCGCCGTAAATTCCAGTTCAATGACTCTCATTCAATAAAATCCTTCTGGTCTACAACTTGCCGTCGCTCCCATAATCCTGGTCGGGAAGTTGACCATGGTGTGTTCTCCAGCCTCTCACCGCTCGGCTCCACCGGCTCGCTCCACCAACTCCACCTCTGTCCGCTTCGTCTCCTGAATGTCCGCTCACTAAACGGCAAGGCGCAGATAATCCGGGACCTCCTCGTCGACCGTGGGCTTGACTTTCTGTGCCTAGTGGAGACTTGGCAGCGGCCCGGTGATTTCGCCGCACTCAACGAGTCCGCTCCAGCGGGATTTGTTTACACCTGCCAGCCTCGCCTGTGTGGACGGGGCGGAGGTCTCGCGTTGTTTCACCGCGAGACCTGCAAAGTTCTACCGGTGTCTGGACCGTCCTTCTCCTCCTTCGAGTACTCTGCCTCCTCTTCTCCCAGGACCCACCCCCACGACTGTCACTACCATCTACCGTCCACCCAAATATAATAAGGACTTTCTGAATGACTTCTCTCATCTCCTCACCCATCTCTCTGCATTATCCGAAAATACTGTTATCCTTGGCGACCTGAATATTCACGTGGACGTCTCTACTAACACTCTCCCAAAGATTTTTTATCCTGTTTTGATAGTTTTGGTTTTCAACAATACATTCACTTTCCTACCCACTGCAAAGGTCATATTCTGGATCTAGTATGCTGTTCTGGTGTAACTCCATTTCAATGCAAACCTCACACTCTCCCCTTCACTGACCATATGCTTATCACCTTCAACATAAATCTGTCATTATCCAAACTCTTCCTTCCTCGCACCATATCATTTCGCAAAATCAAGGACATCAACATCAACACATTTTCATCTGACATTAATAAACTTCCCCAGTACAGTCGCTAACACCCCAACTGACCACCTAGTCTCTCTCTATAATAACAACCTCCGTACCCTTCTCAACTCCCACGCTCCACTAAAAACCCGAGCTGTTTCCTTCTCCCGCTCTGCACCCTGGTTTACACCCACACTCCGACTAATCAAAGCCAAAGGACGACAACTGGAACGCTTACAAAACAAAACTGGACTCACCATACACAAGGACGTGTACAACAACCACATTCAGCTCTATAAGGACACTATATCTGTTGCCAAATCCTCCTACTATTCTGGTCTGATCCACTCGAATCAACACAACTCCAAGACTCTCTTCTCCCTCCTCTCAAACATAACAAAACCCCCTGACTCGCTCCCCAACCATCTGCATTCACCTGACTTCTGTAACTCCCTCATGTCCTTCTTTGTTTCCAAGGTGACTACCATCCATCACAACCTAACAAGCCAAGCTGCAGTTCCTGGAGTGGACATCTCTTCCCCCCTCTCTCATGTTACACCATTTTCTAGCTTCTCCCTTCCCTCTGTCCAAACAATCTCTGAATTCATTTTGAACTCCAAACCTTCCACCTGTCACCTTGACCCTCTCCCCACAGCTCTCGTCAAATCTTGCCTACCTTCGCTTGCCCCCTTAATTTCTAAATATCATCCACTCATCCTTGACCTCCGGAACTGTTCCATTATCACACAAAACTGCCTCTGTTACCCCTATTCTGAAATCTGAATCTGAATAATCTGCGCCCATCTCTAATTTACCTTTTATATCCAAAATTCTTGAAAAAAGTAGTCGCCTCTCAACTTCAACACCCATCTCATTTCAAACAGTCTCTATGAACATTTTCAATCTGTTTCCGTCCACTTCACAGCACTGAAACTGTACTTCTTAAAATCACAAATGATCTCCTCATAGCTTCTGACTCTAATTTACTATCTATTCTCATCCTCCTCGATCTAACAGCAGCATTTGACACCATCTCACACACATCTCATCCATAGGCTTAAATCTATTGGCATCTCCCACATTCCTCTCTCTTGTTCACTTCCTATCTCTCCGATCGCAGTCAATTCATACAACTGAAATCCCACCAATCCAACCCCTTCCCTGTCCCAGCTGGTGTGCCCTAGGGCTCTTGTTCCTGGGTCCCCTTCTTTTCATCATCTACTTTCTCCCTCTTGGTTCCATCTTCCGTAAAACAACATTCATTTCCATTGCTACGCGGATGACAGCCATCTCTACCTCTCCTCTAAACCCACTGCATCACTTCCACCAGCCTCTCTTACCCTCTGTCTGCAGGAAATCAATTCCTGGTTCTCTTCAAATCTCCTCAAACTCAACAGCTCTAAAACCGAAGTCCTACTGGTAGGCACCCCTTCCACTCTCTCAAAATCAAACAGTTTCACAATTTTCTATCAATGACTCCACTGTCCTCCCCTCCCCTCAAGTCAAGAGTCTGGGTGTCATCCTCGACAGCACCCTTTCTTTCCACTCCCACATCAACAACATCACTCGTTCTGCCTACTTCCACCTTCGCAACATCTCTCGTCTCCGTCCTTCTCTCACTCCTCACACCACAGCCATACTTGTCCACAGTCTAGTCATCTCCCGGATCGATTATTGTAACTCTCTCCTCTTTGGTCTCCCCAATAAATCCCTCCAGAAACGGCAGCTTCTCCAAAACTCTGCAGCCCGCATTATCACCAGGACGCCCTCCCGCCATCACATCACCCCCATCCTTCAACAACTTCACTGGCTCCCCATAAAACAACGGATTCACTTCAAAATTATCCTAAATACTTTCAAAGCTATCCATAACCTGGCTCCACTGTACATCTCTGACCTCCTCCACATCTCCACTCCCTCTCGCTCCCTCAGGTCGTCCTCCTCTCTCCAGCTCTCTGTCCCCTCTTTCCGTCTTATTTCAATGGGGGGCAGAGCCTTCAGCCGCTCTGCTCCTCAGCTTTGGAACTCTCTCCCTCCTGACCTCCGCAACATAGACACCCTTCCACTTTTCAAATCCAGACTCAAAACTCACCTGTTCAGACAATCCTACACCACATAACTCAGTCACTCCAACACCATCATCCAGTTCTGTACTGTGGGTTTTATTCTGTTGTTTTATTCTGTTGTTTTATTTTCTTGTACAGTGTCCTTGGGTGTTCTGAAAGGCGCTTTTAAATAAAATGTATTATTATTATTATTATTACCAGGAACAGGAGGGGAAACTTCGGGTTATAGCCTAAGCCAGCCGTGGGCTGTCGCCGAGTGAGAGCCGTTACCCTGCTCACAAACTTGAATTTCTTGCCCTCAAGTGGAGTGTAACGGAGAAGTTTCAGGATTATCTTTATGGATCAAACTTCACCTCCTCACCACTGCTAAACTGGACGCAACAGGACATCGCTGGTTGGCTACTCTGTCCACCTACTCATTCCAAATCCAACACCGAGCTGGAGCACAAAACCATGATGCAGACGCTCTTTCCAGATGTCCTCACATTTCTTCTAAGGACGAGTCTCTGCAAGACCATGAGATCATTAATCAATTCATAACTTGGCACGCAGCAGATTTTGAAATGATTTTAGAAGACATTGTAAATTCCATCTGTCAAAGTCATGTGTCCGCTCGACACATGACCATGGGTTTACTTATGTTGAGTCCATGTCTGTCACCGCTGACACTATTCCTGATGATTATAGTTCTGAAGGTTTATACCATCTGCCAGTCATGCCTGCCCTTGATATTAAAGAAAAGCAATGTGTTGATCCATGTATCCGAGAGTTAATCCATCAGCTCGAAACGGGTGAAAAGCCTAAGCAAACAGCAAGGGCTGAGCTCCCTGAACTGCCACTCCTGTTAAGGGAATGGTCAAGGCTGGAGCTAGTGGATGTAATGTTACATACTGACACACATGCTACATTGTTTCTTTTACTTCTTATTTTACTATCTAGCTAACAAAAAAATCAATGCAGAATAGCAAGCCTTTATATCTTGAAGTTTGAAAACTACTGTGCGCTGCCACTTGGGGCCGCCACCAAGTTGGAGGCAGAAATAAAGTCTCTCGGAAGTGAAATAACGGTCACAGAGAAGGTCAAAGAGTTTATGCAGCTGCGGAGATGAGCTCACTAAGAGGTGGATCTAAGGAGGGGGGAGTTCTGGAATAGAAATGAAGTTGTAGGTTGGTACAACTTACGCGTGCCAAATGTAAAGAGGCTATAGGACAAGTGGTTTTACGGGGGGTCAATATTCATCAATCAAGAGACAATAAAAAGGCGTGTAACAGCCAGAGGTCGGCATTTTCCTGCAGAAAATTGCCCCAGGTCTTTGGTGTTTGTCATCTCGCCAATAAAGACTCGTTTTGCATTGAAACTTCTCAAGTCTGGATTTCAGTTATTCTTCACAAAGAGTTTTCTTCTTCACCATCTCATTTTGATTCTGATTACAATGTCAGTCCATCAGAATCAGACTCAGAATCAGAAAGGGTTTATTGCCATTGTCAATGAACAAAATTCACAAACATAGGAACTTGTCTTGGCATTAAGGTGCAACATATAACGCTGATCAATAATAAAAACAACATATACTCAATCCAAAGCATGCATTAAGAAACAATTTAAAATAAGCATTACTATGTACACAAGATTGCAGTTAAATTTACAGTTGTAGTGCAGAAAGTGACAGTGCAGTGAGTGATGAATAGTTGCACTTTATTGTTGTTGCAGGTTGTGCTTTATTTGTTTGTGACGGCCTTTGTCCTTGCTGCCAGAAGTATGCTCCCAAAAAATCCATTGACCGTGTCCATGGCAGGAGTGTTAAGGCCAAAATACATAGTTCCTAATTTTAGTGGGATGTCAAAAAACAGTCTGCAGTGCCTTGTCAGCCCAATATTTTTGAGCAACAGGACAGTCCCAAAACACATGATAATGGAGTATCTCCTGGCTCCCACATTTTCTCTAACAGTTAGTGTGACGAAGGATTTGCCCTGTTTCTGCCTGGTGCTTGATTGACAGGTCGAGTGGCCAATCGGAAGTTGGCGTGGACAGGTTTGGTTGACAGCACTGCATGTTTGCTAGGTTTAAGTTGTTTTTCACCGCATCGTGCCGCTCGTGGTTGTTGATTTGAGTGCATAATAAAAAGGTGAGTAGTGGTTAGAAATGAAGACACACCTTAACCCCCAATTTGTTCACACCGTTTTATAAATTGTTGCTTGCCATTCAAATTCAAATTGTTAAATAGGGTAGTTTAAGGCCATATATTTATATAGTTTGTGTTTACAAAATGCTAAGTGCCTCAAGCTAAGTGCTAACAGCGTTGGTTATGGCATTATATGTTGTTTTATAGTTCGTATTATAATTTATATTCTCTTTTGTTGTATTGCACAACCACTCATATATAATGTAAAACCCAAGAACTATTGAGTGAATATTTAATAAAGATAAAACCCTGGATCATCTCTCCTGGTGCATTCTTGCTGATGCCCCCTGGCGGTCACAACCCAACAAGCCACATAATTAGCTCTCCCCATAACAGTTAAGAGTTTCCTCGAGGATAGTGAGCACTTGGTGTAAGGAAAAAAAATGATATTGTTTTTTGGCCCGTAGTCTTTATTGGGCAGGACAACTTAGCATCAAATGGGGATGAGAGAGAAGGGTGGACATGCAATAAATTGTCAGAGCTGGGATTTTAACTTCCAACACTGCAGCCGGCTGCACATGGAGTCATGCGGCATGTGTGTTGCTGCCTTAATCACTCGATCACTGGGCAGCACATGTGCATTTTCAAACATGTGATTTTGCAGCCCTCTATTGGGATGCACATATATATAACATTTTATTTTTAATGTATTTAGTCAGTTAGTTAGTTAGTGGTTATAGATTATTAATGTGTTTATATACTTTACTTTAATACCTCCTTCCTGAACGAGCTTAACCACTTCTATGCTCGCTTCGAGAGGGAAAACAGAGACACCGCCACCAAGACAACACTCCCAGCAGATCATCAGACCACCACGCTCTCCTCCACGGTTGTCTACACAGCACGCAAGGCTGCTGGACCTGACGGCGTTCCTGGACGTGTGCTCAGGGCATGTGCGGAGCAGCTCACTGGGATCTTCACGGACATTTTCAACCTGTCCCTTGCCCAAGCAGCTGTGCCAACATGCTTCAAAACTACATCCCATCGTGCCAGTGCCGAAACACTCCAAGCCGACGTGCCTCAATGACTATCGCCCTGTAGCACTCACACCCTTCATCATGAAGTGCTTTGAGCGGCTGGTCCTGGCACACCTGAAGGACTACTACTCCCACCCACACTGGACCCACACCAGTTTGCCTACCGCAGCAACAGGAGCATAGACGATGCAGTCTCCACAGCACTGCACTCTGTGCTCACAACACCTGGACAACCCCAACACCTATGCGCAATTGCTGTTTGCTGACTTCAGCTCAGCTTTCAACACCGTCATTCCCTCCAAGTTAATCACTAAACTTGGAGACCTGGGCATAAACACCTCTCTCTGTAATTGGACTTTGGATTTTCTGACTAAACAGACCACAACATGTTAGGTCAGGTCACACCTGCTCCACCGCTGTCTCACTCAGCACTGGTGTGCCACAGGGCTGTGTGCTCCCATTCCTCTACTCCCTCTTCACCTACGACTGCAGACCCGTGCATGGATCTAACTCCATCATCAAGTTCGCGGACGACACCACAGGTGATAGGTCTCATCACTAACAACGATGAGACAGCCTACAGGGAAGATGTACAGCACCTGGCCACATGGTGCGCCGAAAATAACCTGCTCGTAAACACCAGCAAAACCAAGGAGCTCATCGTGGACTTCAGGAAGGAGAAAGGAGGCATGCATGCACCCATCCACATCAATGGGATGGACGTTGAGCGTGTCTCCAGCTTCAAGTTTCTGGGACCCACATCTCGGAAGACCTGTCCTGGACCACCAACACTTCCAGCCTTGTCAAGGCTCACCAGCGCCTCTTCTTCCTGAGGACACTAAAGAAAAACCATCTGTCTTCAGCCATCCTGGTGAACTTCTACCGCTGCGTGATCGAGAGCATCCTAACAAACTGTATCACAGTCTGGTATGGGAGCTGCTCTTTTGCGGAGAGCAAGGGACTGCAGCGGTGGTGAAAACTGCCCAACAACATCACAGGAACTCCACTTCCAGCCATTGAGGAAGTCCAGAGAAAACGTTGTCTATGTCGAGCTCGCAGCATTCTCGAGGACGCCTCCCACCCTGCACACACTGTTCTCCCTCCTGCCCTCAGGCAGGCGCTTCAGGTGCCCCCGGACAAGGACTAGCAGACTGAGGAACAGTTTCTTCCCCCGAGCTGTGTCCTTATTGAACTCTGCCCCATGCCGATGAACCCCCCCCCCTCCCCACTCCCCAACCACCACCACCCACAAACTCGTCATCTCCCCCCACTGTCCAAAGACGGTACACCAGCACTACTGGACCTTCCTGCCACTCAAACACTTTGGATTCTGGTTGCACTGAAAACCGTACTGTACATTGCACTAGTCTAGTAAGTTAGGCAGCTACTGTTTATTATTATGCACTATTTAATGTTCACTCAATCTGTACCACTTAACTTATCATATGCCATTTGCTTTTGTAATTTATTTCTATAGTCCCTGTTTATAGTCTACATACAGTTAAAGCACAATATATATAATATGCACTTTACCTCAATCTATCTATCTGTATATTTGTACTATATACTACAGCTCCTTATTTTAGCTATCACCTATTTATTATTATCTGTATATTGTACTTACTATTATTGCACTCTGGTTTGGATGCTAAACTGCATTTCGTTGCTTTGTACTTGTACATGTGTAATGACAATAAAGTTGAATCTAATCTAATCTAATCTAATACATTATTTCAATAAGAAGGTAATTGCTTTGCTTAATTTCTTGGTTATAGTAACTCCTTACTTGTAAAACCTTCTAAAAGTCCTGTTTTTTCAAGCCAAAGGTATGTCTTCAACATATCAAAGCTTTTCATGATTTGTTTTACAATCTGGTACAAAATGTTTATCCCTTTTGGCTGTGGATTCGAGTTCCCGAACTAGTTCCAAGGTCACTGATTGAGAATGACTCTTGGATGAGAGTCGAAAGTATTGTTTTTTCTAAAACAGAGTCCAGATGACTACAACTGAATCTTTTTCTACGTTTATACCTTTGTTATCCAGACCTTAAAATTCAGTGCTGCTTGGTGTAAAACCTTGATTATAAGAAAAGTTGTATTTATACAAATATATATTATATATATATATATATATATATATATATATATATATAATATATATATAATATATATATATATTATATATATATATATATATTTAGAGAGAGAGAGAGAGAGATGTTAGATAGATATAGATGTAGATAGATATAGATAAATAGATATAAATACTTTTTTTTTTTTTTTTACCTTGGCACAGCCTAAATCATTGTCTGTTACAACATATTAATTCACAACTAATATGGCCTATTTTATAATTCCATGGCATTCCAAAACCTCAAGAGTAAGTCCAAATGAATTAAGACCAACTCTATGACGACCGCCAAACACGAGGCTATCTTCCTTAATGTGTTCATGGACTCTCTGCCTTTAAGACTGATCGTTTAATAGCTGTACCGACAGCTCCCTCAGGTGGGCCGAGTCCAAAGGCGATAAGTAAATGAAAGGGCAACAAAAGATGAAGTTAAGGGACTAGAAATTGTATTTTTAGTGTTGTATTGTTGGGCCTGTTTTGTCTTTCTCCCTATTCTGTGATTAGCTAAATATATTTGTATATATATTTGGATTTCAACGTTTTTTCGAAAAGTTGTTTATTGTGTGGTGTACACTATGTCACTGTATACTTTAACTGAATATAGACGCGCGCGGAGATGATTCTGTGTTGAAGACCAAAAGAATACATATTCTTTTAATTATTAAAAGACATGCCCCGTGTGAGGCTCGAACTCACGACCTTCAGATTATGAGACTGACGCGCTGCCTACTGCGCCAACGAGGCTTAGCAAATTTTGTTATCTTTGTTATCTTATACTAGATAAGATGTACACGTGTACAACATATATCGATCGTTCATTGGTTGATGGGTTGAGATGAATATAATAATAGGATCAAATCGTGAGTTTGTACATGTATCTTCCAGAGCACTCCAGCAGCAGTGGTTAAAGATTCATAGATTCTGCTTCGTGTCAATTAGGACAGACATCGTGTAAGAACACCTAAATTATAATTGCTAACCATATAAAACAGGACCGGAAAAATAACTGGTTAACTTCTAATGAATACAATTATATATTTATGCCGACTAACTGAAAATTATTCTGTTTACTTCACAAATGTAATACCTAAAATTGAAAGAACGCAACCTATTTCTGAATGGATGAAGCCAAAGTGAAGAGAATACCACATTTTGAATGCTTTGAAACTAAAATCTAAATGCAAATGAAAAAACAATATGAATTTTCAGTGTAGAAATGTAATTGAATACAGTTAGCCTCAGAATTGTTGCCTCTATTCCGTAATCTAAAATGTATTTGTCTACGAACTAGTTATTATTATTATTTTACAGTCCAAACATGGCAGTTGGAACTGGATGTTGGTTGCCGTAGGTTACGAACATGTCCTAGTGCTATATTTAAAATCGAGACACACGCGCTGCGGCCACTTTAACAATCTCCCGCGTCCCAACTCCAAGCGGAAACAGAACCCATTTCCTTCTATTTAAGCGCGCCAACAAAGCCCAGCACAGCCGTAGCTTTGCCCGGACTGTCACCGCGTCACGTCGCACTCGCGTCCACGTCTGTCCGCCATCCTCGTGAGAAATGCCGGAGCAAACACCCGCCGCTGCGTCCTCCGTGGAGAGGTGAGCGAACATTGTGTTGTTGTGTGGGTTCTGGCTCTGAGACCTGCGCACACACACACACGCTCACACACACACGCTCACACACACACACACACACACGCTCACACACACACGCACACACATTCACTCTGCACAGAAGGGCATGACTGCTTCACGGTCTGTCTGAAGCGTCTTGAATGCACGGTTCCATTTCTCTTTCTCCGCTTTGCTCGCCTGGCCTCGCGGAGCTGTGACAAGTTATACAACGGAACGACGAGAATTCGGACCTCTTAATATAAACGTGAAAATCAAGTTTACATTAGTTCGTGTACTTTTGTGATTTTTCAAACCAAAGCTCGAATGACATAAGCTCCCGGGGCGTTTACGAATGTAGAAACCTCAATGTTACATTCACCGAAAAGTGAATTTTAATGATGCATGTTTCAGCTGTACCAATATGGCAGCTCGTCCCACGCATGCGTGGAACATGGTTTGAAACCGATCGGGCAGTGACCGAGGAGCAGACTTCCGCTTGTATCCAATAATTTATGCTTGTAAAAATGTATAAATTGTGCTAAATCCTGCGTTTCCAAATGTTTTTGCACTTAAATCCTAACCCGGCCAGCCAGATTAATTCTCGCGATATTTGTTTCATTGCTACACACACCAATCTGGCGTGAGTCTTGTTTGAGTCCAGTTCTAGCGCCCCTTTCTGTCGCTCTGAGTCATTTTACAGTCCTGTAGTGATACTTTCTCACCACTTGTAAACAATCCCCCACGTGGTTTTAAGGATGTGACTATGTATATGTATGTGAATGTGTGTATTTCAATTTGACTCTAAACTTTGTGCCCCAGTGTGGAGGAGAAGCCTTGCTCGTCTACATCTGCAGCCGACAGGTGAGTTCTCAACGCGTGCCTGTATGGCAAGTCAGGGTGTTAACTTTAGCTTTTAAAACCAAATCGGAGGACCAACAACTCTGGGCATTGATGGGGCCCAGGACCATATTGAAAACATTAAAAAGGTGCACAGATGTTAACAGTCTAATAGACTTTTTATTTTATTTTTTTATTTTTTTATACAGAATGCTTTATAAGTAGTTTGTATGAACAGTAAGTTCCATAATAAAAACATAGGGCTCAGTGGAATTGCACATTCATTGTTGTTCATAAATACAAGCACATTATGTTGAGCATTGTCCAGCAATTCATCCTTAAAATGGTCACAAGAGTCAAGACTGAGTGAAAAAGGGCAAGGTGACGGAGCACGCTCGTCCAGTCCACTTGACCGCTGAGAAACTTGTGCTGCCCTTGACAGGCAGCGACTACACACACTGGGACCCCAGCTTCCAGAACTACCAGCCGCCAACACACAATCCAGGAGCAACCCATAGAGCTGTGTGTCGTGGGGCGTGAGCCTTGCCACAGCGCTGAGGACAGGGGGCAGGGGCGTCAACAGCCCAGGCGGAAGTGGGAGTAGCAGAGAAAGACGTGGAAGAGGAGTTTTATACTACGTGGAGCGACGCCTACTGGCCAATTTGTTTAAAAGCCATCCACACTATCACACCAGACAAGTGACACATTCACAGCCTGACGACCTGACCTTGTCGAAACATGTCAGTATCTCTATAATCTGCCCAAACTGGACTATAGTCTCCCACCGCATTATGTATACAGAAAAGTGGTTGCAAACCCTGCTCCTGTATGTAGAGGCAGATTAAATTTATGATTATGGGGCTGTCTTATTTGGTATGTTCAGCTAATTCACGCCTTGCTCATTTTTGCAGTTGCGTCTTGTCTAAAAAAATACAGAATAAAATGTTTGGTCGCCTAAACCCCTTGACTAATTCCTAGGCTAAGCCGCTAAAGGCTAACGGCCATAGTTAAATGTGCTGTGTTAACCTCCAGAAACCTTTAGCGCAGTATTTGCTCTGTATCACTTTGGTTTTACCCTTAATATCTTGCAGCAGCACTGATGTTCTGGAGGAAGCGAAGAAGCTGATTGGCACTGGCAACAGACACCTGGTGATGGGGGACGTGGTGTCCGCTGTGTCCGTGTTCCAGGATGCCTGCAGTATGCTGTACGTCACTGTCTGAACCGCTACTTTTTATATGCCTTTTTAAGAGTGTGAGAAGTACTTTCATTGATCTACTTTTCGTCACCAGGGCTGAGAGATATGGCGACACTGCTGATGAATGTGGAGAGGCCTTTTTCTTGTGTGGGAAGTCTCTTCTGGAGCTGGCCAGGTGAATGCCTCGTTGTTTGTCAGGGACACTTGACCGGTGTTTTTACTGTACTTTGTAAACTGAGACTTTACACTAGTCTGTCAAAACGCTGCTATAGTTGTATTTGGTGTCACTTGTCCTGTTTACACGCTTGTCTTTGCTCCTTCTGAGCCTCACAAAACACACTTTACAATTGGCTGGACAAGCTTCAAATGAACCTTTCAGGATTAAATCTGCTGTTGGTCGCTCCACAGCGGGCACGAACATGTGAAACGACCTGAATGCACTAAATCACACCAGTACTGTTTAACGTTTCCCTCTAAAATGCACTCTAATCTTCTGCAGTTCACCACGCAATCAAAAAACAAGGCCATTCAATAACTTTAAATATAATCCTGTTCTCAATATAACTCCAGTATAGTTCCAGCTGTATGCCGTAGGTTAAACATGCCTCATCAGAAAAGAATACAGGCCAAGTTTGACTTAAAACAATGAAATGTTAGTGTTCAAAACGGGATGAAGTAAGACTTGTTAGGATGACTGTGTTAAATGGTCAGTTGCTAAATAGTTTGCATTAGGAGCGCAGCGATATATCGACCGATTTTCACGTCCGTAATATCGGTTGGGGGTTAACACTGCTGTCCTTAAGAGACTGGAAGAAAACTGCTCGTGGACAGAGGCTGCCATAAAAGTTTTAGATGAAACACTAAATATAAAGTTTAAATATAAGCGCGATGACTTCACTCTCAACCTGTGATAAACGTACTGGTTTCCCCTCAAAGAGTTTAGACATTTTTCCTCCAAATAACTTGAGGTTTGAAGAGTGTCTGATACAGCGTCTGAGAGAGTGTCTGCTGCTGCTATAGGAGGAGGCGGAGCAACCCTTTAGTCCAAATATTTAGATTTCTCAGACTAAAGCTTTTCCCATAGTATCTGTAGCGGCCCAAAACTGCCATATCGGTGCGCCTCCTAGTTTGCATGCTTGTTGAGATTAAAGTTTTAATTATTTTTTTAGAAGCCCTCTCAAAGCCGCATCGTAAAGTACTGCAGGGCACAACTTGTGGATCGGTTTGTTTGTGGTGGGCTTCAAGTCTTGACTCGTCTACTCCGGCAGAAACTGATGTCCTCTTTTAAATGGCAGTCACTGCTCTGTGCAGGATGGAGAACACCGTCCTGGGCAATGCTCTGGAGGGAGTCCCGGAGGAGGAGGAGGAGGACGACGAGGAGGAGGAGGAAGAACGGCACAGCAACTCCAACATGGAGAGCGCCAACAATCTGGATGGTATGTTCAGTCTTTTTAAAAGGCAATGGGCAAAGTAAACTGCTGCTGCCAGTTGGCCTGACCCAAAAATAGCCCAAAGCGTCTTTTTATTTATGTATTGCATATTTCTATTCTCCTGCTGTTTAACTTTGCGCTGCAACACATGGAATTTCCCCCAGTGTGGGGCAAGGAAAGGCTTGGCTTTTCTGTCAAACGTAAAATTGAAAAACTAGTGCTGAAATATACACACAGGCCTGTAGGCTTTATTAGCCAGCACAGTTTTGACGTGAAATGGGGATGAGAGAAGGGAGGACAGGCAGCAAAATATCAGAACTCTGAGTCGAACCCATATTTCGAGAGATTGCGCCGAAATGTGTTTGCTAAATTGGTGTGAAGTTGTCACTACTGTCCACTCTTGTTTCCGCTCACCCAATTTGTATATTAACAGGAAGTGGAACACGTTTGCTCAAACTGAATTCGTTACATGTATTGAAATGTTGCTTACTATGACACTTATTTAGACCACTTCATCCCCCCCAAATCTTAAATGTGGTCTGAAATATAGAGCAAACTAGAGACGAGCTACGAAAGCAGGTGTACGAGGCCATGGCTGAGGAGGAAAAGCCCGATTCCAAACGAGGTGAAGATGACGCAGAACCTGAGGAGGCCCCTGGAGCTTCTGGACCACAGTCCTCTGCTGATGGAGAGGATGAAGAGTCTGTGGAGGAAGAGGAAGGGGACCGAGAAGGCAATTTGGCTGCTTAGAAAGGGGAAACACTGGAGGTTTTGGCACAGGTGTCTCTGACAAAATGCACTGGGCACTCTGTTTTGGGCTGCGTTGTGGTGATGGCAGGCTGTCTGGTCACTGGCTGAATTTTTAAAATGTTAATTGTATTCTGGTCAATGCAGATGATGATGATGATGATGATGACGAGGAGGAACAAGGAGAGAAAAATGGGGTAAGATGTTTAGAGTTTTTAGTTCACCCACTTGTGTAAATGGACTGTTGGCTTTATGTTCCAGATGAGACGTACATTGGGGTAAAACGATGGTCGATCGTAAAGAATAGATTTTTGTTCAGTGAACATATTTGAGAACACAAGCATGAACAATCGGCACCTCAAATCTGTCTCGTAGCTCTCGTTTACAATGTTGAGATTACGTGAGCTAATTTAAACTTGTTTGAGGAGGAAGATGAGGTTGGAAATCTGCAGCTGGCCTGGGAGATGCTGGAAGTGGCTAAAGTGATCTACAAAAGGTTGGTTTTCTAGCTGTCTTGTTTTGGCGCTGTTGTGAATGAGTTTGAAAATGAGGTTCCTCTTTGCAGAAAAGACTCCAGAGAGGACCAGCTGATGGCTGCTCAGGCTTATCTTAAACTGGGCGAAGTCAGTGCAGAGTCCGGTATGTGTAACGCCGACTGTTGATGTACACGTTGCATGTTGTAATTGATGAGGCTGCTCCTTGTCCAGGTAACTATCCTCAAGCGCTGGAGGACTTCCAGGAGTGCTTGGCCCTGCAGCTGAAGCACCTGCCCCGTCACAGCAGACTCCTGGCTGAGACTCACTACCACGTGGCCACCACACTGTGCTACATGGACCAGTACGAGCAGGCCATCCAGCACTACAGCAGCTCCATCCGGGTCATCGAGACCAGGCTGGGTGAGGCCACACTGCACACTAATGTTCTGGTTGTCGCCTCTCAAAAGGACTGTTCGTTGTGGCCAATTTTCTTATTGCCCATGTTGAGCTTTTATGTGACGCAGTCATGCTAGCTGATTCAAGTTTAACATTACATGGCCTCATCTAATTAGATTTGAATACTCTATATATTAAAATGACTCTCCCCTCAGTCGTGCTATGTCAGGCCCAGTCATTTCTAGTTAAACAGTTAGAGCAGCTTCAGTCTCTGGGTGTCGAGCTGTTATGACTGGACTTGCCTCTGAATTGCAAAGCGTGCGCCACAGACGTGACATTTTGAATGACTTCTACTGGGCTGTAAAGGTGGTATTTTGCCGCACTCTCGTACGGCTCACCGCTTACTGACACATCAGCAAACACTGAGCCTAGCGGCCAATAAAAGTTGGTGTACAAACTGGAAATGGTGTCTGGCCTGAAACTTTCTAGTCACATTTTCAGACAAGGGAGATGCACAAACAATGGCAACAGCGAGGCATCTAGGGATATTTCAGCCTAAATGTATAATACGGACTAGGGGTGCACCGACGTTTCGGGCGATATTCACATCATGGAGTAATGTTTCAGTCCGATGTTAAGCCTCTGTAATGAAAGAGTTGACTGTTTCTGAAGGGACAGTAGACTAAACTTTAATCCAGTCTTATGAGGCAAAAGACCCAGAAATGATGACGTTAGACTTTTAAAGAAACATTTTAGATGACTCGTATTAAATATAAGCGTGACGTTTTTCAAACATTTGACTAGTTCTCCTTTAAACCTTAAGTTTAGACATTTTTTCCTCCAAATAACTTATGAGAACACACTGATGCAGCTTATGCGACTGTCTGCTGCTACAGGAGGAGGCGGAGCAACACGAGCATGAGACTGGAGAGGTTCAGAGACCCTTTAGTCTGACAAATGATCTAAAACGGGAAAAGTGTGACTGCTGATTTACTCTAAAGAATCCTATAACTTAACATAGTGCAACATATGCCTTATGCCCCCCCCCAAAAAAGAAGGGTAATAGGTGTTCTAGCTGGTTCTACACATTTTTAAAATGGTTTATCCTTTTTATTTTAGAATATAAAAATTGGTTTTGCTAGTAAAAAGAACAATGGCCGATAATTTCTAAATGTTATGGCATTTTAAACCAAAGTTTCCCTTTTTTAATATTGGCCCACTACCGCAACTCTGATTGGCAAATGATCACATGGTGCTGACACGTTCAACTTTACATTTCACTGAAACATGGTGAACGCCACTATTTCAAATTGTCATAACTGGGGACAAATGGGTAAAGTAAGTTAGTTCCTGGTTGGACATGAGGGCAAATATGACATAAGTAGAGGTAATGCCACAAGTGTTACCTAGCAACCATACTATCAAGAGCCAAAATCCATGTACAGTAAACAATAGTTATGATTTGACAAAAGATAATGCCTTCAAGTTTGTTGCGCGATTGTTTAAACTGTCAGGAAACTAATTCTGTTTTCAATGGCACGTTGCATATTGATTTAAGTAGGATTCCATTTTAGAACTTTTTTTTTTTTTTTTTTTTTTTTTTTGAACTGCATCTTGATCGAAGCTAAATTTTCCAGTCCTACCAAACTATGTCATAATTACAAAAACATCTTAAACCAATGAAACGGACCCAGCCTTTTGTTTGCTCTAGTCTCACTTCAGAGGGGCAGCTGAAACACTGGCAGCTGAGGGGACACTAGCTGTGTACTTTTTGCCACCAGCATAAGTCACTTACATGCAAGTCATGTAATCCATGATTACTGTTAATGGTCTATAGAATTTACCGGAGTGGAACCAGCAGTCAATGAAACCGGGATCAACCTCTGACTATAACCGTGATATCGGAGCCTGGTAATGTTAGAGGTTAAGACGTTTAATGGAAAATGTATGACAACATTTAAGTTGAAGGCAAATTCCAAATGTTTCTCTACCAGTCTCCTGGGAGAAAGGATGACTTCAGAAGAGCCACATGTGGTATGGGTGGATCCCTCATTAACATACGAGGGGGGAGGCCTGGACAGGAACCAGGACCATGGAAAACACTCCCCTCACGAAAGCGCGCTCTTTGACGCAAAATGATCCCATTGGCCACATGACTTGGAATTGCATGCTTGTGGTTTAGTGTGACATCTAGTGGCAAAACTTTGGCAGCATTTATTCAACGCATAAAAATGCCTAATTGTGCTCAAATTTTGTTCTAGACAAAAGTTAAACAAATGCATGCATTTTAGGTGAATTCAATTAAGGACATGGTGTTAAGGGGCACACTGTAATCTTGAGGAAAACCTTTAGATTCATATTACAGGTATTGTACAGGTAAGTGTGGTTGTGGTAAAGTGTGTACTCCATTAGGGTGTTTTTGTTTTAATGTTCTCAGAATGGGGCGACTGAGTTTTGTCTCTTCCAGTTTGCAGTAGATTTAGACTTTCTTTTCCCTCAAGCCATGTTGCAGGAGGCAATCGACAAAGCTGAAGAAGCAGAGGCCGCCTCAGAAGAGAAGACTGAACTGGAGGAGCTCAAATTGCTGCTGCCTGAGATAAGGGAGAAGGTGGAGGACGCAAAAGAGAGTCAGAGGACGGCTAGTGCCGCGTCCAGAGCCATCCAGCAGACACTAGTGCGTACTCTGATCTCCCAACCACAGCACAATGTTAAGTGAACTATAAGCTCTAAGAAACTGACTTGTCACAGGGCGGTGCTTCAACATCTTCGGGCTTCAGTGAAAATGGCGCCTCGTCGTCTTCAGCCTTCGGGGCTTCTCAGGTTGGACAAAGTCGTCTGAAATGCTTAGTACAAGTTTGTAGAAAGCACTAATGCCCAAAGATCTATCAATTTCCAAAGGGATCAGATGTTTTGAACAATTACATTTCCTGTTAAAGGACACATTATGCATTGTCATTTTAAACGTGCTCATTGAGTTAGCTTGATTTGTTTATTGTTTTTTTTTTTTTTTTTATACAATGGCATGCGTTAAGAGAACGACTAAGTTATTATGATTTGCTTTGGAACTCAATCTCCTGGCAAGAGAAAAGGACCATGGGCGTAAACCAAAGTTAGCTTTCCTGGCATGCTAATGTATTCACGCAGTTGTAATGAAGTACATTTTGCGTTTGTCTTGTAATGGTTACATTTAGTTGTAATTGAACAGAATTACTAAACCATCTTAAAATGTCCAGTCTTGTTTGCAGATCTCCTGAATTGTATCTAAATGTCTGTTGCAGATTCCAGTGAAACCTGCTGGTGGTGCATCGTCTTCAGTCTCAGATATTTCTCACCTTGTCAGGAAAAAGGTAAGAACCTTTGCTTTGCAGTGAGCTAGAATCTGCATGCTCTACCACTTTAGTGGAGGGGGTGCTGTGTTTCAGAGGTGGATCAATTGGCCATAAAGTGTTTTCAAATGGCACTTAAAAATACCTCCTGCTTCCCAGGCAAAGTGGCAGACTTTACAGACTTGTAGGAGACACAGTGGATTAAGATGCTGGTTTAAACCTCACCCAAGCAGGCTGCTTGTCTCAACACTTTCACTTTGATGGACTCAAGGGTCGATCAAGTCCATCTTGTATTCAAAGCCAAAATGACATACAAGCTTAAGTTGTCTGCAAACATCTGTATTCTGCTCCATGTGGAAGAATAAAGTGTGGGGCATGTTCTCAGTCAAATACACCTTTCTGGATCCCACCTCTGCTGTGAGTCTTGTGCTTTGATGGCTCTTGCTGAAGTGTAGCGTGTGTGTGCATGTGTAGCCAGTAGTGGGCGCCTGCAGGATGTGGCCAGTTTGACACGTGCGGTTTGTTTGACAGAGGAAACCTGATGAGGACAGCGCAGTAGAGGACGCGAAGGCAAAACAGGCCAAACGTGAAGTAAATGGCAACGGTGACTCTAGTGCCAGCAACGGCAATGGAGGCCGAGACGGGCAGCCGGAGGCCAGTCAGGTTGTTCATGGAGGAGTGGTTTCTCTGCTTTAACCTTTACAAGAATCTTAGTTGCAATGCTCTAGGGTATGGATGGTGACTACCGAAGTGGACAACATCTACAAAGTGCCATCAAGCCTTTAATCATTACTAAACCCTATTCTTTGGCGATTCCAATCCAACAATCTTCCCTTTTTTACAATGGGAGTAAGTTTGTGCCGGATGTGCGCTAAAACAAATTCCTGGAGCCAAATGTTTTGCTGCTACATTTGCTCAAGTTTAACATGTTCATCCTATAAAATGCAACAGCTGGCACATGTGTTTGTTGTTAATTGTAATTTTGTCCTTTCAGTCTGCCAGTTCCACGGAAACCGCAGCGTGACGCCTCAATCCTGACCTCAGCCTCAAACCAGCACAGCATGCCTGTCATTGACACTTGTTTTGTAAATAACAATTTTCATAGACTTGTCGGTTTTGTATTTACTTGTAGTAAAAAATAAAGCATTTGCAAATGTTAACAATGATCCTATTGTCTTTTTAATTTAGTCGGCACCAAGGGAGCACTGGCTCCGTACTGCACTGTCCCGTTAGCAAATTTAGAATAAGGGGGCTTTTTCATGCTCGTGGTTTTAAATTCTGAGAATGAATGTGTTTGGGCATAATCTCACGCTAAAAGCTGGTTTAGTTTTATCAAGCCTGAGTGTCTCGTGCTTACGCAGACCTGAACCATTCCAGGCTCAAGGTGCATCATGGGAATTGGTCTTCAACGTCTAATATTGGCCCAAACTCCAAAGATGCACATTCACCCCATCCTCCCCTCAAGTTATTTGGAAGCGCTGACAGTTTACAGAATGTCCTCCCTTCCCAGTTCACGCTGAGCTATCGGTCTAAAGTCTACGGGCCTGTAAAACCAAAGTAACTGGGCTCAGTCAAAACGAAAGTCCTAACTCAAGACTATGAGTCAAGACATTGGTCAAGCCTCAAGTCGGCAAAAACTGGGAGACTTTTGCAAACCAGGCCCATCTTTGCATGACTTCCAACGGAAGACGGGCATTTACAAACTGGTATGGACAACGGATCTGATTCTTGACTGCTCAGATCTAAAACTTTGCTTGTAGCCAACGGATTTTTATTTAAATTGGTTTGACTCGCAATAAGAACCCATATTTTTTATTTCATATAAATGTCAAACCACCAAATGCAGTTCTGAATGTTTCCTAAAAATGTCAGTGCTCGGAGCAAGGGTGAGAAACTGGGTCACAAAACTGAGGACTTAGGATCACACTGAACATGTTTTGGTATAGGTCCTAAACACGCGGGTTAAATTAGGACGTTGCCTGAGGACAAAACGTGCAGAAGCGCGAGGGTGCCCTCCTCATCGCTGATTGGTTCCCTCCAGTCTGTTAAAGCGGAAGTGGCTCATGTTGTGATGTGGACAAAATGATCGGGGATTTATTGTTGTTCGGGTAAAGTTAATCCTTTACGTTATTCTACACATTTGTACACTCTGAAAGCACAATTATTTACCAAATATGGCACGCATTCGCTCACGGTGGCATATGTGGCTGTAGAATGTAGCATACACGGCAGCTAACACTAGCTCCGGGGAGGTAGCGCTACTAAACGTGTATTTCTCCTGATTTAGGACATTGTTGGTGAACGCCGGAGCCGTGCTCAATTTTAAACTGTAAGTACTTTATTACTGCAGCAAGGATGAGAAAGAAGAGTTAAACATCCAAACCGTTTTTTCTAGTAGTTTCAAGTGGGAAAACCTGAAGCTAGGCAAAACTCTTGATTGTGAAGGCTGTTTTTATACAAGAGATGAGGGAAAAGTGTGGAGTTTGTGTTTCCAGTGTTTTAAATGTGTACAAATGGAATGTGTGATAAAACCTGGGTCATATTGGTCGGCACTACATGTGTAATGTGATCTAAAACCTAAAAACCTGTCTTTGTCTCGCAGAAAGAGAAAAGAGTCACAGGGATTTGGAGATGAGTCCGGTGCGCCAACCACAGGTTTGTGTCCAAACTGTCCTCAGGAGACTGCAGCCATGATTCTGTTTGGGGTTCCCCCCCTCCCCCGATTGTTACCAAGGAGACGTTATTGCAGGGGTCTCAGACTCATTTTACCTGGGGGCCGCTGGGGGCAGAGTCTGGGTGAGGCTGGGCCGCATCAGGATTTACACAAGAAAAGCGCTGATAAAACATTACACTGTTATCAAATAAAGCGCTGATAAAACATTACACTGTTATCAAATATCTTTATTTTTAACCACAAAATAATGAATTAAAGACATGAAACAATGAATAAAAAAATAATAAATAAGGAGTAAGGATAAGGACAGATAAGCAAACTAAAAATGGCAATTATGCAAAATTCATTTTGGGAAATTATTGGCAGAAAGCATAACAATTTATTTTTATACATCACCCAGCTACGCAAGTAATACCAGACACCCAGTTAAAAGGAGCTATGCTTGATTTGTTTCATATTGTTGCTAGGAAAAATGAAGTGTTTTGTCCTTTTTATCTATGTCATAATAGACATTTCAAAAGTATTTTTTTCAAAACCTTTCAGTTGATTATAATCTTACCGGCAAGTTCCTGTTTTTCACAGTATTATGACAGTTTTCATCTCCCAAAGTTCTGAAACATCATTTTAAATTGACTCTGGAGTAAAATCTGGGAAATATCAATGCATCAGAAAAAAACACACACCACATTTGAAACCTTCAATAACAGTTTCCAGTTTTGAGTGACCCCATCTCATTGCAAAATCATGGATAGCTCCTTTAAATCACAACAAAACCACATTGCCATTTGAAAATGTGAAGGAATGGAGACTGTTTGTAAGTGAAGTTTATTGAATCACGGTATAATACAAAGGGTAATTAATATATCACTGCTCGGGAAGAGAAAGTCTTCAATAGCTTCCCCTCCAGACATTCAGAGCTGGACGCACCCACTTCCACTTTCCTCGTCCAAATCTGGTCACGGTTTGGACGTGACGAGATTTTCTTCCTAAACACATTTGAATACAGTTAACACATTATTACAGACATGCCTTTAGTTATATTACTTATGCTGCGTGTGCACCAAAATATGAAAAGATGTGCAAACGGTAAATGCCTCACCACGACGTAACATAAACCAATATTCTATACAGCTTCAATCATTAAGATATATTACAATCACCTCAATAGTATGTTAAGGGCTTCAAACCCTCACGTGAGGCAAGCGGAGCCCTGCGGAACTTTGGCCGAGAACCACCTATTTCGATTCGGGTCCAGTTCACGCGAAAGTCCCGTGAAACTGGCCGAGCGGAAGCGGGGAAAAGCCGTCCTCACGTAAGAGACGGGGGTTGTTTTATGAGTCCAAAACAGAAAACTAGCCGTCGGGATTTCATCAGAAGGGTATATTTCTCGCATCATATCGCGCCAGAAATAAAAATGAAATCCGAAATAATCACAGAAACTTACCTCGAGGAGACAGACGTGGTTTCGCTGCTGCCGTCTTCACTCTACAAACGCATGCGCGTTGTGGCGACTCGAGAGAACAACAAAGAACTGATGGGCTCCACTCAGACGCATGCGCATAGCTCAAACCGACAGACACAACGGCTTCTCCTCTGAGCGAGGCAGCCCGGCCGATGTCCCGCCCTCGAGACATATACCTCACCGTGATTGGTTCATTTAGCGCCGCACACAACAAGTGTAAATCTTGAGGGCCGCACTTATATTAATCTTTCATATTAAGATGGGGGCCGCAAATTATCGTACCGGGGGCCGCAGTTGGCCCGCGGGCCGCGTGTCTGAGACCCATGCGTTATTGCTTTGGCTGGAATTTTCCACATGGCATTAAGCTTCACCTGGTTGTCTTCCTGGTTAAATGTGAGATACTGGTCAGATCTGTGGAGAGGCGTCCCTGCCCACAGTTAGAACGTGTGTTTTTCAAGTTATTATTTGTCAATGAAAACACCTGTAATTGAATATGGACAAGTTTAAAACCATACTATGGAACATTCCAGGCAAAGCAATCTACTTTGCGTGGAGACAACCAGCAAAGTTACATAGTGCACCTTTTTATATATAAAATAATAATTTTTAAAAAAGCGTAGAAGGAAGTACATCCTGATCTGCGCTCTCGAAGAATTGAAATGTTCATATTTCAGAAACATTAAGGACCATTTGACATTGAACTTAACGTAAAGTGTCACAGTACTACGTCACCTTTTTATTGTTGAATATCATGTAATGAGATGATTTATTGATACCAGGAAAATAATACTTATGATACTGTTCTACAGTTGTTAGAATTATATTGTGTAATCAATATAACCTCAAATTAAATAAATAATAAAATAACCAAACATTCCATTAACCTTACATTCCGAGCTGTCAGTCCCGAGTCCTGATCCTAACATTTGTTTTAGGTGACAACATCCGGGAGTTCCTGCTCAGCCTCCGCTACTTCCGCATCTTCATTGCTCTGTGGAACATCTTCATGATGTTCTGTATGATTGTGTAAGTAAACAAGTCCAGGTGCTTTACAACTTGTACTTTAGCATCAAGTTCTGTGTTGTATTTGAGTGTTGTATTCTCCTTCCACAGACTCTTTGGATCCTGAATGGGATTTGTTGTGACCATAACATGGTCTGTACTGTACATGTGCTCCACCCACTGCACCATCACCGCCAGCTGCACAGAAAACGATCATTATTGTACGCTCGTCACAGAAAGCCCACTTACATCCAGCTTTCCCTGTAATATCTGCCTTTGTTTGGACCAATCTGAGTGTTAACCGTGGGGGATTTTTTGTTTGTTTTTTGTTTATAATAAAATGAATGTCACTGTTAAGCTCTGTCTGTGTGCTTTCTTTTAATTGTATTCCCTCTATTATAGTTCATGAGTTTATTTCAAAAGTTAAAACCTCATTGTTTATTGCTAGAATAATGATTGTATGAAGACTTACGAGGCAGCCAGGAGCAATGGTGTCCAACCCTAATTGAGTTCCGGGAGAAATGGAGCAATGTCAAGGATGATTTTTTTCATTTGTATTTGGAAATAGAAGGGTTTACATTGGCCATACTATAATAATTATCTAGAAGAATTGTGGCTTGTCATTTAAAATAAAGCAATCTGAGTGCCCTGAAGGTGGAAAAGCAAAATTATACATCATAGTTTTTTTGATGAGAACTGACAACAGGTTTCTTAAAAATGTACATAAATATATGCTCTGTTTGTGTTTAAAAACAACTGTCTGCGATCTACTTTTATGTGACCATTTCCTTTGTTATTTGCTGTTCCACATCTCCAGTGTTTACAAGTGAAGCTGACGTTGAACGCGTAAAATCTCCCAAGATTCCTTTCGCCTAAGCTGAACAAAAGCCCGTTGACAGAGCGGGGGAGGGGGGCAGCCGGGTTTGGAGGCAGCGCGTCATCGGCGGAGAAGGACCAGATTTTACCACCGGAGCATTGTGCGTAACGCGAGCGTCATGAAAGAAAGCCAGTGCCCGGTGCCGCGCCTCTGAAGGCTCCGGTGTGCGCGCGTGAGCCTGGAGCGGGTCCGACACACGGCTGTCCGAGGCTCCGGGACTCCGGGTCCAGCTCGGTGTCTGACCCGCGGTGAACCCACAGGATGACAGCCGTAGCAGCGAGAGACAGGCTGCTGCAGGCCATCGACAGCCACAATAACGTAAGAATTCAACCCGAAGCATGATGTTATTAAGCCTGCGGGGGACAGTGGCTCATGTACCGGGTTAGAGGGGGCCGCTGCGGGGTTGACACGGCGGCTGAGCGCAGTGTAGTGTTTGTCTGTGAAGATGCACATGGCCAAAACACAGAAATAACATTCCAGCACTCCAGGCCTGCAGCCGAACCATGCAGAGGATCTGGTAAATATTCGGCTGTACTCTAATTAACCCAGGACAAAGACGACACAACCTCTACGACTGTTCGCATCATTTAATCAATCTGATATCACAATTTAAAGGTAAAAGTGTTTTTTTTGTGTTTTTTATTACTACGCACCTGGAAGGGGTTAGATATGAAATGTCTTCTAAACAGTTCAATCGGATGTTTGTTCACACACCTGGAAGTTTTGACGTGGAAAATTACGCAAAAAAAAAAAAAGGCAAACTAATGTGACAAAGACAAAAATGAAAGAGAAAATGTAAAAGATTGAATGCGTTCTTTTAAAGTCTCTAACGCATTTTACTTTGTCTTCCAAATACAATACAATTACTCTGAAAATCTACTGTTAATTAAATAATTTGACTTGTAATTAAGGGTGCATTCACTCCTGGCTTGAGCCCATATTTATCTAATTTTGTTTGGGTAAAGTCCCGATTTAGTCCTAAATTGAATGTGATGACTGCACTTTAATTAAAGCATTGTAGAAAAAGATTCAGTTGTAATCAACTGTTTAATTAAAGCAGATATTAGCTTGAAAAATAAATATAACAACTACAAACATTCCCAGAAAGACTCTTATTTGCATCCACTTTCAGTTAATGTAACAGTCTTGAAACTAGAACATGCTGCTTTGAATACAGCTGCAGGTTTTGAAAGTTCATTCTGACCTGGCGTTCGGGTTCAGATCATGTCCACTGACGGTTCTAACTCTGTAATGTGTTCTTCTTGTCTGACAGGTGTCCAACATGGTGGTGGTTTTGGACGTTATTTCTTTCCTGGAGAAATATCCCATCACCAAAGACGCACTGGAGGTTTGTGTTCGATACGATCAGTGGTTCTCAAGCTGTGGTGCAGGCTCATTCTTGATTTGGTCCTGGTTTGATCCATTTGAGTCATTGTGTGGACTTAAGTTGGTCCTGTGCTAGTCCCGGTTTAGTCCCACTTCTGATATGGTGTCCACTCCTTATAACCTCAAGTAGTTTTCAATGTTACTTTAACTTCTGCGTCCTCATCCGAGTCATTAAAACAAAATGTTATGTTGTTTTATTAACAGTGCTCGCTCAGTGGCACTCCTGGGAATGATCACAACTTCAAACTAACCTTGAGCATGAAACCTTGATTTAAAAACATCTTCATAAAGTACTACATCTGTAGTTTTGGCATTGATATAATTAGGCAAAACATACAATTCGAGCCATTTCCAAAGTGTCAAACTCAAAAACGTAGCATAGGTGTAAAAATGAGAAAATGCACTGTAATAATTCTACTCTTTAGAACTATTTATTTATTTGTGAACTTCTATTTAACCAGGTAAGACCCCATTGAGATCGAGACCACTTTTTCTTCAAAAGTGCCTCAAGTAGTTAGAATAGAATTTAGAGAATACTCCTCCTCTATTCTTTTTCTACTTTCACAACACAACAATAACTTTATTTCTCCAAAGGAAACTCGTCTGGGAAAGCTAATCAACGACGTCCGGCGGAAAACCCAAAATGCAGACCTGGCCAAGAGGGCCAAGAGGCTCCTACGCGGCTGGCAGAAGCTTATTATGCCTGGCTCTGCTGAGGTCTCGACTAAGACGGACAAGGCACCATGGTCTTCTTCTAATGGATCATCTCATCTACACATCTGCTCCTCCTCTGCACCTTCAACCAGGAAAACGGCTTGCGAGCTAAAGAGCCGAAATGACTTCAACAACTGTAAAGCTGGGAAGAAGCACAACAAAAGACGAAAGGTTGACCACTATCTACATGAACCAACCAAATCATCTGAGACTATTCCTGACAGAACACATCGTTTAAAAATATCAAACAGCAATGGAATGAATGACCTTAAAACCCATGGAAAACCAGTATGTCTGGCTTCAAACAGGCCTCTTAGCACTTCCCTGTTACTGAAAGCATCAGTTATGCAGCAGCAGGCCGCCTCTAGAGGGCAGTGCACCAGTAAAACTACTTGCAGTTCATTACGACAGGAAATTGTGAAAAAGATTAGACAACAACCACACACTCTAAGTTTGAGCAAAGAGGGTACGTCGCAAATAAAATCTGAATGTTTGAAACCATCATCTTACAGTTTGAGTAAGTCAGTTGAAAAGCAGACATGTTTGGGTAGATTGGAGGACACCAAAAAAGCAGTTAAATTAAAAGAGAAGCCCCTAGTATTTAATCCCATAACATGTCAAATTAAAGGCAATGAAGGAGCTCAAATTAATAATGAATTGAAAAATGTTTGTAATGAAAAGGTTGTCGTATCCAGCAGTGTGCAGCTCAGTGATGGGAAGGAGTCCACACATGAGAGGAAGTCAGCAGTGTTCCGTCATGGGCCCGCGAGTGAAGATGAGGGTGTGCTTCTGACTGAGCGTCCTGCCGATCGGCCAGGCGTCAGTAGACATGTCACAGCAGCTGATGTGCACAGGTTGCACACTCAGCGCTGGGCAGGGGTGAACGGATGTCTCGATCCCATGGGACACTGGTCTGACTGGACCCAGAGCTTCTCCATCGACCTGGGAGCGGATGACAGCAGGCTGGTTCTGCCTTATGTCTGTCTGGACTGAGAGCTTGAGATGTTCTGGAATTGTATCGTTTAATTGATCATTTCAGATGATAGACACGGCCTGAGAGATTCAGTTTTTGAAAGAACTATCCAAACTTATGATCTACAAATGTTGAACCTTAATTATGCTTGTCATATTAATCTTATGGCTTAAAGTCTTTTTAACTTACAACAATCATTTGGGTTGAATAATGGCACCACTTCCTGAGACTATTGTGGAAAAAAACTTTAAATGGCAAATTCGACCATAGAATTCTGACCTGTCTCAGTTACATTTGAAACTATTGGCATTCTAGTATGTTGTGATGTCACGTGAACTCAAAATTATTTGTGGTTCTGTAGATGTGAATATTTGTTAGCATAATGGATGCATTAATAGCATAGGCACTTTGAGAATTGAAAGGAATGTGTCAGGTGACACTTAAAAAATGGACAGCACTAGATGATGCCACACAATGGGACCAAGTATTTGGAGACTTTTTAAAAGAATTATTCAAGCTCAAAACTAAAAAGTTAATATGATTTGTACATAAATGTGATGCCAATAAAGCCTCAAGTAAGTAAAGACTGATTTGACATGTTTAACTTTTGAACACTTGTGTATTAAAATGGTGCTCTTGGTACAATGAGCTTGGACGCTGAAGGATGGGAGCCACGTATTGCACTAGAATTGTATAATGAAAATCTTTTAGGACTGTGACAAATGTAGCCCTGACGTGTTCAGGACATTTACTGGCGTCACTCCTCAGGGATCTTATTACAACATTCCTCTCTGTGAACTAAACCAAACTTGCAAACATATTTGTTGAGTTGAAGTAGCTGCTCATTCCCCTTTCGAATTTGACAATGAAAAATAGGCCTTACTATGCAGTTTAAGTAGACAATATAAGTAGCCTAATGTGATGAACCAGCCTGTCGGGCAACAAAAAAGCACGATTGCTTTTACTGATGCAGGCCACATGCACATGTGCCATTTAGTGTTGGAGAAGATTAGAAGTATTCAGACTCAGACGGGATACTGTGTCCTTTTGTTTCATTTGTAATATCCCTTTATTAAAAGCAAACACTTTTACTTTACGCAATGAAATCTAATGTTGTATGGTTTCTACTTTCCAATGTTTTTAATCATTACAACTTTTGTAAACTGTGATCTTTTTTTAATTGTTATTTATTAATTAATATTTGAACAGTGTTTTAAGGTGTATTTCTGCTTTTGAGATTATCAATGCTGGATAAAAACTTGACACCATTACAGATGTTTACATTTAATAGGCCCTCTTCACGATAGGCCTGGCTATTTCCGGTTGCTGTAAACGTGGGGTCTTCACTTCTGTTAGTCATTGTGGGAATTAGCAGTCTTGCTCAAATCAAAATAATGATGTGACAGCAGAGAGCGATTTACAATGTAAATATGTCACCTGAGGAAACCTACATGTTTATAAAAGTGTTTTTGTCTCAAAGCTAATGGCTAACACAAATTAACTTAATGTGTGACCGGATTTTACGTGTTTCTAATTTTGACTTTATTTGGTGTATTTATACCTGTTGTACGTTTAAATGATAGTTTTACACCACTCAAGCAGGTATTTGTGGAGAAAATGACAGGAAGTGACATCACACCAGGGACACTCATTCCAGTCAAAGTTTATGCAGAATTTACAGAAAGAAACAACTTTTTTGACTCTCTAAACATTAATTCAACAAAGTAAATGTACTCTCATAAATTTTTATTTGCCAAATAAAATTGTGACATTAGATGAGTTTTTTTCTCAGTGTTTGCTAGATAATTTCCTAGTGCGATCTCATCAATTACAAACAGGAAGTGATATTATAAACCTAAACAAATTGCAATTTTGTGATAACATTCTTTATAATTGTTTAGCAAAAGTCAAAATACATTTATCTTAACTGCGTTTTAGTTCAAGGAGTAGTCCAACCTGTCAGAGGCACTTTAAATCAAAAATAGACAAACTTGTTAAAAGTACATAGAATGCAAAGTCGAGTGTTTTTCTAAACAGGTTAGTTCAGTTTGTGGTATTATTTTAACATTTTAACATTGATTGCCTTTATTGTATGTTAGCATTAGCTTAGAGACAAAGGCACTTACTTTTAGAAACATGTATATGTCTCCAGGTGAAGTATTTACACGGTATGTAAGGATCTTAACAAGCTGCCAGTGATTATCCATCTGGAACTCGCTCTCCGCTTTGTGTTAATTAATTATTGATTTAATTTAGCAAGACTTGGCTAGTTCCACACACGGAAAGAATGGAACATGAAGTGAAGCTACTCAGTTTTAAGGAAACCTGAACTAGCCGCTCGGTTTTATGAAAAGGGCCTTTCAAGCCTCATATTGAAAGTCCTTTACACAGGCAAATGCAATCTTGAATGGTCTTCCTTTTTTGTATTTTCAAAATGAAATGACTAAATTAGTTGTCTGCATTTTTCCTACAAAGAAACGTGATAACGGGGCATGATTAATTGACTGTATTTGTTTTTCATTATTCGTATTATTAAATAGGAAGTTGAAAAAATGCCTCCATGTCTATCTTTATTTTATATTTCCCTTCTAATGTAAACTACTGACTATTACAACTCCACTGTCCCTGACCCGGCCCCCCTCCTCCCTCTCTGAACTTTATGATCCACACGGGGAGGACATCAACACCATCACAGAGTGCATCACAGACTACATAACTTTCTGTTTTGAAAACACTGTACCCTCCCGGAAGGTGCAGTGTTTTCCAAACAACAAGCCGTGGATTAACCGTGAATTGAAAGCTCTGCTGAGGGAGAAGAAGAGAGATTTCAAGTCAGGGAACAAGGAGGAGCTGAAGACTGTGCAGAAGCAGCTGAGGAGGAAGATCAGGCAGGCGTAAGCCAGCTACAAGAGGAAGATGGAGGAGCAACTGCAGCAGCAGAACATTCAGGGAGTGTGGAGGAGCCTGAAAACCATCTCAGGCTTCAAGTGGGTGAATGAACTAAACTCTCACTTCCTGAGATTTGATCAATCACCCATCCCTCCTCCTGCACAGCAGCATGCGCTCACCTCCACAGGTGGACAATGGCCCATACCCGTCCCTCTTCACACCTCTGCTTCGGCCTTTCAGCTCACCACTCCACCTGGACTCACCCATCCCCCCAGCACACAGTCCCCCGGCCAATTACTTGCTGTCACAGCAGCACAGGTGAGAAGAGAGATGAAGAGGATTAAAACAAGGAAGGCAGCAGGACCAGACTGCATCAACTCCAGGCTCCTTAAATCCTGCGCAGATGAACTGTGGAGTTATGGAACATGTCTTCAACATGTGCCTGAAGCTGAGGGTGGTACCACAGGTCTGGAAGACTTCCTGTGTGGTACCAGTGCCCAAGACACCGCGCGCCAAAGACCTCAACACCTTCAGGCCAGTGGCTCTCACGTCCCATCTGATGAAGACACTGGAGCAGCTGGTCCTGGACCACCTACGCTCCACCGTGAGCCCATGGACCCTCTGCAGTTTGCACACCGGCCTGGCATCGGAGTGGAGGAAGCCGTCATCTCTCTGCTGCACCGCTCTCTCTTTCACCTGGAGAAGCCTGGCAGCGCTGTGAGGATTCCATTTTTTTTATCTCTCCAGCGTCTTCAACACCATCCAGCTCCTGAGGGACAAGCTGGAGGCGGCTGGTGTGGACTACGACCTGGCGGAGTGGATCCTGGACTACCTCACACCGGGACTGTGTGTCTGACACTCTGACCTGCAGTGTGGGGGCGCCCCAGGGCACCGTGCTTGCACCCTTTCTCTTCACCATCTACACTGCAGACCTCAGACACGACACGGACAGCTGTGTCCTGCAGAAGTTCATCTTCTGTCTCTCCCACTTCATATGCACCATCTTCAACTTGTTTCCTAGTCTCAGTCCCTCCTTTTCCCCCCGTTCAGCTTTACAAGATATTTCCACTTGATCTTTCCTGTTGAGGTCTGCAGTGTATCTACTTCAGCAAGTGTATTTGGGAGCAGCTAAATCATGTGGCAGACATCTAGGAAAGGTTCCAGTGCCTGGAGCCAGGAGAAATGGCATGAAGAGCCATCGCAGGTTAACAAAAACGATCTTCCCACGATGCTGTGCAGGCAATGAAGGCATTTCTTTGGCAATTTCTTCACCTGTTAGTGAAATGGCAGTACCAGTTTTCCCATCACATGCTCATCACACCTTCATAAAGCAGTTGTTTTATGTACTGTATCATTTTGTCATAATTGATCCCAATCATCGATCAGAAGTAAAATCTGTTCATTTTAAAGATGAAGAATGTCAGGTTTTTAAAAAAAAAAATTTGTGTTGTATGCTTACTTGACTTATACTGAATATTCAGTATATTATTATTAATAATAATAACTTGACGCCGTGCAATGGCAGGAAGCCATTGCGAGTGACTGCGTAATGCATGGCCATATTATTCTTGTATTTAGACTTTATTCTCTTGACTTTATTCTCTTGACTTTATTCTTTTGACTTTATTCTCTTAACTTTATTCTCTTGACTTTATTCTCCTTCTTCTTCTTTGGTGGGGGTGGGGTCGCTGTACAGCCTTTATCTGAGCGGCCAGAAAATTATAGTTATGAGATAGATTGACATTTCAATTATTTTAGTTCACTCAGTCAACTTTGGTGCATTTGTGCTAACGTTTAGTGTGTATTTAAGCCTGTTTTGTATTATTTGGTGTGGAGGGCCCTAGAGGCCAAACTGTACAAAATGGGGCATAGGTCTGATGGACTTTTAGGATCAAGGGCACATCAAGGAATGCCCTGCAGAATTTCACTAATAAAAGTCAAAGTAATATTTATGCACCAATAATAATGGTTGACACGTTGTTGTAATTAGTGTTGAGAGGTGTACAAATAATTCAAATTTCAATCCAATCAGATGAAGCATGTTTGCCCCAGAATTATTTTTGTGTTTGTGAGCATTAATTGCGCCCCTACTAGCCAATAGTGAAAAATACACAATATCTGTAAGATGGACTTTTAGGATCAAGAGCACATCAAGGAATGCTCTGCAGAATTTCGCTAATAAAAGTCACAGTAATGTTTATGCATTCCTGTAGGTGGCCCTAGAGCACCAAACATAATGCTCAGCCATATTCTGTACAGTTGCCATGACGATAATGTCACAAAGCACCAACATTCCGCGACATCGCCCACGTTCCACCACTCTAAGAGATAGGGGAATATCCCACGTTTGAAGACGAATCCCGAATGACAAGACCGAGGAATACCGAAAGCAATAGCAATCATCACAGGAGAGACGAAAATCGTACAAGAAATGCGACATTTTAATTAAAAAAATTGAATGTAATAAAAATAAAAAACACAAGATCGATAAGTGTCTGCATTCCATCGCAGTCACTCAATAATAAACAGTACATGGATGACTCCAACAAGACTCCTCTTAATAAGGGAGTCCCACATTTAATGCTTTGAAAGGTCCTATATCATGCAAAATCGACTTTTCACAGCTTTTAACCTTCTTACAGTGCTATTGGTACCTCGTACATGTCCAAAGTGTTTTTTTTTTATTGATTCCTGCAGTCTTTAGCAAGAGAATAGTCTATCCTTTCCCTCAGATGAGCAGATGAACGGGGCCACCTCACCAGGATGAGTCAGCCTGGTGAGTGCCGCGGCACGCTTCCGTTTCAACCCCTCCTCCAGGAAGCACTCTGTACCTGTAACTGTGGCTAAAATCAAACCAGTCAAGTGATCTTTTCCTTGTGTTGTAATAAACCTTCTGTTTAAGGTTGTATTGTTTTGCTTTAAGACTGCAGATCAAATTACAGTTGTAACTATAATCAGATTCATGTTCATTATTGTTATTAAATAAACTAATAAACAGATGTGATTTGCATTTATTAAAGATCGACATGATACAAAAAAAGACAACACATCAGAAAATTTAATACAATTAAATACTGCATAGCTCCATTATGTATCAGAGATTGATGATTATGTTATACATTTCTTCTCGTTTGATATAAATCGCACAGCAAACTCAGTGCATTTAGGCCAAATTATTCATTCATTTTATTTTTTTTGCGGGTTATTCTGTAAATTAATAAGTGATACGTTAATAACAAACAAACATCCAGACCAAAAACAATAAAGAAAGTGATATGGGCGACGATATTAGAACCTCTAAATTGGCACATGCAATTTCTTGTCAATTAAATTGGATCTTAAAACTTAACACTAATTCTCTTGAATATCAAATCTTTACAGCATGACACATTTATATTTATAGATGGATATAACATTTCGTAAACCGACCATTTCAAGTTGACATGTGCCAATAGTCCGCGCAGACTGTCCTCAGTCTTTCAGGCATTCTGCTGTCAGCGTGCTCGCTCCTGTCGCCCAAGCATCATGGCGACGTCGTCACAAAAGGTGGGAGGCGCTATCCCCGATTCAGGAAGTAATGCGGAAGAAAGATTTTTTTGGAGACATGCGCCAATAACTACATCCATGGACTGCACGCTCTGAAGGCCACATTTGAAGGCTGGTTGCATCACTTCCTGCGCGACAAGGCCGTCACATTTCATGCAAATGTGGCCTGCGTTTCCATGGAGATTCGCCATGAACGAAGGCCTTATATATCCCACAATGCACTGCACTGCAATTTTTAAAACTTAAAATCTTGTAATGGTTCTGATCTACGAGACGATCTACAGTACACATGTATTTTTGAATTAAACTTATAGGGTTTTCCCATTGACCTGTTAGCTTTATTCAATACATCTATGTATACGTTTACTCTGCTATCAATTTTGTATTGTATTGACCACTATGATTGACGGATGTGAATCGTAATTAATTGTAATTCATGTTATCATTAGGTGTCACTGTCTCGTTTGGGTACTGAAATGTATTTTATGATATATTTGATGATGTTCTTTGATGTTTTTTCGAGCATCTGCTTTGGTGTCTTTGAGTGGCCACTCCTAGTCTTGAGGCCACTCCTATTTAAGCTTCTTTTCCAGCCTCAGTCGCCAGTTTGCCTGAGGAAGGCCTAGTCGCCGAAACGTTGCCACTTCACCTGGTGTAAATGAATTCACATTGCAAGTCAGACAGTGTGCGTGACCTTTTCTCTCAGTATATCCAGTGTTGCGCACGCCTTTTCCAGTGCACCGGATACAGAATTTCATATGCGAAGCACCATCTTCACGTTCCCTTGTCAATATAAAATCCCATTATGAAATTAACCAGGGAGATTTCATTTCACTTCTAGATCATTTTGACAGTTATCACAGGAACATTGGTAATTATTATATCTTACAAGAGCTGAACATAATATTTAGTTTTAGACAAAAAATTTGGGTGAGATAAAACTAATCTCTTGGGCTCAAAGTCGGAATATTTTATCCTTGGTGCGCGCTCTTTTTAATACGTCCATGTGCGTAATTTGCGTGGCGTTAGCATAGGAGGCGAGTCATGGTTGCTAGGTGACGGCGCGGCTCCGTGGGCTCGGCCTGTCCCATTTCAGCACGGCCTTTGCGGTCCACGGAGGATACTCCGAAGACCAGCCTCCGTCGGCTGGGTCCTTTGGAGCATGCAGAAGTCGTGTGCTCATTGGCACACGACTTGAATTGAGCGCCATCTTGCCGTCCCGGGGCTTGCTCCCTCCCCGTGACTCACGCACGCCGCCGCTGGTGGAGCTTCGTCACTCCGCTCTGAAGATGGCCGTGGTGGAGCGGACCCCGGCCAGAGAAGGAGTCCGGATAGTGTGTCTTTGCTTCTGCTGGTACACGGTCAGCTCCGGGGGCAATGTGATCAATAAGATAATCCTGAACGGTTTCCCGTACCCGGTGACCGTGTCTCTATTCCATATCCTCTCCATCGTGGTCTTTCTGCCGCCGCTGCTGCGAGCATGGGGCGTCCCGAAGACGGACGTGCCGAGCCGGTACTACCGCTGGTACCTTCTTCCTCTCGCTTTCGGGAAATACTTCGCCTCGGTGTCGGCCCACTTCAGCATCTGGAAGGTCCCGGTGTCGTACGCGCACACCGGTGAGTGAGCGCTGTGCACGGGGACGGACTGGACAAACGTGGCAGTGATGTGTCTCCTCAGCTGACGTTAGCATTTGCATGTGGCTAACGCTCATACAGCAGCAAATGCAGCCCGCGGCCCTGTCTCACGTTACTGCCACGTAGGCTCTAAAAAGAAGACCGTTTACTTTCGTTATTTCCTCTAGTGACGCAGCAGTCATAGCTTTAAGTGTTTGTAGTCATTCTCAATAAAATAACAACCATGATTAGCTAGCGTTAGCCAACTGAATTAGCTGTGCGTAACGTCAGGGGGAGGGTCTGCTCGTGTCTACGCACCTGTCCAAAATTTAACTCATATTGCGTTAATCTCAGCATTTAACACGTTCTACATGAAATACTTGAAATGTAAGTGGTCGGGCGTTTGGTCTCTTTAATGAAGTCATTATTTAGTTTAGAGCACTGTGGTCCTAGTAGTAGTGTTAAAGTAGCAGAACATAATGCAGTTTCATAATTATTATGGACCCTTTGTCAACAAATATATTCTAATTCTTATATTCCACAATGGAGGCAAAAGTGAATCGAACGTAATGTCATTTCAATTGTAAAACATAGAATAACCTCAGAATATCACAAAATATGACAAATCAAGGTGGTTTTGTCATGAAAACCACTTCAGTACATGCAAGTGATATCAGAGCCTGGATTAAATGCATTCATTATTGGATGTTACATGATGTGTTCAAGAGATTATGAGATCAGAAATCCAGATTTTTAGGTTTTATTGGATAAATACTTACAAATATGTTGACCCCTGTAATACTTTTGCTTTTTGGCTGCAGATATATTACTACATACTTTACCACAACCTATACTTTTTATGAAGCTCAAATACAATTGTTGCTAATTTTTCGTGATTAAGATTTAAAACCCTTTGCGTTTTGATCTGATGTAAAAATATGTATTAGTCGACTATTTTGAACATTGTGATAACACATCATTTTGAATGCGCAGAACCTCCCTGTTTTAAGTAAAGATAACCTGTACCTCCAGTTGGACCAGATCAGCCCTAGCTCGACTTCTCCCAGGCTAAAGAACTGTAGGCAAAATATATATTTCACGTGTGTCTCATATTGGATCAAGCTATATAAAATGAAAGACTCGGTGTGTCTAATTTTAGCATTACTCGATTGATACAACCAAGCAGCGAATGCAACAATCCTGGAATAATGCAACTGTGTCCAAGGTTTCAATGATAACCATGACCAGAAAAATCCACATTATGACCATATACTGATGAATTACATATTTTATAATGCAAAAGGCACTGAAACGATTCCTTTTTGTGTATTATAATATTGTAAAGCCTGCGCTTGCCTCTTACTGGTTTAAAAAAAGAACTACAGTCACAACTTGTGTTGCCAGAGTCTTAACCTGCAGAGAGGCGCACACACACAAAAACACACACTGGCTGCACTAGCACGGATTAACGTGAGCCTCGTTCTGCATTCTGATTGGAGAATTGTCTTGAACAAAACTCCAAATAACAACATAAACAATATTTATGAAATTAAGATTAAATTGCATTCAGAGCTATATTTCACTTGAATGTGTTTTTCTCGTGTCTGGGGACACAGAGTAACATTTATGAACGGTGAAATAAAAATCTTTCATGCGGTGCTTTTAAAGTATATTATTGATTAAAATCTTTTGAGTATTTTTTGACATTATGATTTAATAATACTGTCTTTTGTTGTCAAAGTATTTTGTGTGTATTAAATGAAATATGCACTTAAATATTATCATAGTTGTCACATTCCTATATTCTTTTTTTGTTAATTCATTGACCCAGCCATTTTCAAAGACAAGAAGATCTGCCAATACTATTTTGCAATTTATTTAAAAGGATTTGTAATGTTTTTTTCTCCTTAGATTTACATATTGAAATACAGATCAGAATCAGAATAGGTTTATTGCCATTGTCAATGAACAAAATTCACAAACATAGGAACTTGTCTCGGCCTTAAGGTGCAACATAGAACACTGAGCAATAATAAAATAACATATATTCAATCAAAAAGGGCATGCATTAAGAAACCATTTAAAAATTACTATAAAATAAAAATAAAATGAATAATGAATTAATAAATTAAGACAGATTAGTGTCTTAATACTGATTTAATATAGTACATTTAAACAATTCTATTGTTTAAAGTGGATTTCAAAGTCAATATTTTATGCTTGTTGTTTGAGACAACCTTTTGGGAGCTCTCCTGCAGTGCCTCTGAGGTGCCCCAGCGGGCTCCTGGACCTCACTTTAGGAACCCCTCTATTAACCAAAATGCCCTGTTATGTCTTTTTCCAGTCAAAGCTACAATGCCCATCTGGGTGGTGCTGTTATCGAGGATCATCATGAGGGAAAAGCAGACCACAAAGGTGAGTTCTTGGGCTCCCCGGCTCCTGCTACACCATAGGTGTCCAAACTTTTTTCACCGAGGGCAGCATTTTGAAACTTATACGGAGCAGAGGGCCACAGACAATCAATGAAGTGAATCATTCAAAATTTTGCATTTGACATAGTTTTGATGAGCCTCCACACCTTTAATAACACTTGGAACATTAATATTATGTTGGGTTAACATCAAAATGCTTGAGTTTTTCCAATTTTACAGTAAAATGTACAACGTTTTGTTTTTTGGACCAACTTGGCAGGAGACCGGAGGGCCAACAAAAATTGGTCTGAGGGCCACATTTGGCCCACGGGCCGTAGTTTGGACGTGCCTTTGCTACACCAACAAAAATCAACTTAACTCGGGGCCCCTGTGTGACAACAGCCTCCCTTAGTGCTATTTCTGTGGTCACATCACACAGATGGGGAAAACAAAAGGAGAGTTGGGCCCTATCTGAGAGAGTCTTCATAGTCCCTGTGAAAAGATGACATCTAGCCTGAAATTTGTTTTGCTCAATGTCAGATCTTTATGTAACAAATCGTCTTTAATAAATACTTTTCTATAATCATTTTGTGTTTTTAACTGAAACATGGCTTGACAAAAACACAGGAAATGTTCTAATGGAATTTGAATTGCCTTGTGTACGAATTGTGCGCTACAAATATAAGTGCCTTGCCTTAATGGCCACGCATCAGGCTGGAATCTTTGGCAAGGTTATGGTGTTTTGGAAAGATGATGTAAATCCTATGTGGAGTTCCGGCCAAGAGTCGCTATAAGTACGGTACTTTTCGGACTTTTAAGCAGTCTTTTTTTCCCATGATTTGAACCCTGCAGCCCATACAACGGTGCGGTTCATTTATAGATTTTTACTGGCTAACGGCCCCAGGGGGGCACTCTTGCAGGAAGCGCAAGCATTTGACATACAGTTGAAGAAGACATCAGTGGACAGTGGTCACTATATTTTAAGCTTTGCTTTACACTAACTCTTAACACTTTTATTACAATCGGACTCATATTCAGGGAGAAATGAGTCTAATGAGGAAGTGAATCTAGACGCGGCAAAACGCAAATACACACGCGGGGTGCATACATGTGATATACGGCGGTCTGCAGTTTAGAACTTGCAGCAGTGAAATGAGACTTTATTGGCCAGACCGGCTGCTCGAGTCAAAAGACAACTTCTGCATCTCACTGGCTAAGCACAAGCGCAGGAGCAGATGAACCAGATGTGAAGACACAGAATAATCAAAGACATAGGGGACAGTAGGGACAGCTGTGATGTGTTTTCTGTTTAAGCTTCAAAATGCTGTGTTTAATTACAATCCAACTCATATTCACAGAAAAAAATCTAATTAGGTTCACAAGACAACCAACGTGTGTAAATATCTCTTGTTACAACGTGGACACTTGCGGCTTATTGACAGTTGTCAATAAATTCCGTACATTTCGGCTTTTATTCAGGATCGCTGTATAGCCCGAAAAGTATGGTAGTTGAATCGCTAAAACCTCACTGCTAATTCTGAAGACGTTTCCTCAGTTATCCCGCACACACACAAATTCAATGACCCGAATGCATTAAGGGATTGGTGATTTAAAAAAATAAAAATAAAAATAAATAAAAAACACCAAAAGTAAATGGCACTATGACATCCAGACAGCCTAAGTGGACCAATTGCAGGCTCCGTAGTAAACTAGTAGTGGTGTAACAATTCAGGAATCTCAATTTGGTTTGATTCTTGATTCAGGACCTATGATGATATTCATCACAATTCTGATATTCTTAAAATTATGAACCTTTTCATTTAGTGACAAAAAAACCTGTAAAATAATACATTTTGGCTTTTATTTATTGTTATTGTAAATAATATGTAAATTGCACATCTGTAACCTAATCTTTTTACTTCATACATGGTTTAATATAGGCTCTCTTTTTTTACAGTTAAATTCAGGCTGCTTGATGCATTTAGCCTAAGCTGTTTCTGCTCTTTACAGCAGTTTGGTGACATGTATGTGAGATTTACTTGTTGGGAACACTTTTACACTGTTGACCCGCCCTTTCTGAAACTGCTTTCCCCGTTTCCTTCGTACTAATCCTCATTTTGCCTGTTCTTGTGAAGGAGCCGCTACATTGAGTGTTGACACAGTGAGTTGGCATCAGGGCTGACTTAACAGGTGTGTGTAACACTGGAGAGCAAGCTGATGTGGAAAACACACCACATGAGTTTAGTTCCGCGTCTCTTCAGAAGCGTTTAAATGTCAATTTTGTCATTGATAAATGAAAGCGAAAACCATTCTGAAACACAACTACAACTTTATTTTGCTTGTAACAAATTTTTGTGCAAGTTGCTTTTAACTAGTATTATTGTCCTCTGTGATCTAGAAACGGTGAATTGCGCTTTTCTAATTATCACCACAATGTGTAGCGATAAATAGAAGAGGCCGGTCTTGCTCTAGTTTGAGCACTGATATTAATATTAATGTGGAATATATGGTATTTTTATGTTTGACTTGTGTTATTATTTGTGATTAATATCTCTTATGTTGATTAGTAGCACAATAGCCCAAAACGTACACCATTTCGAGCCCAAACCAAAAGTCAAGTTAAAACGTGTACCTTTTTAAATGCATCGTTTTTGCCGGACTTGCTTCCTGATTCAAGTTTCAGTTTTTTCAATGAAAACTCGCAATGAGTGCGTCCCGGAAGTCAAGTGGTTACGATGGCTTCACGTGCAGCCGGCCGCAGTGTCGTGAGTTCGAACCCATTTTGACCATTTACTGCATGTTCGCCCCTTTCTCATCCCCATTTCACGCTTAGCTGTCCTGTCTAATAAAGCCTACGGACCAAAAAATCCTTTAAAAAAACAAAACAAAGAAGTAAAACTCTTGAAACTTTTGAATCTTAATAAGTATAAGGATGGGATGTTTGTCTTTGGTTCTCGAGGCTGGTGACGTGTGCAGATCCTGTTTACTAAAGAGGAAGATGGTACACTTTGTTCAATCATATCTCTCTCTAAAGTGGACAGGATGAGCATTTTTCAAGAGTCAACTGTTTGAATTTGAAACTCCACGCATGTTTTTCTGTGTCTGGGTCAGGTTCCTCTGGTCTCCCAAAACATGCGTCATAGATAAAATCCTCCAGCTAAGGTCTTGACCAGGACTAGACAAAGATCTGGAAATGGGTCGCTGTACTTTTTCGTCCACCGCTCCAGACAGGTTGCCCCAGCAGCACTGGTTGACGTTTGAACTATCCCTACGGGGACAATAAAGGCCAACACTGCCAAGTGTTGTCATGAGCACCAGTTCCTTTTGGGCATTTTATTATAATCCAACTCAAACACGCTTGTAGGGGTTTTTACAATGATCATGGGTGACACATTTGTGAACAAAAAAGTTGGAAAATCCAATTCAGTTTTATACACAGTATCAAAATCAAACTACTGTGTATATAATATCCATTTTATAATTCAAGGTTGTTGTTGTTGTTTTCTTTTTTTTGTGTAGTTAATTTATTTTATGTAAGCTATTGTTGCCTCTAACATTTTTCTAGTTGTGTAACCTCTATGATCTATCACATTGATATATAATCAATAATTATATTATCCCCATAACGGCTCTCCTTTTTTCTAAGTACTTCATATGCATATTATTGTTGTTGATGATACTACTTTAGTAAATGGCTAAAACTGCTGTTTTAGACCTACTTTCCGGTTTTAAAATTGTATTTAGCAGCTAATATTTCAGTTTCTCTTGTGCCATTAGATCTGTACATCTGATTTGCATTCCCCTGAAAGCCTCCCTTTGCTGGCTCCATAGGTCTACGTGTCCCTGATCCCAATCATCGGAGGAGTTCTGCTGGCCACAGTCACAGAGCTGTCCTTCGACGTGTCGGGCCTCATCAGTGCTCTGGCCGCTACACTCTGCTTCTCTCTGCAGAACATCTTCTCTAAAAAGGTCTCCTGCACCACACAGTGGCACATGCAAACACCTGGGCTTCAGGTGCCATCACATCACAGTAGCTCTTTACTACTTTCTTTCTTCACAACTTTCTTCACTGCATTGGATAGAGCGTTACATAGGGGAGACTAAACAGCCACTTCACAAGAAGACACGCAAATTCAGGACCCCAGAGCACCGTGCATCTTCTTCTCAAAGCCACAAACCACTCTATTGAAGACAGTGAGGTGGAGATTCTGTGCAGGGAGAAAAGATGGTTTGAAAGAGGAGTTAAGGAGGCAATCTTTGTTAAAATGGAGAATCCTTCCTTAAATCGTAATGGAGGTTTAAGAGTCAACCTTCCAGTTGTTTATAATGGTTTGCTGAAACCCTGGAGACGCCCGAGGCATTCGGATGCTAATCAGGTAATCAAGGAGGAGGGAGCCAGCCGTACTATAGGATGTAGATGGCCCATCTCAGTTTGTTTCAATGGCCCATTTTCAGGGGTCCCGCCCTGTGGGCAGGGCTTTCACAGAGTAGGATATAAACCTGTGTTCTCAGACTTGTTTCACAGATTGAGAGATGAGATTCTCATCCAGATTGGATGAGAGTCAAAACGTTTTTGTTTTTTTCTAAAACTGAGTCCAGATGACTACAACTGAATCTCTTTCTACAGTGGAACACTCCTGGGCAAATGAGGGATTACACCGACCTGTTTTCAATTAAAAAAGAGAATAAATACAGTGTCGTCATGTCAACATTACATCTTGAAAACATCCACGTCCCCCAGCAGATGATTCATAACCCCCACTTTAGGAACCACCGTTCTAAACTCTCTAAATTGAGCAAACATAAGAACTAAAGAGAAATCCACATACCACAATTCAAGAACCACTGCAGTTTACATTGTTATAAATGTCCAAAATGAATGGATTTTCCTACATAAAATTTCATATAATGGAGGAATAGTGGCTCCTCCTCTTTTTTTCCCCCCAGTGTCTCTTGGGGTCTCTCTTTAATTGGGTGCTGACCTGTTTGTGTGTGTGTGTGTGTGTCTGTCTGTGTCTGTCTGTGTCCTCAGGTGCTGCGGGACACCCACATCCACCACCTGCGCCTGCTCAATGTGCTGGGCTTTAACGCGGTCATCTTCATGCTGCCCACCTGGATCCTGGTTGATCTGGCCTCCTTCCTCGTTGATGCAGATCTTGTAAGTTTGTTTAAACTTTTAGCCACAAGCTGTTAGATTAGACGACTCAGAAAATATCTTGTAACATTTCAACTTCTACTTTGTTAAAAGACCGTCTTGAATGTAATTTAGTAACAGTGTTACATTTTAAAGGTGCTGTATCTGATTTTTACTGTTTTGAAATGTGAAAAACAGAACTAGTTCATTTTAAACCCTTGACAGCAGTCCACTCTATCGTTCATTTACCTAATGCATTCTGCGAAAGCACTTTTCATGAGTCTTTGAGCCAAGAGCGAGCTTTGCTGTAAAGCTAACAAACATTGGCATGATAACGGTTCACTTCTGTTTCTCGGAGAATAAAATGCTCTATGAATTGATCTAGTGCGTGGTTTCATTTTCACCCGAATAGATGCTTTTACAATATGTCATTATTGGGACAAAACATATTTTACTTTAATGCATGCAAAAAGTCAAGTAAATTAACTAGTTCTGTTTTTCACGTTTCAAAACAGTAAAAATCAGATACAGCACCTTTTAAGCCTGGTCTCCACTGCATTTATTTTGTTCATCTTCAAAGATTTGTAGATGTCACACTACAAGATGCAAAGAATTTCAGGCCACGCACAGTTTCTTAGAAGATGTCAAGCTTTAGGGTGACTCTTGATCACATGTTTGTGTTTTTACCCCTGGTCACATGTTTGTTTTTACTTCTAGTCACATGTTTGTGTTTTTACTTCTAGTCACATGTTTGTGTTTTTACTCCTGGTCACATGTTTGTGTTTACTTCTAGTCACATGTTTGTGTGTTTCCCCCTGGTCACCTGTTTGTGTGTTTACCCCTGGTCACATGTTTGTGTTTACTCTTGGACTAAATGGGACGTTCATTTTATGTGCCTTGTTTGTCTTCTCTCTTTTATTTTATTTGTATTTATTTTGTTCTCTCTGCTCTTGTTCTGTATTTTTCTGTTCTCTGTTTTTAAAGTTTTAAATTTGCGCGAGAGAGAAAGCGAACGGGGGAAACGCTCACATTTGCACACGTGCACAGATTGCCATGATTTATCCAGCCGCGTTGCTTCATCCTTTTAACGTTAGCTTAAAGGTGCACTGTATAACTTTTCTGGTGGAGGCTTTACTAGCTACTTGTCTCCATGGAGATGTGGCTTTGTCTACAATGTTCCATGATGTGGTAATAAACTTGTCTCCATGGAGATAAGCGGGTGAGTCCACCAGGTAAAGTAACCAGTCAGATCTGTGGAGAGAGGTCTCCGTCCACAGTAAGAATGCTTTAGAATGTTTTAGATAATTTGTTGCAATAAAATGCTGTTCAATAAATAAAATGTTTACTGTTCAACATTTTAGGCAGAGCAATAACATCGCCATGGCAACTAGCAGGTGGCAGAACCCCACTAGAAAAGTTCCATGGGACACCTCTCAGTAATTCCCTCTTTGTTTGCTCTGCAGTCGGATATGTCGGGCTGGAGCAGCACGTTTCTGCTGCTGCTCGTCAGTGGGTTCTGTAACTTTGCACAGAACGTGATCGCCTTCAGTGTGTTGAACCTGGTTAGCCCACTGAGCTACGCCGTAGCTAATGCTACCAAGAGGATCATGGTGATCAGCATCTCCCTGTTCATGCTGAGGAACCCCGTCACACTCACCAACGTCTTGGGTATGATGACGGCCATCGTGGGGGTCTTCCTCTACAACAAGGTCAGTCATGGAAAAGTATGTCAATTTATATTCCCTAACATCTCTACTGTTTTGTTTTTGTTTAAGTTGAATTTATTTATTTAAAAGGTAGACTGTAATATGCAATTCAGCTTTCCAAAGTGTCCACACTTGGACTAAAAAGGAAGGTTCCAGGACACATTTGATTTTAGAGCATAATAGACTCTGTCTGTCCCCTCTTCCACAGGCCAAATACGATGCCAACAAGGAGAAGAAGCTGCTGCCCTCCTCAAAGTCGGACCTGATTTTCTATGATAACCCGGCACTGTCGCACTCCCAGAGCAACGGTTTGGGCCCCCTGTCCTCCCCGCTGGCGCCCCTCTCTCCCCCCCTGCAGCACAGCCAGTGGAGTGGCCTTCCTGACCATTTCCAGTACAGCCGACAGACCTACACGACAAACCACAGCAGTGGGACGCCCCAGTATGTTGTCTGAGGGCCACGCCAGAACATCCAAGAACTTTGTTTGAGGGGCGCAGGAACCCCCAGCACCTTGCTTGAAGGGACACAGACTGAAGGCAAGTGCAGCCAGAGACGCTTCAGTGGGCGAACGCATCACTGTACAACCTATTTATTAGTTTCAGGGTCCACACTCCCCACGCTTCCTGGTACTTGAGAATTGAATTTAAAGACATCATGAAATAACTTTTATCGGCTTTAGGAATCCAAATTTACTGTTACAATTATTGAGAGAAGTAATATGGAGTTAGTATATTGTCAGGAATATTTATTATTGTCAATTAAATTATTGTTACTGTATTTGTCCTATTTACAGCTTGACATAAAAATAAATTTGTATACATATTTTTTTCAAAAATTAATCTGTGGGCCAACAATAAATAGTGAGTAAATTGTAATATTTGTAAATCCTGACATCTTTCATTACCAACAAGTTCTGTACTAAATTTCAAAGGTTGGATTTAGAAAAAATCCCTGTCATTAAATATTGCTACTCTTATCTGAATTAAATTTGACACTTTTGAGGCTTTTGTGGTGTGAATTTAAAATGAAAGCCAAACCTAAATAAGGTTTTATGGGTAGGCTGTTTAACGTTCCAGGAACGTTTCTTCAGAAAGCGTGGGAACCCTGTTGTCTGTTCGCTTGTGAGGCTTAGGAACATGTTTTGTACGGGAAAATCTTTTTATGTTCACTTGAATGTAGACTGCATCAGCTGAGGGAAATTAAAGCAAATTTCCTCATTAGAAAGGGCAGCAGAAAAAGGCCGTCAAGAGAAACCTAAACATTAGAACTGCCTTCCTGTGGTCAGTGGGCAGTGAAGAGGACAAAAGTGAGTACCTCGTATCTGAAGCTGTCACTTAGAACTAGTCAAAGTCTAAAGTACATGAGCTGAACGAGTCGATTCCTCTAGCGCGCCGGGCCGCGCCGGGCCGCGCCTGGTGCACGTGCAGTGTGTGGGAGACCTGTAGCACTAGGACTACTGCAGCTCTGTGGCGGCGTGGCGTCTGCACACTTCCTCCTGAACACGTTCTGTTGCCGTTGTAAATAACCACAAAAAGTAGGACTGTTTAGTTCCCTCCATACGGATGCCTCATTAGGACAATCTTCTGTCGAGAAGATCATATATTGAATATAGCGAGATGTTCTGTTTTTGAGAACTGTATGATTAGTTTCATAAAATGTTAGTGTAAAGTAAAAATTTAAAGGATTTATGGAAATCTTTCGTGGTTCCGTTTTGGGGTTAACATGTATAGTATCTCTGGAACTTTGAGATCACGTTTTGCTCAAATGAGAAGAATTTTAATATTAATGAAATAATTGATTTAAATGTATTTTTCAATGAATTTGTTATTGTGTGAGCGTTTGCGCAGTGTAAAGTGTTCTGCTGTAAACTGTCTCTGATCGGACTGGGCCTTCCTCATCATGTTTGTCGAGTACTTTTAGAGTTTGTATGTTTACACTGCTCACCAATGACTACGAAGTTCATTTGCTGTTTAACATATGAACATTTACCTGTGTTTTTGACTGAATAATTGCCAAGTCGCGTCAGGCAGCAGATGGTGGAAGGAGGAGGTTGAGCATTCACACGAAACTGGATGGTTTCCTGTCCAAATCTTATCTTGTCCTACTTTGTTGTTGCAAGAGTCTGGAGTGTCTACTCATCTTTGTGCTGCAGGAGATGGTTGGTTTGACACAGGACTGCACAATATTTCACTATATTGGATACCACAATAAGCGATATTGCAGCCAACTTGTATCACAATAGCGCCAAGCTAGATATACTGTACATAATGGCATTTTTAATGATAATACTGAAAAAGGCGGGATTTATTCATGATGATCCGTATTCAGTCTAAATTGGCCTTTATTTAGTCTTGGTTTTATTTTATTTTTGAGATCCGAGTTTGACTAATACATTTAAGACGGTGGTTCTCAACCTGGGGTTCAGGTCCCCAAATTATGTGTGTAACGTTCTTAAATAAGGCTCGACACCCTTCAAAAGCAGTGGTAAATGTAGATTCCTGTTTCCGGGCCGACCAAATTCATTTATCTAGGCCCATGCCCTGAAAATAAAATGAGTTGATGGAAAAGAGACTACATTTTGGTTCTCATTGTGGGGGTTGCGACTGAAAAAGGTTAAGAACAACAACCGCTTAAAGGCGTGAACATATTTGTTTTTAATATAACTGAAAAGCTTTCGGCAAAGTATTTTCCAATATTGCAATAAGATCAATATCTCAGTACTCAGCCAAATCGCCAATGTTGTGCAGCCCTAATATTCACTTCTTTGTTCCAGTACTACAGCACCTCATGTTCATATCAGGTTGAGTAAGACACGTTAAAGTAGAGTTTTGCTCTTCGTAGGTGGAGACAATTTGTTGGGGAAAAAGGGTGTAATTGAAAATTTTCTGACATGCTTTTGTGATTTAGGTTTACTGAACTGATAAACCAATCCAACGATCAAGTTTCTGAACATGTTTGGAGAGGTATAAGATTTTTCTTTATAAAGGATAGGATATTTTGTTCTTTGCAGAGGACATATTGTATAAATAATTGCAGCCTTCATTTGGATTGAATTGTCATATTGTGCACCCCTAGTCTCGTACTGGGGAAATGTATTCAAATGTATTATTGTTTTATTAGAATTTTTGAGAAATTGGTAATTCCTTTGGAATCAATTTATTTTGTCTGTTCGTTTGGAGAAGATTGGAGCAACACGTCAGGGAGCATAATTATTATTGTATTAGAGATTTTTATGTTAAAGCAATAGATCAGGCATGTCCAAACTATGGCCCGGGGGCCAAATGCGGCCCTCAGACCAATTTTTGTTGGCTCTCAGGCTTCCTGCTAAGTTGGTCCAAACAACAAAAAGTAGTACTTTTTACTGTAAAATTGGAAAAATTCAAGCATATTGATGTTATACCAACCTAATATTAATGTTCCAAGTCTTATTAAAGGTGTGGAGGCTCATCGAATGATGTCAAATGCAAAATTTCGAATGATTTCCAACAGTTCATTGTCGGGTTGTCTGTGGCCCTCTGCTCCGTATAAGTTTCCAAATGTGGCCCTCGGTGAAAAATGTTTGGACACCTTTGCAATAGATTCATAGTGTTGGTTTACTTTTTTTTGGGTCAACACCAGAACACTCTGGTAAAAGCACTTTAAACCATTTGAACAAGACCGCCATCTCCATATACTGTTAAAATATTTTCTCATATTATAATTTAAAACTTTCTTTGACAATTTAAAGTGGCTCATTTGTTGGTTGTTGCTTTTCCGAACTGCAGGTATAGCTTTGCCATCAGTCTCCCTCAAATACATATGTTCCTTTCAAAGTGCATTAGAATGGCTTTTATAATTGTCTTTCATAGTTAAAAGGTTTAGGTTAACAGACTGCAGTACTCTCATGAGCCTCTGGGAAGCGCCACACAACTGCAGATCCAAAGTGACAGTTGTGAGCTTCACAGGCCTGTCACAAGAGCACACACCAAAACTGTCAGTAGTTCCCAAACTAGTGCAAATTAAGGACTCCCAGGAGAGGACCTATGCAAGGTTAAAGTGGACACAAACAATATATATGTAACTGTAAAATGCAATTTTACAGTTACAAGAATCATTTGTTTCAGCCATCATAATGTGCTATATCAGTATTTGTCTACAGCTCACATGTTCTACACTAATTTCCCAATTATGACTTCCAAATGAGTCCAGGAAAACCCCATTTGTACTAGGTTTTTTTTTTTTGATGAGGACAAGTGTTAAAGTGGTTCTTGTGACAGGCTGAAGTGTTGGTCACAGGGCAGGGCTATGGAGCCATTGGCTGCATCCAGATTCTTCACATTTGTCGCCTCCAAACTCGATGACTTTGCTTTCAGCCCTGCCCTCACAATCTGATTGGTGGGCTAAACTGGAGCTATCCAGGAGTTGAGGCTTTGAGGTTTATTTAAAAGAAAGTCAAACAAGTATGTGTCGGCCCAACCTCTGTGGCAGGGATGAAGTTTAATCCAAATTGTCATTTGAATGTTTGTACTTGGCTGAATAAAATATGCTGCAATTTCTTTAGATAATAATGATGGTAGAATTTATTGAAGTAACTTGAGCGTTGTTAAAAAAAAAAAATAAGACATCAATTCTCATGCCTAACACAGATGTTTATTAGCTGACATTACTGGACACATGAATGCTAAGCACATTTGGTACAGTCATTCAAGCCCAGCGGAAAGCTGTTAGAGTGCAGATGATGAGCATCTTCTGTGTCATGACTTTCAAAGTAAAATAACAAACTAAACAGTTTTTTTTTCCAGAGTTTACTTTTTCCCCAAAAACTTTCAAAATAATTATTTTAACTGCATTTTAGTTGACTGAGTCTCCAAACCTGTCACTCACTAACCTCAGTTGTGCGCCATGTTGAAGGACAGTAAATGAAACGTAAGACAATCTCCTGTGTCATCCGTAAGATAAAGTGTCCTGTTCGATCAGTGTACGGTTTGATAAACATTTAGTTTGGGTAATTTCTTACGACAGTGTTATATGCTGAATAAAAGCTGCTAGTTTATCAGTTAAGATTTCAGTTTCTAAACTGTGAATGCTCCTGGACATGTTTAAAATGCAAACTGAAGTTGAAAATTAAGATCCAATTGTCTTCTGCAGAACCTTTGTATTACTTGAATAATTCAAGTCTTTGTTGTTTGCTAAGTGTGATTTAAATAGCAACTTTGATCTGATGGCTCTGAAAAAAAAAAATCTGCTATGAACTAACATTTTCAGTTTACACACTTGGATTTGAATGTGTTTATTGCCAAAATGATCTAAAACTGTGTAGATGATTCAATTTATTTTTGTGCATCTTTACAGAAAAGCGCCTGGAGAAAGTTTACCAGGCCCATCCAAGTTTAGAGATGTTTATTTAAAGGCTTAGTGTAATGGAATGTCAGTTTAGTAAATGCTATTTTTAAATGATGGAAAAAATAAATGCATTGTGGGTATTTGCTGACTACTGTGTTTATTTTTGTATTCACGTCACTAGGGCAAAAGTTTTAGTTTTTATGTAACATTTCTGTTCATGCTTCCAAAAAGTCAAGATAAGGAGCGTCTACTGTTCCTCGAACTCTCCCAGTTAGAAGAAGGCTCCATCTGAATGTGTAAGAGTGATCCTTTTTTTTAACCAGACAAGTCCCACTGAGATGTAGCATCTCTTTCAGAGGAGTCCTGGCCCCTGAGGGGAGGAGCCTATTGTACGTGTTTTTAGGGGACGGGGAAACGGGAGCACCCGGAGGAATGCGTATGCCGACACAGGGAGAACATACAAACACCACACAGAAAGGCCTGATCAGCTGCACCACTGTGTCGCTAACATACCCCTAAGAAGCACCGCCAGGCCCGCGGCTAGCCATTTGGGTGCCCTAAGCAGAAATGCTCAGTGTTGCCCCCGTGCCCCCATGCCCTCAACAACTTTGAACATGTAAAAAATACGTAGGGGTTTATGTCTGTAATACAACCTTAAGGTGACTCTTTCTGAGGTTGTTTTTTAAAATGTAGTTTGTAAAAATTGTATAAATCATAATTTATACAATGCCCTGCCTCTGTGCCCCTCACACTTGTTTGTGTCCCTCCTCTGTCCTTCCTTTCTGTCCTGGTTCCCTTCGCGCTTGTCTCCTCCCTCCACTTTTTGATACATTTTTTATCTCCCGAGGGGAGGACGCCAGAAAAAGTTTGAGAAGCCCTGAATGACTCAGCTTATAATGAGGGCCCCCCACAGTCCCTAAAAAGTCCCCAGCGTCACCCGGAGCCTTCTGCTCTTCTCCAGAACAGATCGAGGCTCTAGAAAAATGACAGACTACAAACTGTAACATTTATATAAACATGATTTAGACATTTGTAAGAGGTTGAACCACTTTGGCTTTGCAGACGCTGCGGTGTCAGCTCCGAGGTTTGCCGTGCCAGCTCAATTTCTTGAGGAAAATGGCAATGGTTGGACAAAGTTTCTCCACCCATTCTCTGGGATGCAGCAAAAGTAGTTTAGAGGGGCAGGGTAATTGCTGTCACCTCGACCAAAAAGAAATGAAGTCAGAAAAAATTGGAAGCTAAACATACCGAAAACAAGGATCCGAAAATGCTACAGGAAATTACAAAGACGAGGGGTGAGATTAATGAAATTGAAAAATGCGCTCTACCAAACAAAGATATTATGAAAGTGGTTCAAAATTCTCAAAATCATTAGCTTGGAAGCTTAGAAAACAAAAGGCAGAAATAACTTTTTTAAAAACGAGACAGGCAGAATAATGTAATTTTAACCAAACAAGGTCATCAATCATCACCGTTTGAATCCTTCTACACAAAACTTTTCAAAATCGCAGGAAACCAAGAAGAAATACAATCTTTTTGGATACTCAATTTACCCACCATGACCAAAGAGCAAACTAAAAATGATGTGCTGAAATAACAACTACTGAAATTCAAAGTGCAATCAAAAGACTAAAAAACAATACATCTCTGGGGAGCAATGGGTTCACCTCAAAGTGGTATAAAGCTCTAAAAGACATTCTTACTCCTTTGCTTTTATCAACTTTTAACTGGGCCCTTAGAAAGAAGCCATCATATCTTTAATACCTAAATAGGGGAAGGACTGACTTGACAGGGCCTCATACAGACCAATCTCAATTCTGAATGTGTACTACTGTGTATACACCTCAATTATGTGTAAAAGAATGGAACAAATACTCCCAAATTGAATTCACAATGATCAGACAGGATTTATTAACAAACGGCAAGATAACTTAAGACGACCTCTACACATAATGAACCAAACACAAAAACATCAAAACAAAGCTGTAATAAGTCTGGACGCTGAGAAAGTGTTTGAAACTGAGGCGGGATCTGATCTGTTCTGGGTGGCTTTGGGGTTGCCCTGACTCTTGTCGGAGCTTCTATGGACCCCATGGCGGTGTGAGGGGGACTGTCGTTGTTTGGTGTTGAGGGTTTCATTCGGTTGTTCATGGGAAGTGTTGGGTCTCGGGCATCGGGCCTCTTCCTGTGTGTCGAGGTTGAGTTTGGGATTTTAGTACCCGAATGACAATATTTGAACAAAGTGTAACTAGAGAATATGAAATACTCTCTAGGCTTATTTGACCATTCATGACATATATTTATTCTAATAAAATAAATAGAAACGTTCTTGAGAAAATACTCCATACTCTCTTAGCTATAAAAGGTAGATAAGAGCCTCTTCTAAATGTTAGTGAATAGTTTTGCACTACAGCCTTTGTTTCCACGCCAGAAGAGAGCAGGGAGCAAAAGCTTTTGCAAAGCATATCCCTAGGAAATATAATAGGGGGAGGGTATAGGGGGCGGTTCGGGGTAGGTGTTATGTGTTTTACTGTATATACTGTATGTTTGTGGACTGGCGATCGCAGCTCTTTTTTTGCATGTTTATATTGTTCTGTTGTAAAATGAGCATAGGTACAAGAATGATTTCTACAAGTTTAATACAATGGCATCTGAAAAGTTAAGAATAGCTTCTTTTAATGTTAATGGCATACTGGGTCCAATTAAATGGTACTGATACTGATTAAATGGTACTGAAAGATACTGACAAAAATGAAAAAAGAGAAAATTTACATTATATGCCTACAAGAAACACATTTAAATGACTAAAATTGGAAATTGGAAATTTGGATATAACAGACTCTGCTTTTCTTCATACAGGGGCAAACATAAGAGGGGTTCTGAGCTCAAGTAGAACAGCTTTTGATCAGAGTTTTGAATACAAAGACAATGACGGCAGGTTTGTACTTGTCAAAGGAACCATTAATGGAAGTATATTTACCCTGATAAATGTATATGCTCCACCCGGAAGTGGCCTCACGTTCTATACTGAAATTGTGGACCTGATTGCAAATCACTCTGAGGGAACCTTTATTAGTGGCAGCGACTGGAACTTACATGTCCAGCCGACATTGTACGTCTCAAGCTCACAAACCACTGTTAAATCTATAAATAACAAATGTTTTAAATTAATACATAATGTAGGGCTGGAGAGAGATGAATCCTACTGCCTGCCAATATACACATGTTTCTAATCCACATAAGATCTAGATGCAGATATAGGTACAATAGATTTAAGTGATCATGCCCCTATTTACATCACTGTAGATTGGGAACAAAAACAAAAAAACACACTTTGGAGATTTACTACCAGTTTACGCAATGATCCACAATTAAAAAAAATTATGACAAAGGACATTGAGACATATGTAGAGGAAAATGACAAAGGTGATGTCTCTCCACCCATTCTCTGGGATGCAGCAAAGGCTGTTGCCTCGGCCAAAAAGAAACAAAGGCAGGAAAAATTTAACGATTTACATAACAAACTACAGATACTGGAGGCTAAACATGCTGAAAACAAAGATCCGCAAATGCTACAGGAAATTAAAAAGACAAGGGGCGAGATTGATGACCTGAGCCAGAAATTTCCATACCCAATGTGATGCATTTCCTCCATGATATTGGTCCAATGTCTGGACACAAATTGAATGTACAAAAAACTGAAATTCTCTCTTACTGGCAACCCCCTCTGTTCCTTAGAAAGATTTACCCATTTAAATGGCAAACAGAATCCCTCAAATACCTAGGTATGGTCCTCCATAAAGAACTATCAACAGAGAAAAACTATGCCCCTCTCTTCTCCACTATACAGAAAGATCTTGAAACATGGAATCTTACCCTATACTTAAGTCTAAGTCAAAGGATTGAAACTATAAAAATGAATGTTTGGCCCAGATTTCTCCATCTATTTCAGACTCTCCCGATTGCTATCCCCAACCAGCTGTTTGACGAGTGGAATAAAACAATCTCAAGATTTGTATGGCAAGGCAAGAAACCTTGAATCCGATTTAAAACGCTCCAATTATCAAAAGAAAAAGAAGGTTGGGGTTCACCTTGTCTGAAAAGCTACTTTATTTCAGCCCAAATCAGAGCCTTGCTATACTTATGTGACCCCGAAATATGAATCCCAATGGAAAAACATTGAGATTGATGCGGTGCCGGAGGCTCCTATACAGGCTTTACTGACAGACGACAAACGACTGAGTCATTTGAAGAAACAGGACTTCTATAGGTATTTACAAATAAGGAGTTATTACAACCAAGAAATTAATCAAAGTAATGACCACTATAACCCTCTGACAGAAATTTTCATTAAATCAGAACTTACAAGGGGAATGATATCTAGACTATTAACCTGGACAGCTACTCTACTGAATATATTAAAAATAAATGGGAAAAGAAGGTAATTTTATTCTGACAGACAAGGAATGGGAAGTTGTCTGTATGTCCCAGTGGGGAACCAGAAATTCCCATATCTGGAGGGAATTCTGTTGGAAAAATGTCTCACGTTATTTCATAACACCATGTCAAAGTGCCCATTACTCACAGGGAAATGCTGCCTGCTGTTGAAAATGTGGGAACCAGGCGACAGACCACTACCACATGTTCTGGGACTGTCCTGTTGCTAAAAAGTATTGGACTGAAATCAACAAGGAGATACAGACTGTACTTGACATGGCCATCCCATTAGATTTCAGAACTATGTATCTGGGCCTCAAAACTCCTGCCATGGACACAAAAAAGGAATATATGTGGAATATAACTTTGGCAGCAGGAAAAATAGCCATCACAAGGTAATCGATGACACAAACCCCCCTGACGATCAAGGACTGGACTGACAATGTGACAGACATTAGACATATGGAAAAAATGACTTTCAGACTTGACCTGAAAACTGACAAATTTGAACAACTCTGGGCGAGATGGGATATTTATGCCGGACTAGGTATGTCGTAACTTTATTTATGGTTAACCACATGGTGCTAATATTATCATTATTATTATTATTTCTCATTACTTGTACTATTGCTACTTTCCTTTGCACTTAAGATGTGTCCACAGTGGTTACGTTTTGTGTGTCTGTAAAAAAAAAAAAAAGAAACCAGATGTTTGCGTGATACCTGGAGACTAAGCCTACTATATTAACTTTCTATGTCCCCAGACTTAGAAGCTATTGAAAACAGCAGATAATGATTTCTTAAAATTCTATGAATGGTTAAATTCCAACATGAAGTCCAATGTGAAACTCACTTCACCGCAGTCTACCGCTCTTTTTCTTACTGTGTTTCCACCCACAAAATTTAGAATGCCTCTTGCGAAATAAGTATTTTCATATACCAAATAATGTAGGAATTCAAGCTTTGTTTGTTTCAACTAGAAGTACTTCAAGTAAGTATTTGAACACCCTGCGATTTCTCCCACTTAGAAATTACGGAGGGGTGCTTCCTGGTGGTCAAGTGGTTAAGGCGCAGTGCACGTGTGCCGTGGGTTCGATTCCCGACTCCGGCGTTTGCTGCATGTCCTCCCGTCTCTCTCATCCCCCATTTCACTCTGTACTTTCCTGTCAATAAAGCGAGAGACAGAATAAAAATCTGGAAATCAGATTGTATGATTTTTAAATAATTAATTAGTATTTTATTACTGCAAATAAGTATTTGAACACCTGCCAATCAGTAAGAATTCTGGATATCAAAAACCTGTTAGTCTGCCTTTACAAAGTCCACCTCTACTCCACTTTGAGCTTGTTAGCTGCATAAAGAGCTGTAAAGGCACCAAAGAGCTGCCAAAAAACTCCACCAAAGACTAAATTGTAGACCTCCACAAGGCTGGAAAGGGCAACGGGCAATTTGCAAGCAGCTTGGTGAAAAAAGATCAATTGTTGGAGCAATTGTTCGAAAATGGAAAAGGCTAAAGATGACAATCTCCCTCGGACTGCAAGCTCTCACCTTGTGGGGTATCTATGACGATAAGAAAGGTGAAGAATCAGCCCAAAACTACACGGGGGGAGCTGGTCAATGACCTGAAGAGAGCTGGGACCACATTTTCAAAGCTTACTATCGGTTATTCAATTCAATTCAATTTATTTTTGTAACGCCCAAAATCACAACAGTAGTTGTCTCGAGGGGCTACAGTGGAAAAAACAGAATAAAAACAGAATAAACAATTTTCATAGGGACTTGGAAATGTCCCAGCATCCCGTGTCCTTAGACAGATGTCCCAGGCTCCCCTGTCCTTCGACCCTCCTTCTCGGCCAGGAAAAACTACCAAACCTCTTTGGGAAAAAGTAGAAACCTGTAGGAGTTCCACAGTGAAGGAGAGATCCGACTCCCTCGGACGGACAGGCGGACGCGCCTCAATTTGCAGATAGACGGTGGAGCTGGACCCACTCAGGAGGAGAACCAATTCTTTGAGGCTGATGAAGAACCGTTCATACGGAGTTGAGACCGTTTCTCCAGGCAGACCGTTTCTCTAGGCAGATGAGGAGAATCTGGATCCACAGGTCCTCGATGTGCCTGCTCCACTCCCGTCGGGGAAGTGGCAGAAAAAGAAGGAAAAGCGATGAATAGATTGCAAGTGAAATTAAATATTAAATATTGTTTGATAGAGAAGTAGTAGGAAACAGAGGATAGTGCTCAAGCTGTCATACTTCCCCCAGCATAGTTGCTCCTAGGGCAGCATAGCTGGGAACTGTAGGTTTTTATTTCTGTTCCTAACTGGCCTGACCATAAGCGATTTCAAAGAGGAACGTTTTAAGCCTGGTCTTAAATGAAGAGACTGTATAGGCCTGTTTAACATGGACAGGAAGCTGATTCCACAACACAGGAGCTTGGTAGATAAACGCTCTACCTCCTACTGTGCTTTTAGAGACTCTTGGGACACCAGAAGTCCAGCATTTTGAGAGCGAAGTGCTCTGTTTGGATGATAAGGTACTATAGCATCTTTGAGGTACGATGGGGCCAGGTCATTTATGGCTTTGTAAGTCAGGAGGAGGATTTTGAATTTGATTCTAAACTCGACAGGGAGCCAGTGAAGAGACTCGAGCACCGGCGTAATGTGCTCTCTTCTTTTAGTTCCTTTTAGTAATCTTGCTGCTGCAATTTAAACCAGTTGAAAGCTTTGTATAGAGCTTTTAGGACACGCTGCGAGCAGGAAGTTACAGTAGCCTAATCTAGATGTTACAAACGCATTGACAAGTTTTTCAGCATCACTTTTAGGCAAGATTTTTCTAATTTTGGCTAAATTGTGCAGATGGAAATAGGCTGTTTTACAGGCTTGATTTATGTGTGCTTTGAATGAGAGCTCTTGGTCAAATAAGACTACAAGGTTTCTTACAGTGGAGCTGGAGGCTACACTGACGTTGTCCATTGTGACTATCTGCTCAGATGAAGCGTCTCGAAGATGTTTAGGGCCTAGTACAGGGGTCGGCAACCCGCGGCTCCGGAGCCACATGCAGCTCTTTAGCACCCTCCTAGTGGCTCCCTGGGGCTTTTTCAAAAATGTATTAAAATAAATGGGGAAATATATTTGTTGCTTTAATATGGTTTCTGTAGGAGGACAAACATTCTTAACGTTTTCAAATGCTGTAAACATTTTTAATGTTTATAATAAATATTACATTTCAACATTTCTGCCAACGAAGATTTGCGTCATAGTCCTGCGACACGTGTTTCAGAGCTGCGCACATGGGCGGCGCAGTCATGGGCGCAGTGCCGGGCAGGTGACTGTTGTAAACAAACCGGAATTAAAGTAGCTGATGAGAACAGAGAATTCAAGGATTGTGCGATATCAGCACTTCTAGAGAAATTAGAGGAGCACAAAAATAGATTTAACAAGAAGTGGATTGCATCTCCAAACTCCACTACTGCTGCTAGATGTGTTGCAACCCGGGAGATAATAAAGCGTGAAAGACCGTTCACCGATCTTCAGTACATGAAGGATTCTCCGCAAAGACAGTAAAGGAAAGGGACATTAAAATGGCGGGCAAAATCATCAATCGGCAAATCAAGGACATGAATTCAGCTCCAGCATACTCAAGCGCCTGTGATGAGTCTGTGACATGATCGATATCAAACAGGAACGCTGTTATGCAGGTATATAAACTCAAATTTATAATTGCAGGCTGTGTTCAATTCCACTGTTGCCCAAATATAGGGGGAAAGAGAGGAGGATTGTATTGTTATTGAGATTTGAGGAGGACTACGTTTTTGTTTTTTTTCGTTGTCACGTGGTACGTCATCTGTCCAGAGCGCGCTGCAGGGAAAATACACATTTAATCAAGAATGCTCATTGTGTATTTTCTAGCCTTGTCATTTTGATAGCTAATATAGCTAATATACAATTACAGCCCGTGTTTCCTTCATATAAGGCTTATATAACGCTTTTAATTGTTTGCGGCTCCAGTCAGATTTGTTTTTTGTCTTTTTGGTCCGAAATGGCTCTTTGGACATTAAAGGTTGCCGACCCCTGGCCTAGTACAATGACCTCGGTTTTTTCAGGGTTAAGAAGCAGATAATTAAGTGTCATCCAGGTTTTTATATCCTTCACACAAGTACTAAGTCGGTCAGCTTGATCGGTCTGATCGGGTTTCATTGATAAATACAGCTATGTGTCATCTGCATAGCAGTGGAAGTTAATGCCATGCTAATGCACTTATACACTACACCGTCATGGTTTAAAATCATGCATTGCATAGAAGGTTCCCCTGCTTAAGTCAGCACATGTCAAAGCTCATCTGAAGTTTGCCAATGACCATCTGGATGATCCAGAGGATCCATATGCCGAAATCGAAGTCTGGAAATTTCCTTTCTACATCCCAGTCCTTCTGCCATTTTTACTTTATATTTTGTTTGACAATAGCTTCCATTTTACTTAACCCTCGAGATGCCACATATAGAAGTGAAGTTAACAGTAACGATAATTACATTGACTTTAAACCCAAGTATAAAACGAGTTCAACAACGCCACCCCAGGAATTGCACCTGAAGAGTAAGGATGATAATTATTTAAAAGGCGCACAGATAAGTTGGTGAGACAGCTTTAGGTTCCATTATCTGTTTTATTTTAATTCACTCTAGTTCAAAATAAAGATTCAGTTTCTTTGTTTAGGCAAAAACAGTTCATTGCAGTCCACATAGTCAAGTTTCAAGCCAAGTAATAAAATAGTCCTTTGAAAGTGTTACGTCTTCGATGGCATTCTTCAGCATTTGTCTTTACAATTTTGGTAATATTGGATAGGTAATGTTGGCAACAGAGTGGCAGATGAGAAGCAACGATGAGGCAATGGGCACGCCAGCGCCCGGCAGAAGCACCTCCATCACATTACCGTGGGTAAACGGGACAACCACACACAACCATGCGGTGACAGTTCTGACAATGAAGCTGACGCGAGCACACAGTCAGCAAGATGTACAAGCTGGAGCACGCCTGAGCACGACCAACTCAAGATTCAGCGTGGATGAACGGCGCACCGCTAACCTGGAAGTATTGGAGGTCAGAGGTCAGCAGACATTTGAAACGCACATTTTATAGGCTATATAGTGCCACGTGTGTACAGAACGAAAAGGTATTTACGGTGTGACCGCAGCTCGTCATGCCACATATATCTATGTTTGATCTTTAAATAGATTCCTTTGTATGTTCATCTGCCGCCTCATTACCTCGAACGCCTACATGTGCTGGGACTTATACGATTATTACAACCGGACCCATTCTCATCACCCTGAACAAGACTTGCTTTAACTCTACGAGAAGATCAGGAATCAGGAATCAGGATATATTTATTGCCATTGACAGTGAACAGAATTCACAATATAGGAACGTGATTTGATGACAGTTGCGACATGCAAAAGAGCATCAGCAACCCTGGTTTCCACTCTGCGCCTTGTGGGATACTTGAACTCTTGGAAAATGAAAAAATGTTCAGCATACTCATAGCAATAAGACACAGTATACAACACATATAATGAATACGTTGTGCGAGGGCACGTGTGGAATTTTTCATTGGATGTGGGGCAGGGTCACAAACAAGAGGAGAAGTAGCAACGTGAAGTGCAGACGGCGATAGTGAAGGCCAGATGTCTGTTGTTTGTGCGTGCGTGCGTGTGTGTGTGTGTGTGTGTGCGTGTGTGTGTGGCTCGGTTTCGCTGGCTGTCCAGCTGGTCTCAAGGCCAAGGCCGGGAGAAAAGATAAGGAAGAAAGAGCATGAGTATGGAGCATAATGATCAGTAATTTTCCAGATCAAATAGTCCAATCATTTCTGGTCCTCTATGTAGCGATCCTTTTGTACCATTGAGCTACTCCATCACTGTTCATGATCACGTCCCACAGTCTTCTGCATGTCCGTAATCCGGACTAAGATGTTTTTGTCCAGTTCTACGAGCTGTGCCATACTGTACTCAAGTCTTTGTTCGAGTCTTTTCATCCTTTCACTCAATTCCACAAACTCCTGTTTGTTGTAGTCAGACAGTGACTGGGTGAATTTTCCTGTCTTCCGAATTTTCCGACCAAAGCAACTCCAAGCCCAATTAGAATGAATCCCGCTATCATAAATCCAAATACGAATAGGTCTTCTACGTCTTCCACGAGCAAGGGCTCGATGCATAGGACCTGCCATCTGGTCTAGTCTGATTATTCTGTAAACTGGCTAGTGCAGGACTAGAGTTGTACATATAATGGTTCTTAGTGGCCAGTTGTCTTCCACCCCCTGAAGAGCAAAGATAATCTGTATATATTTGCACATACCCACCGTAACTGTTGATATGCAATTGAGCTGTTTTTTTGTTCAATATAAAATGTGTATCATTATGTTTCCTCTCTAACAAGGAGTGATCGGTCACAGCATCAGGGGGTAAATTTGGCCATGGCACCACCAGGCTAATACGGATGTCCCCTACCTGCAACTGAGAGACTGCTTCTCCTCTTCTGCCAGTTCCTCTCATCTTTTGAATATTTGGCTTGAGCACCAATGCCAGGGTTAGGGGAAGAAAGGGACCAGGAACAGCTCAGCCTGAGGACATCTGATGTCACCTCATCTGTGACAAATGCAGCATTCACTTGTTTTATTACTGATGTTAGAGCTCCTCTGCTGCAATGAGGATCTGACCAACTCGAGGACCACAGTCCAGGAGGGTCCCGTTTCATGTTCTGATAATGTTCTTCTTAAACTGTAGTTATTGGCTGGGTAAGTGGATATGAGAAACTGTTGTAATTGTACAACTATCTGGTGTATTATTAGATCTGAGTTGTACCATATATTGTTTTAGATTGTGGGCATATTTTTCAGTGTGCTCATCTGTAAACACTGCAAACTGCCCTCAGACTTGATGAAAACAAGCAGTGGATGTTCAGACTGTTTAGTCCAGAACATGTCAGTGGAAAGCTAGTCCTGGTTTAGTTCAGACTGAATCCTCTTGGATTAATATTGCAATAAAGTAGATACTCCAGATTTAGTCCTGGTTTCATCCAATCCAGAACAAACCCAGCAGGAACATTAAGGGACTTTGGACAGGGCAATTTTACATTGGCATTTTCTGTATTTATATTTACAATTCCATGATGCATTATTTAACAGTGTTTATTGTCTGTGATTTCTTGTGTAAATAAATTATTTTTGTGATAACACATTACTTTATTATTACTATCGAGACAGTTTTTTTTTTTTATGACTGAATAGCTCACTTTACCATTGGTAATAAATTATGACAATGTAATAACTGAACAATAATACACGGTGCTCTATAGGTCCATTTATTTCAGAAACATAATTAACAAACATGAAACAGGAATTTAAACAAGCACTGTTACTAGCAGGCCCCAAAGTTCACCAATACTTTATAAACATGGGATTTTAAACTTCAAAAGAAGCCACATTGTTCACAAACACTCATCTTAGATGGAAAAGCCCTAGACGGATCCCAAACGTGCACATGTCCGTTTGAGCTCTACAGGTATATATGGCTGGCTACACGGGGCAAGAGCTCTAACTTCGCTGCCACCGTGCGAAGATCAATAACCTTAAACATTTACCCTTTAACTTTTGCCTTTGCCACATTAGTTTGCCTTTTTTTCCGTGTCACAAGATGCACATGTGTGAACAATCAGAAATAAATCAAATTCCTAAAATCAGATGGAAGTGTCTACATGACATTTTAATAATCTGAGAAGTTGTGAATTGATCAGGTTAGGCAGAAGTAGTTAGATTTTTACTGAGAACGGAAAACGTTTTGACCGCTAACTACACTGCTATTACTACCAAGAAACCGATAGTAAAATTTGCCATTTTCCTATATCTTATACATAGGCTCAGTCGTCTTCCAATCCGTAGGTCCGCGGTTCAAATCCTGCTCTTAACATAAACGTCCTTGGTTGAGTGGTCAGATCCACTAACCCACAGGTTGGGGGTGCAATTCCAGCCCTTTGAAGAATATGGACTCCTTGTTGTGTCCTTGGGCAAGACACTTAACCTGTCTGGCCCCTAGTGTCTTTGTACTCACACACCAGTGTGAATGAGTGCGTGTGTGTGAATGGTGCTCTGTAAAGCGCTTAGAGTGCCTTGAAAGTTGAAAAGCACTGTATAAATAGTGACCATTCACCATGTCACCGACATGATTCTATTGAAATAGAAAGTTAAAACAAATCTTCTGAATATTTGTCATACATTTTACTGTGGAATATTATAGCCAATTCCTCCTCCAGGCCAAGCACAAGTCAGTGTGAAGATGTAAGACTTAAGATTTAAGACTTAAAACATCTAAAATGAAAAAAAAAAGAGCGTTTATTTTAGTCTATTGTATGATGTCAGAGGTGTTCCCCGCTGCTCTGTTGCTCTCACTCGAAGTCCCACTACAGTGTTTCTGAAGGTTCATTGGTTCACCAGTAAAACCTAAGGCCCTGTAGCTTATTCTGTCAGTGCACACACAGTTTACTGTCCTCATGTAGTCCCAGTCCCAGGTGAGAGGCTTCTTTTATGAACAGTTAATGTATTAACCCTGTGCGGCCTCGGCACGTTATGTCTGTGCGCGTCTATCTTTGTTCCGTGCGGACAGTTTGACGGCTGTGGGCAGCTGTGTGATGATGTTGGCGCTCCACATGAGCTGTGTGATCACGTGACCGTCTCTCGTGAGGTTCGGGTAGAACAGGTTGGTCTGTGGAAACGGCGGCTGGCTCGTCCGTGTACCGCTGCGTCTCCTCTGCGATGCGGTGCGCAAGCGGCGGAACAGTGACCTTCGCAGCAGGATGTAGATCCACGGGTCCAGGATGGGATTCACCGAGGCGATGCGGATGGCGGCCAGGTCTGCGGCTGGGTCGTCTTGGAGCATGAAGCAGTTTGCAAACACGCGCACCTGAGGAGAGACAAAGTGCATCAGTATCCACCTAAACTCGCACAACCTGTCCCGCACCACCGTTACTATACGCAAACTATGCTAGTTGCAAACTGCCCCGCCTCCCGTGTCCCGATTTTTTTATCAGTTAAGTCAGAGCTTCTTCAGAGTGTGGGGCATGCCCGTTTAGGGGGGCGCAGAGCCATGCCATGGGAGGTGCAAGAAGTTGAGGGACATGTGTGCATATTAACCAGCATGTGGAGGACGTGTTGATCTCTACATACACAGAGAAGAGGAGTCTGCCTCTCACACGTTGTCTTGGACACCGTCTGTACCATGCGCTCTGTCGCTCTCCTCGCCCCTCTGCCGCTCCACGCTTCTGTTCCGTTCCCCTGGGCTCGTCCCCTCTCTTTCCGAGTCTAACTAACCCCACAAACTGACTGCTCATTTGGCGATATAAAGCCTGTAATACTGAAAATGTTGCGTATGCATTTATATATTGCCTCCTTTTCCGCTTTGATCCCATGCACTTTTCATGGGTAAATGTGAAACATGAGTACTGCGCAGAGAGCAATCTGTGTGTGGCGTGGACCCACCCTCTGTCAGTGCAGTTGAGAGGAGGGAGGACACTCAGGGAGGCTCAATCAGGCAGGCGCCCTTCACATTTTTACTCTGTTTGAATGCATACATACTAGAGCTGCAACGATTACTCGAATAAATCGAATAATTCGATTACAAAAAAGCTTTGATTATTATTATATTGCTTCGATGAATCGTTTAATTTACATATTTAATCAAAAACACTTGAATCTGTGGCGCGCGGAGCGCACAGAACGACGCTTTTGTTTCACACGGAGCTTGTTCCGCTCTGACGAAGGCGCAACAGGAAGAGAGCGCCGCGTTTTAAACTCACGAGTGCGACTCGGAAGAGTTTTGATGAGTGAAAGAGCCATGGATCTCTTATAATAATCCCGAGCTGCGACTCTAAACACTGCATCTAGCTCCGCCCACCCCAGCCCCCGCGGACCCCCGCGCTCCCCCACTCAACAACTCTGCTTCCCAGTCACAGTCGTACTTTTAAACAGCCAATGCACATGGAAACAGCACGGAGGACCGCGGTTATGTTAGATAATCTGTTGTGAAACAAAGTCCGAGACGCGGAGGCCAAAGTGACCGGCACACGGGCCAAAACACCAGGAACCACCGGGCCCACCCAACATAACGTTTTAAATAATGTCTTATTTTAAGTGATGTGACAGAGCTACTGTAACTGTTTACAATCTATGACAAGTAAATAAAGTCCTTTATATATATTCTTTCTATACAAACAGGACAATTTAGACTGAAGTGAAATGTTGCTGTTTTGGGGACAAATTTATATGAAATTAAGAATAAAATGTGTTATTTTAAGCAGAAATTCCTTATTTTGTATTTGTTTATTACTATGAACTATAACATTTATCTAAAAAATGATTTAATATGCGTTTAAATGGTTTACTGAATGTACCAAAAAATTAACCAATTACTCGATTAATCGAAGAAAAGAATCGATAGATTACTCGATTACTAAAATAATCGATAGCTGCAGCCCTAATACATACATACACTCACTCACACATATGCACAAACCTACACGCACGCAAACACATATACATCCACACGCACACCCACACACGTACATGCAAACACACAACACAGAATCACCCCGCTCTGAAGTTTCTAGACCATTTTCCCTCTATTTGGCTAATGTCTGTGTGTTGTCTGTCTTTTGCTGTTTTTGTTCTTGCTGTAACCACTATTGTTACTGTTTTGTATTTGTGAATAAAAGAGAAATATATATATATATATATATATATATATATATATATATATATATATATATATATATATATATATATATAAAAAATATGCAGTGTGAAAAGAAATTGGGTATATTGGTAGGATGAAAGAAAACAGAATAACACAGAGGACAGAGTAGAATGAGAGCATCGGATGCAGCCATTTTGCTCAACTCCAACTATCATTTTGTCCGTCTGTCAATCTCACGTTCCATCCTTCCCTCACTCGTGAACAAGACCCCGAGATACTTGAACTCCTCCACTTGGGGCAAAGAAGCTACCTTTTTCCGGTTTCGAACCATGGCCTCAGATTTGGAGGTGCTGATTCTCATCCCAGCTGCTTCACACTCCATGTTGCAGGTCCGAGTTTGATGGAGCCATCAGGACAACATCATCTGCAAACAGCAGAGATGAGATCCTGTGGTCCCCAAACCTTATACACCCAAACCCCTGACTGCGCCTACAAATTCTCAAACACGCACTGGGAACAGGTCTGACTTACTGCCGGCAATGAGAACACAGCTCTGCTCCGGTCATACAGGGACCGGACTGCCCTGAGCAAAGGGCCTCGGACACCATACTCCCGGAGCACCCCCCAAAGGGCACTACAAGGAATACGGCCGAAAACCTTCTCCAGATCCACAAAGCACATGTGGACTGCTTGGGCCAACTCCCATGAACCCTCGAGTACCCGATGGAGAGTATAGAGCTGGTCCAGTGTTCCACGACCAGGACAAAAACCACTCTGCTCCTCCTGAATCCAAGGTTCGACTATCGGTCGTATTCTCCTCTCCAGTACCCTGGAATAGACCTTACCGGTGGGGGGCTGAGGAGTGTGATCCCTCTGTAGTTGGAACACACCCTCCGGTCCCCCTTCTTGAACAGAGACCACCACCCCGGTCTGCCAGTCTAGAGACACTGTCCCCGACTGCCATGCGATGTTGCAGTGACTTGTCAGTCAAGACAGTCCTGCAACATCCAGAGACTTTAGGTACTCAGGGCGGAGAGGTTTTTGCCTCTGCGACAGCACAAGCTGCCTGGTCCACCAATACCTGTCAACTGCCTCAGGAGTAAAACAAGCCAAAGAGGCCTGATAGGCCTCCTTCTTCAGCTTGACGGCATCCCTTACGTCCACCACTGGGTTCGCCGCAACAGGCACCTGAGACCTTGTGACCACAGCTCCGAGCAGCCGCATTGACAATGGAGGTGGAGAACATGGTCCTCTCGGACTCAATGTCCCCAGCAATCCCCCAGTTGTTAAATGACTGCCTGTATTTCTAACTAACAGCTAATCATTGGAAACATGAACATAGCCTTAGCTACAAACAAAGACTTGTCTCTAAAAGATACTTTTTAAGTCCATTTGTTGAAACTTGGCGCTGCTGTTGCTTTGCTTCTGCGCAGTTGGGGGAAACCAGCAAACAGCCTTGATTCCCACACAGATTTTTTCAGTGTGGTTTGAGCATAGATCCATGGGTTTGAGGCTGTGTGGTCTTCAGAGCGCATGCACAGGCCTACACAAGAAGCTGCTTTCCGCTCTGGTTCTAAAAGCTAATGATAGAGAATGTGCTTCTGAAACGACCAAAGCCGCTGTTGACAAATCAGAATCATGTCACAGTAATGTCCAGTGGCCTGTAACTGCGGGGGAAAACAGGCTTATTTGGATATATTTTAGAACAATTTGGATATAGTTGTGACACACAGTAATTTTATATTTTATTGGCCAATCACTGATTGCCTTGATTGCCCTGACCGCACGTCACTGCCTCATGCAGACCTATTTCTATTCTGAATGTGAACTATTATATATACACACCTCAATTGGGTCCAAAAGAATGAAACAATTACTCCCAAAATTAATTCACAATGATCAGACAGGATTTATTAATAAAGGGCAAACACAAGATAACATAAGACATAAGATCTTTACACATAATGAATATAATACAAAAACAGAAAAAGAAAACTGTAATAATTAGTTTGGATTCTTGGAAATGTTTTGACTCTGTTAGCTGACCTTTCTAGAAAAAGATTCAGTTGTAATCATCTGGATGTGTCCGGGTGACTACATCTGAATCATTTTCTACAATTGAAAACTCCTGGATGAATGAGGGATTACTCATACAAAATATTGGGGCTCTGTACAATAGTCCAACATCAATAATTTAAATCAATAGTCATCTGACAGACCCACTGACACTGGAAAGAGGGGTGAGACAGGGCTGTGCCTAGTCCCCCCTTTTGTTCAAGATAGTCCAAGATGCCCTGGCCTTTAGGTTAATGCATGCCCTTTTGATTTCATATATGTTGTTTTTTATTATTGATCAGTGTTTTATGTTGCATCTTAATGCCAAAACAAGTTCCTATGTTTGTGAATTCTGTTCATTAACAATGGCAATAAAGCTTTTCTGATTTTGATTCTGTTTGCTTTTTACTTGGAACCATTGGCCAATAAATTAGACAATCAAAAACAATTTATGGCGTTACAATTGATGGGATGGAACCTAAGGTCACTGGGGGTCACCCTTTGACCTTTAGAAAAACATACCCATTTAAATGGCAAAGGGAATCTCTTAAATATTTAGGTGTAGTTCTTTATAAAGTATTGTCAACAATCTTGGAACAAAGCTATATCCTTCTTTTTTCCACCAGAAAGAAAATCCATACTTGAGTCTTAGTCATTTTTTTTTTCTACCGCTTGTTCCCGTTCCATATTCATGTAAAATGATCAAAACCTGATCATTTTACATGATCAGGTTTTGGGTTTGGTGAACTTTTTTAGCATGAACCTTTTTGTTATCATTTCCTCCGTTTTCAGTTTCTGTGGTTCTTCTGTTTGTGTTCGACCAGATAGTTTAAAGCCATACGAATATTATTGATGGCAAAATCAATACGATTAACCCAATAGCATTGGAGGTTTAACAGGTAGCATCCTTAACCTTAACGGCATATGGAACCCAATTAAGTGAACTAAAATGAGGAAAGAAAGAATAGATGGGTGTGACTTGATTTATTTTCTGCTTACGTCTCGTGCTACTCATGTTTTTTCTGTTCTGTGTTTCATACAATATTTTCGTTTAAATTTGGTCTTGTTTGGTTAAGATTACATAATTTTGCCTGTACCGTATTTTAAGAATTATTCTTTCAGCTTGTTGTTTTTTAAGTTTCCAAGATAGTAATTTAGAACATTTTGATCCACGCTCATAATATCTGTGTTTGGTAAAGAGCATTTTCTTAACTATTTCCTGTGAAGTCCGATCATTAATTTCTCATCTCATCTTTTTAATTTCTTGTAGCATTTTAGGCACTGACGTGCATTCAGGGGAGGCAGAGCCTCACCTGTCAATCTTGGGAGGAAAAAAAACTGAATTATAAAATATAATAAATGTTAATATTATTCATCTGGTATTATTGTAAACTCCCTTTCCCTTTGAATCCAATATGGGACCATATTTTTTTTCAATATAATATCAGAATTTCCGCATGTCCCGTAACTCCCGTTCAAATACAGGGAGGAGAGGCGCCGCTCGGTCACAAACTGTGCTGTATGCGATGCAGATAATGTGTCGCTGTCCCTCTGTATATAACAAATAAAACACTCTGATGATATGCTCTGTACTTCCATATTCGCGCTTCTGAGCCCGTGGACTGTTGTGCTATCTTTTTCGTTCTTGAACTCGTTTATTTCTTATTTACAGTGTAAAGGTAAGACCATAAACCAGGGGTGCCCACACTTTTTCAGAGTGCAAGCTACTTTTAGATTCGGCGAAGCCTGAAGATCTACCAGTAGATTTATATTACTTTTTTAATAAACAGCTATAGAAAGATGTATAGACGTGCAATATAAAGTAGGGAAGAGAAAATCTGTTAATTGACATGACTAGACAAAAAATTAGAAGGTTGAGCTTATAATCACCTCCCTTGAAGCCCTTTTTAACTATAATATTAGTTATTATAATAAGGCAAGCTCCATGGTAACGCTGGGAGGCGGGGCTTGAGACGTCGAGAAAGTCAGCTTTCCTTTGCGTCGTGTCAATAACAAACTGCTCTGTGAAGGACAGAAACAGCGCTCAGAGCGTAATCCTACTTGTCTCCTCCTGCTCCCCGGCCTAACTCCTCCACCTGCTCCTCGGCCTGACTCCTCCTCCTGCTCCTCTGCCTGACTCCCTCCCCTCACTCTCCTCCCTCATGTGAGCATTCTACGTTTCCGCAGCTGCTCAGCGCGAGCCGACAATACAAGACATATTGACAATACAAGCTGTATAGTCGGCTCGCGCTGAGCGGCCGCGGTGTGCTCCTGCCGAAACTCACTGGGAAAGTGGACAAAATCACAACTGTAGTCTCCTCGCGCTGATTGTAACTCATGGTTCACTCCATGGACCTCCATGTGCGCACCATGTGATTCACTCGCTCAGCGTGTGTATGTACTGTATCTTGGCACCAGCCACTAAACTTTGCTTTGGTATCGACTGCCTCAGGGATCGACTGCCACTGCGTCCAAGATCGACCGGTAGATCCCGATCGACGTAATGGGAGCCCCTGCCATAAACTTTTATTTATGTTGGCTTGAAATAGGCTGGAATTTGGCTCAGTTGGAATTAATTTTGACTTTGAATACAATATGTTCCATGTCCCCAGAGTTAGTTTCTGTATCTAAGATCCGGTCGTCAAGGCCCCCCAGCCCCTTACGGATCCTCCAGCAGGTGGTGGGTCCATGGGAAGACGGCCCCACATCACTCGTTCGGGCTGCACCCGGTCGGCCCGGCCACCAGGCGCTCGCCATCGAGCACCCACCCCAGGCCTGCCTCCAGGATGGGGCCCGGTAACGCCAATCCAGGCGACATAACTGGCCTTGTTTTTTTTCTTTTCATAAAGGGCTTGTGAACCGCTCTTTGTCTGACCCATCACCCAGGACCTGTTTGCCTTTGACAACATAGCTCCGGGGATCATTCGGGCACTCAAACCCCTCCACCACGTTACGGTGTCAGTTCAAGGAGGTAACCTTACCCCAAGTGGAGGAGTTCAAGTATCTCGGGGTCTTGTTCACGAGTGAGGGAATGATGGAGCGTGAAATTGACAGGCGGATCGGTGCAGCGTCTGCAGGACTTGCTGCATCGGACTGTTGTGGTAAAGGAGCTGAGTCGAAATCGGTCAATCTACGTTCGTTCCTACCCTCACCTTTGGTCATGAGCTTTGGGTAATGACCGAAAGGACAAGATCGCGGATACAAGCGGTCGAAATGAGTTCCCTCCACAGGGTGGCTGGGCGCTCCCTTAGAGATAGGGTGAGGAGCTCAGTCACTCGAGAGGAGCTCGGAATAGAGCCGCTGCTCCTCCACGTCGAGAGGAGCCAGCTGAGGTGGCTCGGGCATCTGTTCCAGATGCCTCCTGGGCGCCTCCCTAGGGAGATGTTTCGGGCATGTCCCACCAGGAAGAGACCCCGAGGAAGACCCAGGACGCGCTGGAGGCCTGGGAACACCTTGGGATCCCCCCGGAGGAGTTGGAGGAAGTGTCTGGGGAGTAGGAAGTCTGGAAGTCCCTGCTTAGACTGCTGCCCCCGCGACCCGGCCCCGGATAAGCGGAAGCAGATGGATGGATGGATGGATAAAATATGTCACATGTTTGTGTAAAGAATGCTGAAATGAGATATAAAGATAAAACTCATTGTCTATTGTTAATCGAATTATGTTTAAGGTGCTCTTTTGGGTTCATTCGCATTGGTAAATCTGACTCTGAAAGAGTGCCTCACTGATTTTAGGACATCGCTTTTTGGCCATTTAAATTTTTTTCTCCCCTTGTCTCTTTCCCTTGGTGGCTACGGCCATAATTTGTCCCCTCAGGGCTGCTCTGGAAGCATTCCAGAGGATGAGCGGAGACATTTTCCCAGCACCATTCTCCTCCAGACAAGTCCTAATGTTGTTGGACATTTCTTCCACAAACAAAGGGTCATCAAGCAGGCCAGCATCCAGTGTGTTCCCCCGTCTCTCCTCCAAGTCCACAGCAATACAGATAGGAGCATGATCGCCCAGGTCCCACATCTGCCTCAGTGATTTTGGATCTGTCTTTATTGAAGACAAAGAAATAGTCTATTCTGGAATAGATTGCATGTGGATTCCAAAAATGGGTACACTGGCGTGCACTAGGGTTCATCTTCCTCCAGATGTGAATCAGTCCAGTCTTCATTATATGGAACTTCATATTTATTATTCCTCCAGTGCCGCTGGAATTGGAAACGTCCAATGTAGGTTGGATGCAAAAATTCCAATCGCTGCCACAAATTAGGGTTCTCTCAGAGTGGTACAAACAATCAAATTATGTTTGCCTCCATATGATGAATAGTAAAAAATGTTATAACAAAATTTGGTTCGTTTTTGATATTCAATGTTGTTCAAATGGGTTGCTTGTAAAAATATAATGTCTATTCTTTCTTTTCTAATTTTTGTTAAAAAAATTAATCGTTTGATTGTGTTCAGTATACCGGTAACGTTGAAGGATGCAACTTGTAAAAATGCAGATGCCCTTCGATTGATCATATTGATTTTACCATTAATAATTTGTGAATGCTTTTATACTCTCTGGTCGAACACAACAAATAAACAAAAGAACCACAGAAACAGGAATCAGATGAAAAGATAACATAGAAAACAAAAAAGGGTTCCTGTTGGAAACATGCACCGAACCCAAAACCTGATCGTGCAAATGATCAAAAAGTGGAGGGAAGTCCATTCCTAATGAAGGGTCTCTGAAAGCTCCCCGGCCGCTCCTGGCTCCAATACTTACAAAGAATTGGACACACCACCTTCCCAGTCCACCACACCCCCCACTTTCCCATTTTCCTACAAATCCAATCTTCCACTTTTAGCACTCTGATGAGAGGATGCAACTGGGCACGGAGTCTATGTTCCAAAGCAGAGAGCCAACATGGAGCATAGAGTCTGATGTCAAAAACAAATAAATCACATCACTATCATCAGTTTCTTCAAATCAATAGTGATGTATCACCATGTGACCACTACCTGAACTAGCATATCCCACGCTGGTAGCGCCATCTCTTGTCACTTTTCAGTTCTCTGTACTTTGCATCTTCCTGAGGAGCACCTCTACCTCTCCTGGTGATCTGAGCAAGTGCATGTTACCTTTTTATGTCACCAGAAGAGTAAACCAAGTCTCAGTTTTCTCCTCCTGAGCTCTTCACAGATGTGGTGGAACTTTTGCCATTGTTGACGAACCTCATATGAAATATCTTGATCAAAGAAGACGCACTTGCCTTTGTACTAGAGGTCTCCTTTTGCTTTTGCAGCCTTCATGACACATTCCTTCACACCATCGTTAAGAAACCTCATAATCTGACCTCATGTTTATCAGAAGCTGGTCTTGGTTTACCCAGGCAATGGGCTCTTTCGATTGTGATGGGAGGGACTTCAACTCCTGAGCCTTCAAGGCGCTCAGGGATAATCTTTTCCAAAAAAAATTCACAACCCACAAGCCTAATCTATGTGATCAGATCTACGTGATCTGGACTCCAAATTCCACCTCCATCTTAGCCGTCATTGTCTGCAGCTCGTCCGTATTGTCTGAAATACGTTGTTCAGCTTCCTCCATGCATGCGCCATCCACTCCTGTCTCTTTTATATCCTTTATATCAGAGATCAGTGCCGTACCAAGCACTGATCTCATTTCCGCCCTAAGCGGCGCCATGTCACACTGCATTTCACTTTTAATTCCATGCATCATAATGGCCAGTCGGTGTAAGGTGATCTCCCCTCCACCTTCGGACAAGTATGAGCATGGGGATCCGAGTTCGTGGACGGAGCTTTGTTTATCGGCCGAGAGCATGCTGCTAGCTGCTACGGGGAGATGCTATTCACAGAGGGATGCAGAATGTTGGAGAAATTGTGGCAGCAAGGAGGTAAACTACTATCACGTATTCTGGGACTGTCCGGTTCAAATGTTTTGGACTGAAATTAAGGATGCACTGCAGACAATTTTTGACATTGCCATTTCACTTGATTTTGGAACTATGTGTGGCAAGATGGGCTGTGGGGGCCTGTGCTGAGGGTACTCTTACTTGCCGCTCCGTGGCGCTGAGCTGGTGGACTATTTGAGCGCTCCCTTCTCGTTTGCTTCTTGTTTTCCCACCCGCTCTTCTGGGCCTTGTTTGGTGGCTGCTCTGTCCTCCATTCCCAGGTAAATGCCATGCTATTTTCCAAATTTATAATACAACTTCTTTTAGTGCCGCTGCTGTGCCGCAGCTTCACACCAAGTCAATCCCGGTGCTCCGTTGAGTCTCATTGCGCACTGAAGGCCTCGTCTGCACTGCCAGGTAATAAACGCCCAATACTCCTCATTCATTCAGTTCAAATGCTTATAAATCCCCTTTTCTCCTTGTTACGCTGGTCAAATCATTCTCTCGCTCCATAAACTTTTGTGCGTTGCTGTGCGCCGCAGATTGTGGCGACAGATAACCCAAAGTACTATTTACAAATTCAAAAATTTTCGAATCCACCTCCTAAAACCACTGTCTGTTTGTAGTGCTGCTGTGCAGCTGGCCAACGTGGCGCACGCTGGTCCACGCCGTTTGGCCCCATAGCTACATTAAAGCAGCGTGCTGTGTAAAGTTGTCTTTTTGATCATTTAAGCCTGGGATTGTGCGCTACCATCTCGAACATCTTCTCTATATGTGTGCGTCGTTTTAATCCAGATCCAGTTTAGGCTTAAAGCAGTATTTTAATTCCACCGTTAATGTTGCAACACCTGCTTTTGTCTTCGGCTCTTTTGCTCTTTTACTTTTGTTATTTGGCTTTTTATTGGGTCGACGTCTTGGCACCCTCCTATTGTCGGGTTGCGGCTGGACTATGGGACTCTGTGGCAGGCAGTCTGGCCGGGGTTAGTTTTTAGGAAATTGAGTGAGTGCGAAAATGTGTGAAAGTGTTTTATTAAAGATTTTACGTCATAACTACAAATTAAATACTTGAATTAAAAAAAATGTTTTCTGTGATGAAACCATTGTTAAATAAAGACTCTGTAAATTAAATGGAACCTGGCCAGCCTATCTTTGTGAAATATACTTATCTGCGTGCCTATTTGGGAAATGTGCCTATTTGGGAAATGTTCTCCAGGTAACCTGGAGTGGCGTTGTTGCAACAAATACAAACTAAACTGATTCATCCACGACTCGACCGCTACATATTTACTTGGGCCTGAGGACTCCTGTCATGGACACAATAAACAGTTACTGCTGGAACCTACTCTTGGCAGTGGCGAAAAATGCCATCACAAAAAAATGGATGACATTAGTTTGGCTATTTGTAAAATAGAAAATCGTACATTCGGCCTTGAACTGAAAATGGACACATTTGAAGGACAATGGACTAAGTTGGACGATTGGTTGAGTTTGCGAGTGCCTTGATTTTTCTGTATTTTCATTTCTCACTTGATGGATGTCTGCTTATTATGAATTTTGTCTTCCGCTCTCTCTCTGGTTCTGTTTTTGTTTCATTGTATTATTTTTTATGTTCTATATATAGGCAAGGCAAGTTTATTTGTAGAGCACAATTCGTACACAAAGGCAAGTCAAAGTGCTTCACACAACAGGAAAAAAATGCATTAAAATCACAAAGACATGACAGAATAGTTTAAGACATAAAAGAGAAGAAATCATTTCAGTCATATGCACAGCTAAATAAAATCCCCCATGTTTAGTCCATATATAGTCCACATAGAAATATATATATATATACATATATATATATATATATATATATATATATATACACACACACACACACACACACACTATATATACACACTATATATATATATACATACACTATATATATATGATATATATATAAAAATGTAAAAGACGCTCTGTCAAAGGGGAGAAGTACTAACGTAGCCCACTGCTAACTCATGTCTGATGCCACAGAAACACGAGGAACAAGGCCAGATGGGGACACAATTACGGTAAACTCAAAGTCAATGCAAGAAAAGTCAGAATAATCATTTGCGTTTTTAAAAAATGTGCACATAGAAGCTCTTTGTGTATTTGAGGACTTTTCACAGTTTCATTTTTCGGCTTGTTCCTGTTTTATGATGCTTTGACAAATGAGCTTCAGATATTTGTCATGATGTTACACCTTTTCACGTCTGCTTTCGCTGAGAGGCTGTCCAGATTGATATTGAGTGGGACTCAATTCAGACAGATACACATATCAATTTGGCAGGGCCAGGTTAAGTGAGACGGCTATGCTTTGAAATCAGCTCTTGCCAAATTAAACATTGTGAACGTTTATATCATGCCATTACAGCACATCTGCACATCCCCAGTCTCCTAGTGAGGAAGCATAAAGAACACAGAAAAAGGCCAATGATGAACACAAATAAATCCCACAAAATGAACACAGCTCAAAAAGGTCAGGCTTCACTCATATTATATCAGCTGTTAAGCTATAAATGCAAATACTAATTATAACCATTTACCAAAATGCTAATAAATAAAATTTCTGATTTCAGAACAATGGTTTTGGGCCTGAAAACTCCAGCCATGGATCCCATAAATGGATACCTCTGGAACATTCTTCTGGCTGCAAAGAAACTGCTAAGAAAGCCTCTAGGAAATGGATGACACAAACCCAACCGAATATAACCGAAGGACTGGACCAACATTATAATTGACATTTGAAAAATGAAAATTAGGACAACTATGCAGGACTACAGATTTAGGGTAATCATATTTTATTTGTAATCTCCCTGTGTCTTGTTCAGAGAAAAAATGCGCCTCTTGCATGTGTCAGCGAGACGCGTCCACCATCATCCACCATCGTCCCTGTCCCCAAGTAGCTCCGAGTCACTGGACTTAATGACTACAGGTGGCGCTGACGTCTGTAGTCATGAAGTCATTTGAGCGCCTGGTCTTGCCCATCCTCAAATCCGTCACCATAAACCTGAAACTGCACTTCCGTCAACATCTCTGAGAACCTGCGCCAGGATCCGGTTTGTGGACTTCAGCTCTACATTCAACACCATCCTCCCTGCTCTGCTCAGGACATCCCAGCTCAACGTGCCTGACTCCACCTGCAGGTGGATCACTGACTTCCTGACGGATCGGAGGCAGTGCGTGCGGCTGGGGAAGAATGTCTCAGACACTCGACCTATCAGTACAGGAGCTCCACAGGGCTGTGTACTTTCTCCTCTGCTCTTCTCCCTGTTAACCAAATGCCACAGCCACAACTCCGTAAAACTGATCAAGTTTGCGAATGACACTACCCTCTGCCGTTGGACTCTTCTTAACACCCGTCACTTAACAATCATAGTTTTTGCACTATAGCCAACTAAACAGTACATCGTTTGTATACATTCACTCAAAGTATTTAGTATGTATATTATTATCTTATTTAGTTAACCCATTTTTTAAATAATTTTTTGAATTTTACTATTATTATTGTTGTTTCATGTTGCACCTTATTGCCAAAGCAGTTCCTAGCTTTTTATTGTTCACTGACAATGGCAAAAAACATTTTTCTGATTCTAATCCTGGTCTCTCCTCTGCACTCTGTGCGCGCCTGAGCAGGATTTTTTTTTAGCAAAAAAAACCCCATCTGTAATTGAATAAATACATGATAGATACGTTGAAAGCCCTATTGTGGAACATTCCAGGCAAAGCAATAACATCTCCATAGAAACAAGCAGGTAGCGGACTGAGAATGAGAATGACTCTTGGATGAGAGTCGAGACGTTTTGTTTTTCAAGAGTCCAGATGACTACAACTGAATCTTTTCCTACAATTAAAAAGACAAGCCCATTTTAATTAGTTGTGGATCTGAGGTTTAGTTCAAAAGATTTCTAAAAAGCTATGATTTTACTCACACTTCATCCAGCTATAAGAAACCTGTAACATGTAAACATGACCTGTTTTTGCACAAAACAAAATTGTGTTCTATCTTATTGTTGTGGCTATAGATGTTTTCAGCCTTTGTAGAAAAAGATTCAGTTGTAGTCATCTGGACTCTGTTTTAGAAAAAACAATGACTCTCATCCAAGAGTCATTCTCAATCAGTGAATCAGTACAATGGAACACTCCTGGATGAATGAAGGATTACACCGACACGTTTTCAGCCTTTGTGCTTCACTTATGTGCTTTCTAATGTGGGGGATACATATTATTTAGTGCAGATGATGACAGCTGTGTATCAATGTTGTGGCATATAAATCATCAATAGTTGCTCCTGAGTGGCAATAATAGGGCCCCCATGCCAACTCCTTCCCCCTGAAGGTTAGATTCGGCTCTGGCACCACTTGCCCCAAGTGCTCATTAAAGCATATCAGACTTCAGAGTCTATGAGTGGACTGCGCATAAACTGTGCGTAAAGAACTTGGCCTGGGAACAAGCTCTCCATTCTCCAACAATGTTTTGTGCGGCACTTACCACGAGTGGTGCAGAGCACGTGAGCACTACCACGGAGGTCGTCACGAGCACAGCGATCATCTGCGTCTCTGCGGCGGTGGACAGGGCTCTCCAGCGCTCGCGCACACTCGCTCTGATCACTGGGCGTGTGACAGTTCTCCTGCGCATGAGTAATAGAGCCCCGCACACGGCCAGGTTCAGGACTATAGTCGCGAGGATGAGCAGGAGGCTCGTCCCGCCATACAGCACCGTGTACGCGCGGGCCCCGGGCGCCCACGAGCGCCATTCAATAAAACACCAGGTGCTCGTGCGCTGCAGCTCACTGCGCGCCACGCCCATGGCGGGAAGGCAGCAGAAGAGCGCGTGGCTCAGGTAGATGCCCACGAGGACCCTTTGCGCAAAAGTGCACCCGACATGACACCGGCGGTACGTGAAAGCGCAGCAGATCGCGGCGTACCGCTCCGCTGCCATGGCACATATGACACTGAGTCCGGCCAGGCTGAAGAACAGGAGCAAAAAGGAGTGGAATGCGCACACGCGCTTGTCCTGCAGCACGTGAGCGTCCAGGTACGTTGCTATGGTAATGGGACTGGCCAAGCACGTGCCTAGCAGGTCCGTGACCGCGAGCCCGCACACAAGCGTATAGAAGGCGGAGAACTTCCGCTCCCGCCTCGACACCGACAGTACAGCGATGGCCACGATGTTCCCCACGGCGCCCACCACGAACATGAGCCCGGGCAGCAGCACGCGCCCTGCTCCGCGCGGCAGGGACCCCTCCACGTGCGTGCTGTTGGGCTCTAGCTCGTGCGTAAAGTTTGTGGTTCCTGATAAAAGCATGACATCAGTTAAGTCCGAGGTCCACTCTGGTGCGCTTTAGTGTGTTCCGGTGCGGAGCGTCCGCGGAGAGCAGCACTAGGACTGTGACAGAGATGCCTCTCTTTATTTGACTCTCCTCTCCAAGCCTGAAGAACTGCCGTCACCACGCACTGCGTAAAATCACAGACTGCAGGCGGGGGTCTCCAGGGAGAGAGAGCCGGCTGGGTCAAACATGGTTCACAAAGACTTTTCCCACGCATCTAAAACTACACCTACAGACTACTCAACAAAAGATCTTCTGACATATGTAAGTTCATTCTGACGTGTGTTAGACCTGACTACTCAGGTAATGAATGTTTCACTTTTCATATTTATAGGCTGTATTGGCAGGTATTTGACATATAGAGCTCTGAGCCTTACCAGAACAGAACTAAGTGTGTGTGCATTTGTGTGTGTGTGTGTGTACAAGATTCACTCGGCAGCATGTGGACGTCAGCGCGGCTCGTCTCATCCATCACCCTAACTCTGTTTAGAGAGAGCTGTACAGAGCAGCTCATGAACACACACAGCCTGGAGCCTGCAGACTGAGGGGCCACAGAGTGAGATGTCTGCATACTGAGAGGCCTGAGACTTGGGGGCCCACAGAGTGAGATGTCTGCATACTGAGGGGCCCGCAGACTGAGGGGCCCGCAGACCGAGGGACCCGCAGACTGAGGGATCCGCAGACTGAGGAGCCTGCAGGGCCCCAGACATATACAGTATGACACTAGTGATTGCAGAATATTAAATGTTGGACTGATTGCTTTTACAGTTTGAAGACATTTTGAGGAGCAGTGGAGGCATGAGCTATCCACTGCAAAAAGACGATACAAACAAAGAGTGGTTTGGTTTGACATTTATTTTTTCAGTGTGAAAGTGATGAATTTCTTCTTTTGGTCAAGCTCAGGAGTGTCCAAACCTTTTTCCGAAAGGGCCAAATACTGAAACACGGATGAAGTGAAGGGCCAATCGGAGACCATAGTCAGGTGGTCAGTGCAATAACTGATTATAATACACACACATAGGAAGTGCTCAATTTTGCACACAACCTTTTCTTTTGCCAACAGTAAACAAGCTTCTGATAGTTTATTACCCCCAGTTAAATGCTTGAATCAGGTTTTTGGCTCTAAAGTGTGTCCATAATGCACTACAGTTTGGATTAGACCATTGAGGAAAAACAGGATTAAGAGCCAGCGCAAATATTTAAGTCACTTTTAAAATTATTGAATGTTGAAATGATCCATTAGCAACTTCTATCTAGTTAGAGACAGAAATCACTTTTGTTTTTACTCTGTAATACAATTTAAACAATGGGAAGGACTGAAGGGGACCAAACCACTGAAACCATGCTCATAAGCTACAAAGCAAGCCACAAAACAAGCCCCCCCCCCCCCCAGTCTATAACTGAGTCAAGAGTTATGAATGCTTAAGCTTTTAATATTTTCTTTCTATAATAATAATAATAATTATTATTATTTCATTTTTTAAATTTTTGAATTATAAATGAACACAAAACAAGGAACACTAAGCACAGCAAGTCTGAATGTTGTTTTTCCCTTTGTCTGATGTCTATTATTATGTTAGTCCAGTCCTTGATTGTTGGTGTGGTTTTAGGTTTTTGCCTGCCGCCAAAAGTATGTTGCAAAGGTATCCATTTATTGTGTTATGGCAGGAGTTTTGAGGCCCAAGTACATAGTTAAAAAATTCAGAGGGATGGCATAGTAAAAAACAATCTGCAACAGGACAGTCCCAAAACATGTGATAGTGGTGTGCCTCCTGGCTGCTACAGTTTCTCTAACAGTTAGCATTTCCTTCTGAATAATGAACACTTTGACTTGGTGTTATGAAAAAACATGACACATTTTTCAACAAAATTCCCTCCAGACATGTGATTTTGAGGTCCTCCACTGGGACACATCTTCCCACTCTTCATCTGTCAGAACAAGGTTACCTTCTCTTTCCCATGCAATGCCCCATCAATTTGCTGGTTCGAGATGGCGCCGGGGTGGCTGGCATGCCGCTTAGCTCTCCAATTATTGATGTTTTTTATTTTTTTCAACTGTCATGAGGACCATAGATTCTGTGTTGGTGATGAGTTTACTATTGATCAAAGTAAATGTGGATTCATACACGGAAAACAGTCATGGAGTGTCTGAAAAGTTCTTTGACCCGCTGCTGTGTAACGTGCCTCCGTTCCTGTTGCGCACTGGGGCACTGGGGCACTTCCATCACGCCGCCGCCACCTAGTGAACCTAAAAGCTTTACTAACCCAAGACCCTGCTCATCTCTCCAGTCGCCAACTAACCCAGGATTACGAGCCTTGTCAGATGCTCCTCAGGCGCTCCCTGTCCACTGTGAGCACTTGGCTGGTTCCTGTCGCTTGAAAGTTTGGAGACTGTAAGCCGCACCGCTTGCTGTGGAAGTAAGTAATAGTTATCAAGAAATAAAGTAAAAACAATAAAACAGAGTTTTTCTTTTCTCAAAAGTGAATGGTTTAATTATGTTGTACAATCAGAATTAATCTGAACCTTGGGAGCAGGTACAGTGTCCCTTCAAGTCTCAAGGGCCCCACACAAAAGGCTTCACCTTCTTTTATAGAATACAGGCCGAACAAATCACAAGACATTACATACTTGAATATAATTGGCCCAATGGGCCAAATGCTACCCTGTTGTGGAGCTGTTGTGGAACCCCTTTTTAAAAAAGCCCATCTTAGATGAACAGAACCTGTCTAGTTACAGACCCATATCGAAGCTTCCTTTTCTGTCAAAGATTTTAGAAAAAAAAGTGTATTTATTTAGCTATAGTCTTTTTTACAACAACACAATGTAATGGACATTCATCAATCAGGTTATAAGTCATTTCATAGCACAGAAACTGCACTTTTAAAGGTTTTTAATGATCTGCTTGTAATAGCTGATTCTGGGAGTGCCTTAAGTCCTAACAGCTGCTTTTGTCACAGTGGATCACACAATTCTCTTGGAGCACTGTGTGGGTGTCAGGGAAACACCATTCGAGTGGTTCAGGTCCTACCTGGCTGACAGGTCATTAATGTATAAATTGACTACTTTTCTTCACGGACCGCTCTGCATTGTGTCCCACAGGGCACTATTCTCTGACCTATTCTTTTACTTTGTACCTCTGCCTCCTTTTTTTTTTTAGAAAACATGAGATATCATATCACTTTAATGTGGACGATTCCAATGTCTATCTGCCAGTAAAAAAAAATTACCTGGCACCCCTCCTGAAATGTTTAGATAATGTCAAGGCTTGGTTGGTTATGAATTTTCTTAACGGAAATGTGTCAAAAATGGAAATTGTTGTTTTTAAGCCTAACAAAGCAATTTAATTTAATTTAGACTTGGGGTCTCTCCAACCCTACATCAAGTCTACAGCCACCAACCTTGGCGCCATCATTGATAGCTTGACAAGCAGATAAATATATGTTGTTTTTATTATTGATCAGTGTTTTATGTTGCACCTTAATTCCGAGACAAGCTCATATGTTGTGAATTTTGTTCATTGACAATGGCAATAAACCCTTTCTGATTCTGATTCTGAAATGCCGTGGTTAAATCTAGTTTTTATCACCTTTGGCTTTTATCTAGTCTCAAATCGGTTTTATCTTTTAGCAACCTGGAAAGGGTGATCCATGCTTTTATCTCTACATGTCTTGACTACTGTAATTCACTGCACACTGGTATCAGCCAAGCTGATTTTATGCTCACTGCACTGGACTGGTTCCCCATTCGTTATTGTTTTTGTTTTTTCTTTTTTTTACATTTCATACTTCATTGTTCCCTACACTCCTGCGTGCTCGCTGAGGTCTGAGGGCCATTTCCAACTTTCTGTAGTTGGCCCCAAACTTTGGAACGCTCTTCCTCCCCACATAAAGACTGCACCTTCAGTTGATACTTTTAAGTCTCGTTTAAAAACACACTTCTATTCACTACCATTTAACCTGGCATGACAATTGTGTTGACCGTCTTTTATCATTTTGTGTATTTTTTTGTTTTTATTTGGTGTATGTATTTATTTATTTATTAGTTTATTTTCATATCGTTCACTTTTTATTTACTTGTGCTTGTTTTGTACTCTGAAGACTTTGTGTTGATAAAATGTGCTATACAAATAAAATTGGACTGGATTGGATCAATTGGGACACCATAAATTGTTTCCGATTGTCTAATATATTGGGTCAATGTTCCATGTACAAAGCAAACAAATGGGGGGACCAAGCACAATCCTGCCTCATCAACTCTTTCCAAAGTCAGTGGGTCTTAATTTTGATTCGTGATATTGGGCTGTCGTAAAGAGTATCAATATTTTATATTACTAAATAATCTATTTTAAATTTGCTCAGCACTTTAAATAAATAAGGCAAAAGCTTTTTCTGTGTCTAGACTTATTATTACAGCTTTGTTTTGCATTTGTATTTCATCTTCTTTGTTTCCGAATATGTTGATGAAAGGTTTTTGTAGAAGGATTCAAACAATGAATGTATTTGGTTTGTTTAAAATTACATTATTCTGCCGGCCTTGTTGTTTTCTTCTCCAACATTTGACATGGTGTAATAAAGAAACAAGACAAATTTTTTCCAACGGAATTCCCTCCAAACATCCAATGAGATGTATATGTACTTCCCCACTCTTCGTCAGCCAGAACAAAGTGATCTCTTTCCCATTTACCCCTAATGTAACCAGTAGAGTGAGTGTTCAAATTGTTAATACATTTATACAATTTAGACAAATCCATTGAAAGTTCAAATTGATATGCTTTATTAAATATTTCAGTCAAAGGGCCATGATGGTCATCATTCTTTTTGATTTCTTGATTATAATAACTCCTTATTTGTAAATACCTAAATATTTACAAATAAAGTATTTGTAATATATTATTTATCCCCTCAATGACTCAACCATCCGTCATCTGCCTGTTAGGCCTGTACAGGAATCCCCGGCACCACAGCAATCTCAATATTCTTCCATTCAGCTTCATATTCTGGGTCACACCAGCACAGCAAGGTTCTGAGCTGAGCTGAAGCAAAGTAATTTTTCAGACTGTAAAGTTTTGAATCGGATATGGGTTTTTTCCCCAGTGCATATGAATCTTGAGATTGCTTTATTCCACTCATCAAACAGCCGGTTGGGGATGGAAACTGGAAGAGTCTGGAACAGAGAAACCTGGGAGAAACATTTATTTTTATAGTTTCAATCCTTTGACTTAGACTTAAGTATGGGATAAGATTCAATTTTTCAAGATCTTTTTTTATAGTTGTAAAATGGGGGCTATAATTTTTCTCCGTTATTGCTTTTAAGTCTCTATGGAGTACCACACCTAAATGTCTAAGAGATTCCATTGTCTTCTGTATGTCTTTTTAAAGGTTTTTAAAGGTTTTTAAAGTATATTTAATTTGGCCAGACATTGGACCAACTTCTTGAAGAAAATGCATCACATTGGGTATGGAAATGTTATCATCATCTGCATAGCAGGCAATTTTATGTTCCGTCCCATCAATTGTAACACCGTGAATTGTTTTTGATTGAAATACAAAGCAAACAGGAGGGGAGACCAGGCGCAGCCCTACCTCACCCTCCTTTCCAGAGTCAGTGGATCTGTCAGATGACCATTGATTTTAATTCTTGATGTTGGACGATCGTAAAGAGCCCCAACATTTTTATAATTAGATCATCGATTTGAAATTTGTTTCGCACTTTAGATAGATATGGCCAGCAAACAGAATCAAACGCTTTTTCAGCTTCTAGACAGAGGCTATGACTATAATTTGTCCTCTCAAGACTGCTTTGGAAGCAGCCCAAAGGATGGGTGGAGACATTTTCCCAGTATCATGTTCCTCCAGATAAGTATTAATGTTGTTGGATATTTTTTCCTTAAACAAAGGGTCGTTAAGCAGGCTGGGATTGAACCTCCACAGTGTTTTTTTCGTCTTTCCTCTAAGTCTACAGATATGCAGATAGGGGCATGATCACGTAGGTCTATTGTGCCTATATCTGCTTCAGTGATTTTAGATCTGTATTTATGGGAACAAAAATGTGATCAATTCTGGAATAGATTGTATGAGGGTTAGAAAAATGGGTATACTGGCACGCTTCTAGGATTCATTTCCCTCCATCTATCAATCAATCCTATATTCTTCAATAAGATACGGAACTTCTTATTTATTGTTCCTCCAGTGCCTCTTGAGTTCGACAGGTCTAATGTAGGCTGAATGCAAAGATTTCAATCGCCGCCACAAATTAGGGATCCCTCAGAGTGGTTTACAATCAGGTCCATGACATCAGCATAGAAAGCAATATCACTCCCTGGTGGAGCATACACATTTAAAAGAGTGAAAACCTTTCCATTAATATTTCCTTTAACAAGTACATATCTGCCCTCTTTATCCTTACATTCAAAACTCTGTTCAAAAACCATTCAGTTTGAAATCAAGATTGCAACTCCCCTCTTATGTTTGCCACTGTATGATGAATAATAGGATTTTTTATAACAGAATTCCGTTAGTTTTAGATGTTCAGTGTCATTCAAATGTGTCTCTTGTAAATATACAATGTCTATTCTTTCTCTTTTAATTTTTGTTAAAATTTTAGTTCGATTGGGTCTAGTATGCCATTCACATTGAAGGATGCTACTTGTAACACTTCGGATGCCTTTGGGTTGATTTTATTGCATAAAACCCAAAACCTGATCGAGAAAGATCGTAAAAGGGGGAGAAGTCCAAGGGCCCCCCAAAAAATCTCCCCCGGCACTCCTGACACCTATCCTCAGAAAGAACTGCATATTTGACCTCATTAACTCACCTCGCCTCAGATTAGGACGACGAGATCTGGACTCCAAATCCAGGATCTTATTTTTCATATTATTATTCTCCAACTCCACCCTGGCCCGCAGTGCCTGCATCTCGGCCCTTACTGTCTGCAGATTGTCCGTATTATCTGAAACACGCTGCTCGACTTCCTCCATGCGTGCTCCGGTTAGTCCCGCTGCCTTTAACTCAGCGGGTACCGCAGCAGAGACTGCAACAGATACTGCCGGGGCAATGGCCACTATCGTTTTCGCTCTGAGAGTCACCATGCCACACTGCATTTCGCGTCTTATTTCGGATATCATGAGCAGTAACCGATGATCCGTCATATTCTCTCCCCCTTCCGATGCAAGGAAGTTGTGAGAATCTCCATTTGGGCTGAGTCAAACGATGATTTTAAAGCCGATGATTTTTGCAGAGGCGGTGGGAGGTGCGTCAGTTCAAAGCACCTGAATTATTATTATTTTTTCAATGTTGAAATAAATACAATATATTTAAAACAAATAATGATTATAATAACGTGATGAAAATGCAGTTTATGATGAGCGCCATCAAACTCCAACTGAAGTTATCAGTTTCCTTTGTCAACATGAAGCGATATGCTATGCACCTCTTATTGTCTCCAAGCTGGTCTAATTAGCTACTAGCATAGTCAGGCTTGAATAGCCCATACTAGCGTAATGTATTCAAGTCGCAGTGTCCCTGACTGATGGTAAATAAACTTCTCCTGCCACAGACATCCAGAATCTCCTGCCTCTCCTCATAAGTCAAGTACACTTTAGTATAGTCAAATAAACCAGCTCAAAATGTATCTTTTTGTATGGACATTTGTTTATTTTACTGTGTAAAGCCATGACCTTGACAATGCCTCAGTGGTCTTTTGATTTGTTAAAGTTAATTCTGTCAGGACAAACAGTACTACAGACAGTAAAAGCTGAGGTTGAGCACAGATTGTGTTGTGTTGCTTAGACAGGCACATGAGCAGAGGACAGTGTGAACAGAACTTTAGATCTGTAAATAAGCCTCATACACTCAGCTCCATAAAGCCTCTCCTTATTGGGTTATGTTTATGATGGTAAAGCACTGCATTGGCACCGGGTCCTGGTCCCGAACCACAGTCACACATGTGGAGGTCTCACTAGAAATGGAGACACTGCTGCTGCTGTATCCTGTATCTTTTTTGGAAAATATGTGCTTTTCTTTGGAAATTCCAGAATCTCGCATTCTTTCAAGTTTAACTCCAACTTATATTTTATGTTGGAACATATTCAATACACAGTAGTTTCTCAAAATACTTTATACTCAAGTCATTCTTTGTATCACTACTTCTACTTGAGAAATTTTAAAAGTAACAGAACCAAGGAAAATTCAGACAAAAAAAAAAGTTTAAAAAATGTATTAAACTGATCTAGTTTATTTTTATTCTGTCTATTCCTAATCCAAACAGTGGAGAGTTTGGAAAAGTCCCAGGCTCAGACTAGGACTCCAGGTTGGCTTCAGCACCAGGGCATCACTTTTGTCACTGTTATGTCAACACTGCACAGGAGAGCGAGACAGAACTGAGCAGGCCACAAAACTCATTTGTTTCCTCTTCACAGATCTGACCTGTAACTTGGCCTGGGGGTGTCTCCATGGCAAAGTAATATAATCTCAATGAAGACAAGCAGGTGGTGTACTCTTCACCATTAAAGTTACATCGTGCATCTTTGAGGGAGAAACTAAAGCTCTAAGTGGAACTCTGGTCCCTTTGATCTCATGCGCTAACTAGCTTCAATTAGCCCCAGTACAGCCCTCTGGGGGCTTACCATAGTCTTATAATTAGTAGCTGTGGCATTTGATGCTCAATCAGAATCAGAATCAGAAAGAGTTTATTGCCATTGTCAATGAACAAAATTCACAAACATAGGAACTTGTCTCGGCCTTAAGGTGCAACATAAAACACTGAGCGATAATAAAAATTTCCCAATGCAAAAAAGGGCATGCATTAAGAAACAATTTAAAATTACTATACATAAAAATAAAAAATAGGCATTTCTATGTACACAAGTTTACAGTTATGTTTAAAGTTGTAGTGCAGAAAGTGACAGTGCAGTGAGTGGTTGAATATTGCAGTTAAAGTGACAGGTGTTTTGAAGTGTTCATGAGTCCAACGGCGGAGGGAAAGAAACTATTCTTGTGGCGGGAGGTTCTGGTCCGGATGGACCGTAGCCTCCTGCCTGAAGGGAGTGGTTCAAATAGTCCATGTCCAGGGTGAGAAGGTCAGCTGTGATCGACCTGCTCGTCCCAGAGCCCTGGAGACGTACAGGTCCTGCAGAGATGGAAGTCTGCAGCCGATCACCTCTCTCAGCAGAACGCACAATGCGCTGTAGTCTCTGTTTGTCCCTGGCTGTGGCTCCAGCGTACACACACGGTGATGGAGGAGGTGAGGATGGACTCGATGGCCGTGTAGAACTGCACCATCATCTGCGCTGGCAGCTTGGCTTTCTCAGCTGCCGCAGGAAGTAATCATCCTCTGCTGGGCCTTCTTGATGAGGGAGCTGATGGGGGCTCCCACTTGAGGTCCTGGGTGATGGTGGTGCCCAGGAAGCGGAAGGAGTCCACGGTGGTGATGGGGGAGTCTGTCATGATGAGGGGGGGCTGGGGGGCTGTGGCTTTCCTGAAGCCACAGCATCTCCACTGTCTTCTGGGCGTTGAACTCCAGATTGTTACCGCTGCACCAGGACACCAGCCGGTCCACCTCTCTCCTCAGTTAGCCAGTTAGCCTATCAGCTAGTCCAGGATGATGTGAGGGACTCTGGAGCCTGTCCACTGTATTGTTCTCATATCCTTTAGCATTAACCCGCAAAAAAGTTATGAATAATCCAGAGAGTTAGGACTGGTCCAAACCATTGACAAAATTGAGGTCAAAGTCTTGTTAACCTGGCATCTGAGCTAAAGGCTGACCAACTTTTACGTTGATAGTTCTGATATTGTGCTTCTGTTAAAAATCTACTGACACTAAACATCCTCTTTTACATGTTTCTATTTAGAAATCCATAAATATGAAAAAAAAAGTTATATACTTTAATATGGGGACTGGTTTCACCATTAACTTGTATTTGATGGAACATTGGATTTGATATAACTCCGGTCATGTAAAGCTCAGTTTATGCTTGCCGCTTCCGCAAGGACCCAATTTTGTGCATCGGCGTCGGGGAAAGATATGTATCTTCAAATACTGCCAATGTCTTCTCCTCTACACTCCATGTGTCTGCTCCTGCACCATATATGGAATCAGTTTGAACTAGGGAGTCACTCAAACAGACTTTTCAGTTCGAATACCAATAGTGATACTTGGACTTTGAGTATCTGCTGATACTCTATAATATCAACTGTCACCAGGTTACTTTCCTTAAATAATTATTGTCATTTAAGATTGATTATTATTACTATTGTGCCATTTGTACACCCATTACAGTAACTTTACAACAGAAAACAATGCAGTGACTTATTTATGTAGGTTGTTGTCTTTAAAATGAGGCATCACATGTTATTTTACTGGTTTGAAGTAGGTAAAAATATGTTTATGTTCTCAAAACATTAATCGGCTTTGATGACTGTGTCGTTGTTTGATTTTCTAACTTTCTACAGTCAACTGAAATTGACACATTGTAATTTACAAGAAAAGCTAGCCTGTCGGGCTAAATTTAGCTCACAGGCTCCAGAGAGCTGGTCTGTGAATGCAGGTCTTGTAGTCGCAGGCACAAGAGAGCCATAACGCTGGAACAAGTAATGGCAACATTAGCACTGCATTTGATGACATCAATAAGAGCCTAGAACACGTGTCAAAATTAAGGCCCGCGGGCCAGGTGTGGCCCGCTAGATGTATTAACATTTCTAGTTTATATTTATTATTTTCCAATAAATATATAGCGTTTTTATCACTAGAACTACAATTCCCACAATCCTTTCTTTCACCTGCTGCAAATTTGTGCAACAGTCTCCACATAGAACTATTACTCTGCAATACAATTTTTTTTATATTTTTTATTGTTTTATTTTTTACATTTTACAAAAGGAGTTTGACACCCCTGAACGCGGGTTGACACCGCTTTGCAATGCGGGTTCCAAAGACATCACAAACACTTGAACCTTATTTTCTCAAACAAAACCGACCGCATCACAAAGGTGTACAATTTAATAACAGGCCTATCTGACCATAATCTAACATTAGTAGCCAGAGAGGTATCAAAATCACGTTATAGAAACCTAAATAAGGCTGAACCAAATGAACTCATATCATGCATACCTAGGAAAGACATCGAGTTACTTGATAATGAAATAAGACTGGTGATTTGGAATGAGCTGGTCAATCATAAAGATTGCAATTTAGCATCCAATGATTTAATAACAAGGTTCAAACATCTTATTTCTAAATATTCCAAAGTAATTAAGGTAAAATGTAAAGGAAAAATCCCTCTACCCTGTTTGACAGATGATTTATGGAAATTTATGAAAATTAGAGACTTGGCCTTAAAAAAGCATTTAAAAACGGGGCTTACAACTGATCAACTTGTATATAATGGCCTTCGAAATAAAGTCATTCAGCAATTTAGAAAAACTAGAGTGACATTTTACTCAATATAATCAAACAGGCCAAAGGAAACTTGAAACAGTTGTGGCAAACAAATGATAAACTAACTGGAAGAGGGAAATCAAAGTGCAGGACAATAGAGTTTAAAGTAGATGGGACCTACATAAAAGATGGGCCGACAGTTACAGAGTTTTAGTAACTATTTCGTAGACTCAGTAAATGGAATCACACAGCAGACCTCTGGAACCTTTTATTTCTTTACATCTTCCAATTGTGCATTAAGTTTCAAATGTATTGATCATACCAAAACAGATCAAATAATCCAATCTTTATCTAATTCGAAGGCCAAAGACTACCGGGGACTTGATGGCACACTCATTAAAAAAACATAGGGACATATTAAAACCAACTATAACAGATTGTCAATAAATCAATAAATGAAAGTGTGTTCCCCAGTGTCTTTAAAACAGCAGCCATAACACCAATTCACAAATCCGGTTGCAAAAATGAAATAAGCAGCTACAGGCCTATTAGTATATTACCTGCAATATCAAAAATCTTAGAGAAAGCCATAGAACAGCTTACTGAACATTTGAACAATAATCATATTCTTCATCCGATGCAATTTGGCTTTCACAGCAATCATTCCACCGAAGCTGCTTGCTGCTACCTGACAGAAAGCGTCAAAGCTTACCGGGGGTGCAGTGGGTGCTGTGTTTCTGGACCTTTGAAAGGCCTTTGACACAGTAAACCACTGTGTCCTCCTGCCCAAGCTCTCTCATTACAATCTCTCTCCTCAAGTATTGCAGTGGCTAAAATCATATCTCTCAGATCGGACACAGTGTGTGAGAACCAATAATGCAATGTCCTCTCTGAAGCCCTGAATAACAGGTGACCCACAGGGGTCAATGTTGGGACCCTTGCTGTTCAGTATTTACATCAATGACCTCCCGGATGTGTGCAGAGATACAGCTATCCTCATGGATGCGGCTGATGCTGTAATCGATGCGCATGGAAAGGATATGCAGCAAGTGGCCATCAAATTGACTGCTGCTATGGATAAAATCAGTAATTGGCTTCAATCCGTGTGCCTAACACTCAACCCCTAGGTATTTTGTCTCAGTGACAATGTTTATCTATGTCAATGGAACAAAGATAAACATTGTCACTGAGACAAAATACCTAGGGGTTTATTTGGATCAAACTTTGTCTTTTAAAAAAGCACATAAAGTATGCAACTCAATCAAATATAATCTTTAGGACACATGAGGAACAGTTTGACAATCGAGGCCGCTTTCACCTATTTCAATGCTATGATTGTCCCACACATGACCTATTGCTTATCCTGTTGATCTCAGGCCAATGAGACCACACTCAAATCTCTCAGATGTCTATATAACCAAGCATTAAAGGCAATTGACAAAAACCCACTTCATTATCACCATTGCAACATCCTTTGCAAATCCAAAATGCTTGGTTTTGACAATTTTATTTTATTCTCAAATCTAAGAACTCTATTCAAAATCCTTAATAATGCTGATTCACCTCCCTTGAAAAAATATGTCCAACCTTGCTCTGAACAAACGACTCGATCGACCCACTCCACAGCTAGCAGAAATTGCACCATCCCGAAAAGATCTCCTGCTTTCTCGCAATCGGACTTTTCTTTTTTCAGACAATGGAATCAACTTCCAGATAGTTTGAAATTGTCTGTAGATATTCGTAACTTCACTCGTAACTTGAAAAAACACATCCTAGATAATCAACGGTGCCGACATCAGCCAAGTTACAGTTAGATTTTAGCTGTATTATCTGTCTGAACTAATTTTGTAACTTTTAAAAATGGGTTTGTTGTTGTAGTGTATTTTACTGCGCTAATGCTACTAATGAAATGTAATGTGTTGTAATTATGATTAAATGTGCTCAGGTACTGCAGATGGAAAGTATCTGGTGCAGATCATCTTTTCTCTTGAAAATTAATGATTTTGTACATGGTCCCTGACAAATAAAGACTGAACTAATCTAGAAGGTGGAACAAGGGGCAAGATTTGACAAGGTGGAGCCCTGAGAGGGGACGTGGATGGATGCAGTCACAGTATTACCAAGGCGAATTCATCAAGGCGAATTCATCAAGAACAATCTTTTGGACCGCGAGTCCAGATCCCGGCAAAACAATTTGAGACTTTGAGACTGGTGGAACCTTTTCTCAAAAGACTTATTGCCTCCGAGTGCCCAGACAATGAGGTTTTTGAACCACAGAGATAAGGAACAGGTCTTACGGGTTGCAAAATGTAAAGGAGAGATCTGCGATGATGAGAAGAAGATTTCTTCAGCCTGTACCTAGCAGTACATAGCCAAACCTAGAGTTTGCCAACAACAGGCATTTGGGAGGAGCTCAAGAAAAGATGACAACGACAATATGGTTTTGTTTTACCAGCCACTTTGTTTTTGACATAAGAAGGTAAAAAACACATACTCAAAACAAAAGCAGAAGTGCTCCTGGGGAAAATACAAAGCTCAGGATTGAGGAAGAAAACACTCCTATAGTATAGCCCCACACGTGGTCTAAATACGAGGCATTTTTGCCTTTCTGAGCGTGGGTGCAAAGTGAGAGAAGCCAATTAACCACAGCAGCGATGTGTGTGCACTTCTCTCACTTCTCTAGCTTCTCTAGTTTCTCTAGCTGCTCTAAATGGACGGAAATCTTCTGTGTTGCAAAACGATCGCCCTTTCCACCACTTCTAAAACATTTTTTGTTAAATGCTTGGCCACATTGTGATGGAATCTGTGCTGCACACAATGGGTCTAAGTCAGGGGTCGGCAACCTTAAATGTTCAAAGAGCCATTTTGGAGAAAAAAACAAATCTGTCTGGAGCCGCAAAAAAATGAAAAGCCTCAAATGAGCCTTATATGAAGGGAACACAGGCTGTAAGTGTATATTCGATATCTTAGCTTACTATCACAATGTCAAGGCTACAAATACATAATGAGCATTCCTGATTATATGTGTATTTTCCCTGCTGCGCACCCTGGAGAGATGACGCACCACGTGACTACTCTGCTGTACAATATTTGGTGCTTTAATTTGAACTCCCTTTACAATGTTAATGTATTATGTTTTGTTGCATTGATGAATATATAGAAATACAATTAAGAAATCAGAATCATTCTGATTTCTTAATTGTTCACCATCTGTGAACGGTTTCTATGCTTTATTATCTCCTGGGTCGCTACAAATCTAGCGGCAGTAGTGGAGTTTGGAGATACAATCCACTTCTTAAATCTATCTTTGCGCTCCTCAATTTCTCCAGAAGTGCTGATATCGCACAATCCTTGAATTATCTGTTCTCATCAGCTATCTTTCGTTCCGGTTTGTTTACAACAGCCACCTGCCCTGTGCTCCATGTGCGACGCGCTGAAACGTGTGTCACAGGTCTATGACGCAAATCTTCGTTGGCAGAAAGGTTGAAAATTTAAATTTATTATAAAAAATGTTATAACATTGGAAAACGTTAAGAATGTTTGCGTCATGTTTGTCCTCCTACAGAAACCATATTAAAACAACAAATATATATCCCCCATTATTATTTCTAATTTCAGACGTTTTTGAAAAAGCTCCAGGGAGCCACTAGGTGGGGACTAAAGAGCTGCATGCATGCAGGCTCTTGGAGCCGCAGGTTGCCGAGCCCTGGTCTAAGTGTAACATTCTGTAATACAGATAGATTTTTCTAAGCTCGGGTCCCCTACCAGAGGTCTGGGAGCTCTAGGGTTCTGCGCAGTACCTTTGCTGTTCCTAGTACTGCACTTTTCTGGACTGATGTCTGATGTCTGATGTTTTTCCAGGGATCTGTTGTTGATCTGTTGTTGATCTGTTGTGCTCCGATGACCACGGGAACCTTCACCTTCCACACCTTCTCCAGCTCTTCTCTGAGCCCTTTGGTATTTCTCCAGTTTCTCGTGTTCCCTTATTTCCTGACGTTTGCCATCACCTTGGTTATTGCCACGTCAACCACAACAGCTTTCCTCTGCTGTTTATCCACCACCACAATGTCTAGTTGGTTTGCCATTACCATTTTGTCAGTCTGTATCTGGAAGTCCCACAGGATCTTGGCTCGGTCATTCTCTACCACCTTTGGGGGTGTTTCCCACTTTGACCTTGGGGATTCTCCAGTCCATACTCCGGCACAGATGTTCCTGTACTCTATGCCAGCCACTTGCTTTCCCTGCCAGCATCTTGCACCCTGCAGTTTTGTGCTGGATTGTCTCAGGGGCCCCTTTGCATAACCTACCACCTTGGGTCTTGTCTCGTGTGGTAGATCTGGGCCTCTATTGCTCTGATGCTCAGGGCCTGTTCCTGTGCAGCCACGATGAGTGCCTCTGTGCTGTCCTTCAGACCGGCCCGCTCTAGCCATTGGTAGGATTTCTTGAATATCAGCCACTTCAGTTATGTTCCGGTGGTACATCCCATGTAGGGGCTTGTCCTCCCATGATGGTCCCTCCTCCAGCACCTCATCCTCTGTTCCCCATTGCCTGAGATATTCACTGAGCACGTCATCTATTGGGGCCTTGTCCTTGATGTACTTGTGGATCTTGGATGTTTCATCCTGCATAGTGCCTCTCACGCTCACTAGTCCACGGCCTCCTTCCATGGCTAGTGTACAGTCTCAGGGTGCTGGATTTTGGATGGAACCCTCCATGTATGAGCACGGGCTTTCTCGTCTTAACATCTGTGGTCTTTATCTCTTTTGCTACCTTATTATTCCTGCAGGGTATCTGATCACTGGTAGGGTGTAGCTGTTTATTGCCCGGGACTTGTTCTTGCCATTGAGCTGGCTTCTTAGGACTTGCCTTACACGTTGTAGGTATTTGGCTGTTGCCGCTTTCCTTGTTACCTCTTCGAGGTTGCCATTTGAGCCATCCTCAATGTTTGCTATTGTTCCTTCTAGGAGTGAGACCCCTTCTGCGTGGACTACCTTCCCTCTCTTTGTCACCATCCGACCACATTTCTCAAGCCCGAATGACAACCCAATGTCAGCACTGTAGATCCTGGTTGTGTGGATCAGAGAGTCGATGTCTCGCTCACTCTTAGCGTACAGTTTGATGTTATCCACGTAGAGGAGCTGATTGATTGTGGCCCCATTTCTGAGTCGGTATTGTTGTGGCAGAAAATCACCAGACCTGATGTCACCATGCAAAACGACCCCCAACGCTCCCCTCCACACAAATGCTAAATCCATCAGGAGCCCTGGTAGTGCTACTCAAAGACTGGCTCCTCTCAGGTGTGATCTAATCCCAGGGGTCCAGGATGGGCCTCTTTGCATATGCCTGCCACTAGGGCATTGTCTTTAACAGAAACCAGACAGCCAAAGTCTGAATGCAATCAACGAAAACCTACCCTGTTCCTGTACTTAGCATCCAGCCCATCGAACCAATGATATTCGAATATGCACTGTCATGTGATTTGTTCAACCTGTATTGTATACAATGACACGGGATCCCTTTGTGTGGGCGGACGTCCTGGAAGGGATAGACAACTTTGTATCAGGGAGAGCTGAATTCAGGATTTACACTGAATTAAACCATTCACACTGAGACAATACAACTCTGTTCGATCGTTTATTTAATTTCTTGATAACTATTACGCAAGTTTTCCACGACAGTATCCATAGCCAGTCTTGTTGATTATTTGGCTGAGGGGGTTCAGACCGATGCAGAACAGCAGCGGGGACAGGGCGTTTCCTTGGTATATGCACTTGATGGACACTTGTGCAAGTAGTTTACCATTGGTCTCAAGGGTGGTTTTCCACAGCCGCGTTGAGTTTTCTGCGAAGGCTCTTAGAGTCCTTGTACATCTCCAAGCATTCAGTGATCCACGTGTGTGGCATTGAGTCATGTGCTTTCTTGTAATCAATCCAGGCAGTACACAGATTGGTGTGTCGGCTTCTGCAGTCTTGAGCGACTGTTCTGTCAACCAGCAGTTGGTGTTTGGCTCCTCTGGTGTCTTTGCTGATGCCATCTGTACCATCTAGCCCTCTATGTTTTGCTCATATATTGATCCATGTGCCCACTTATCTTAGCCGCAATGATGTCTGACATGAGCTTCCATGTTGTGGAGAGATAGGTTATTGGACAATAGTTGGATGGGACTATACCCTTGGAGGGATCCTTCAGGATCAGGATCATACGCTATTCGGTTAGCCATTCAGTGTGAATCCCATCCCTTAGCAGCTGGTTAGTTTGTGCTGCCAAGCACTCATGGAGTGTTGTGAGTTTCTTTAGCTAGTATGCGTGACTTATGTCAGGGTGCTGTCCAGTTTTTCATACCTGAGACTCTTTCTTGGATGTCTGCCACTGTGATGGTAGTTGGGTTCTGTTCAGGGAGGTTGCTGTGGTCCGCTCTTAGATCCATCAACCATTCTGCATTGCTGTTATGTGTTGCCTCTTTTTCCCATATACTCAACGCTGCATTCACATCGTCCAGGAGACTTTCTGATGGCATTTCACTTAGCCGTCATAGGGATGTCTTGCTTTAATTCTCGCCATGATCTTATCTTTCAGGTCAGTTGCTGCCTCGTTCTGTGTGATCGCACTTGTTGGGGCTTTGTACCAAATATCTGGTTGGGGACTTGTTATTTCCCCTTTGACCTGGCAGCCCGATGCCTCCTTGCCACAGCAGTGTTGTACCTCGTCAGTCTCAAGCTGTGATAGCAATTGCCGTCTGTGATTGGAACACTGAGCTATTGTTTCGCTGATAGCTTTGATTGTGGGTTTCGAAGTATCCATGCATCCCACATCCTTTGCATGTAGCCCCTCTGACTAGGGTTGCTGGAGTGGTAGCATTCCAACAATATATATATATATATGTACACACACACACACACACAGTGTTTGCAAGTTCTCCCACTTACAAATTATGGAGGGGTCTGAATTTTCATCGTGGGTGCATTTCCACTTCGACAGACAGAATCTAAAAAAAAAATCAAATTTTTGCACCTGTTTGAGCTTGTTAGCTGCATAAAGACCAAGCTGCATAAAGATCAACTGTTTGCAATTGTTGGAAAATGGAAGAGGCTAAAGATGAAACCCTGGAGACGCCTGGGGCATTCTGATTCTACAACGCTACAAGATTATAAAAAGATAAGAGGAGAAATTAATTATCTAACTTCACAGGAAGTAGTTAAGAAAATGCTTTTTATCAAACAAAGATATTATGAGAGTGGATCAAAATTTTCTAAATCACTATCTTGGAAACTGAAAGAACAATTTTTTAAATACGGAACAGGCAAAGTGATGTAATCTTAACCAAGACCAAATTCAATCAACATTGGAATTCAGGAATCAGGATATATTTATTGCCATTGTCAGTGAACAGGATTCACAACATAGGAACTTGATTTGATGACAGATACGACATGAGAGACATGCAAAAGAGCACCAGTCACCTGGGCAGCCGTGCAGCGCTTACTGGGGTACTTGAACTCTTGGAAAATGAAAAACAGTTTCAGCAATAAGCATACAATGATAAACAACACATATTGAGTACAGTACACGAGGTCAAACGTGATGGTAATTTTCAGTGGATGGGTCACAAACAGGATAACACGAAGATTAGGATGAGGAATGTACAGACGGTGAGTGAAGGCCGAATCTTGTTTTGTGCAAATGTCTGTGTGTGGCTTCAGTATGGCCTTGTACGCCTGCTGCTTGCCAGCCCGGGGAGATAAGTAAGAGGGAGAGAGAAGGGCACAGTAGAGAAAAGAGAAAAAAGTACTTTAATACATTTTGTTGATCAATAATTTGTGATCAAATAATCCAATCATTTCTGGTCCTCTGTGTGCGATCAGCTTGATTCATTGAGTTACTCCGTCCTACAGCGAAAAGTTCCTGTTTCCTTGATTGAATCTCCCAAAGTTTTTTGCATCTCCGTGATCCGAAATATGATGTTACGGTTCAGATCAGTGAGTTGCACCATCCTGTGCTCAAGTCTCTGTTCGAGTCCTTTCATCCTTTCAGTCAAATCCCAAAACCTTTTGATGTTGATATCAGACAGTTGCTGGGTGAATTTTTCTGTCTTCCCAATTTTCCGATAGACCAGTGTGACTCCAAGCTTCTGCGCTCTAGGACAGCTGAGACAAGGGACGTCCAAAGTAATAATTAGTTTGGACGTTGAGAAGGCTTTTGATTCTGTTAGCTGGCCATATTTATTTAAAGTGCTAAGCAAATTTCAAATAGATTATTTAATTATAAAAAATATTGGGGCACTTTACGATGGTCCAACATTGTAAAGTGCAACAAGAATTAAAAGCAATGGTCATCTGACAGATTCACTGACTCTGGAAAGGAAGGTTAGGCTGGGCTGTGCTTGCAACATGGAGGGAGCTGATCAAAACATACAAACTAAACAAAGATGTTAAAATCTTAAATTGGTTGAATTATGATACAAATTTCACACCTAACAGCACAGACTCAAGATTTAAAGTCTGGACAACAAAAAGGTATAAAGGTTTCTCACCAGATTGTAAAGGAGAATCATCTAAAAAATGTTGATGTGTTGAAAGAATCTTTTGATTTGAAGAAACAGGTATTTACAAATAAGGAGTTATTATAACCAAGAAATTAAACAGAGTAAGGACCATTACATTACATTGGACACTCGCAAAATGTAAAAAATAGCAATTGGACTTAATTTGAAAAGGGACACATTTAACAGACTATGGACTCAAGGTTTGTTTATGCCTTGATTTTATTTTATGTTTTGTTTTGTGTCTGCTGTTTTTTTTTTTCTCTATTTGAACCACTCCCCTCAGGCAGGAGGCTACGGTCCATCCGGACCAGAACCTCCCGCCACAAGAATAGTTTCTTTCCCTCTGCCGTTGGACTCATGAACACTTCAAAACACCATGTCACTTTAACTGCAAATATTCAAACCACTCACTGCACTGTCACTTTCTTGCACTACAACTTTAAACATAACTGTAACTTGTGTACATAGAAATGCCTATTTTTATTGTATAGTAATTTTTAAATTGTTTCCTTAATGCATGCCCTTTTTTGATTTGAATATATGTTGTTTTTATATTGCTCAGTGTTTTATGTGCACCTTAAGCCGAGACCAAGTTCCTATGTTTGTGTTAATTTTGTTCATTGACAATGGCAATAAACTCTTTCTGATTCTGATTTTGATCTGATTGATAATTGTCTCTATCTGGTAGGTCTGTTTATTCTGTGTTTATGCTCATCATATTATACTTAAAAAATATATTATTTAATTATAATATAAAATAAAATAAATGTACAGCTATTCATTTACATTTGCTAATGTTTAAAGGATAACACAGTGCAATTTAGAAGGTTCATATAATTTTTAACACAGACAAAAGACATTTCTTCTTTTTTTTTCCTTGGAACAACTTCCTTTTTTTATATATATATTTAATTTTGATTTAAATGTAACATATTTTCAAAAGTAAAAAGACGACACCCACAGAACCAGAGAGACAGCAGAGAACCAAAAAAAAAAAAAAAAAAAAAAAAAAAAAAAAAGACATCCAAAATGTGAGAAAAGAAAATCATGGCACACGTAAACCCTACAAAACACTCAGTCCATAGCCCTTGTAATTTGTCCATCATCAGTTCAAGGCCGAATGTGTTTTTCAATTTTTTTAATGTCCAAAATAATGTCTGTCCAGTCCTTGATTGTCAGTGCAATTTGTGCCATAACATTTTTTGTGATGGCCTTTTCCGCCGCTGCCAAGAGTATGTTCCAGAGGTAACTGTTTATTGTGTCCATGACAGGAGTCCTCAGGCCCAAGTACATATTTCCAAAATTGAGTGGAATGGCAATGTCAAAAACCGTTTGTAGTGCATCCTTAATTTCAGTCCAAAACTTCTTAACAACAGGACAGTCCCATAATATGTGATGGTGATTTTCCTCCTTGCTGCCACAATGTCTCCAACAGTCTGTATTTCCTTGTGAATAATGGGCACTTTGATATGATGTTATGAAAAAACTTGACATATTCTTCCAACAAAACTCTCTTCAAACATCCTCCATAGGAATGTACAAATATCTTCACACTCTTTGTCTGTCAAAACAAGACCACTCTCTCCCTCCCACTTATATTTTATACATTTAATGGTGTAGCTGTCCAGATTTGAAATGCATTGACATAATTTGGATATAATTCCACTTGAAAGTTCCGATTTATAAGCCTTGATAAACATCTCAGTCAGAGGGCTACAATGGTCATTACCTTGTTTCATTTCTTGGTTATAGTAACTAATTATATGTAGAAACCTATAAAAGTCCCGTTTCTCTTAAGCCAAAGGATTCCTTCAATTTATTAAAGCTATTTCAAATGATTCTTGTATACATTCTGGTAAAAGACCTTTATACCTTTTGTTGTCCAGACTTTAAATCTTGAGTCTGTGCTGTTAGGTGTGAAATTTTGATCGTAAGCCAACCAATTTAAGATTTTGATATCTTAGTTTAGTTAGAATGTTTTGATCAGCTCCCTCCATGTTGCAAGAATATACTTAACCCAAGGATTCTCCACAATGTTCTTTCTAAACTGCGTACTGCTCCAAAAGTCTCCGCGCACCAAAAATCTGCACTGTGCACAAAATAAAAATCCAACCTGAATTGAAAATAAACTAAATACATAAACATTTATACAATGTGATTCAGTGAGTGACAGGCAAGGGTGGATTGGCATACAGGGATTTTCCCGGTGGGCTGATGGGTAAATGAGCCGGTGCGTGTCGAGCTGTAGATGAGGCGAGCCACTGCATTAGCTGTGTCGGCCCTGACTTGAGACCTGTGGCGGATGGGATTTCCGCAGTTCAAATGCTGCAGGATCAGGCGGATTTGAGTGGCCTTGAGCGGGAGCGCCAACGGGAGTGGCCCGCAAAGAGCTGAGCGGCCGCTGCAGGGGTGATACGGGGCAGTGTGCTGGTGCATGAGAGCGCGTGACATGGAAACAGAGGAGGAGAGCTCTGTTAGGTGGATGTAGTATCACAGGACACTTTGACCATGTAAGTAGAACAAGGCTAGTGAAACTTTATGAATGAGGCTGAGCGCGATGCGAGAGGCGTGAGCGCAACGCAGTCTGTATTATGATCTGCAACGGCCTGGACCACACATACCTGGCCTTTTTAAAGCTGTACTCTGCATTAGTGTATGTTAAAGTTGGTTTAAAGCAGTGGGTGAGGGTCCATAAATGGGCCACAGAGAGTAGGCTAAGCCCACAGAACATTAGGCTCTGCAGGTGAAATGAGGCTGTTTGATGTTTAAAGGTGCACTATGTAAGTTTTCTTGTTGAGGGTCCTTCACTTGATTTTCTCGTAAAATAGTTCTTGCTTTGCCTGGAAGGCTCTAGAGTATAATATAAACTCATCTATCTTTAATTTTTTCTAGTTAATGGAGTTTTTATTGCCTCAAAAGTGCTTGGTTACATGCTGTACTGTACTAAAAAAAATGGGTGCTGATCATGAAATTAATACAACAATCGATATAAACCAATATTCATCTCTGTTTACATAGCAAACCTATTGAATCAAGCTGACATTATATAGTAGGATATCATACAACTATGGCTAACTGAGTCTATAAAATAAATAGTTATGCAATGAACACGACTCCGAGGAGTACTGTAATGTTATGGTGTCATAGTGGGCTGCTCTGCCTTCAACTCCTAGGACACTTTTTTCACCCAGTACGCCCCTGCTACACAGGTCATGGACAAGAGTTTTGTCTTTTTCATTGTAAGTCACTTAATTAAGAGTAATCTTACAGAAATTACTGCTGTAATTTGATTTGTAAGGTAGTGTAGCATTGAGTGGCTAAAAGTGGCTTAGGAAGACTCAGAGGCCAAAAGTCATCTCCTAAAAGTGGAATTTTATTTACAGTGCCACCAAATAATCCACTTCTGCAGAGCTCCCAGCGATCCCAAAACATCAAAACCAAAAAAACTCCCCTCTGAGACACACACCTGCCTTCTATAATGAGGCCCATTCCACATAGCTGGAACTATCACATGTAAAAACAGTAACAATCCAACATATGAACATTTTAAAGACTGGACAGACAGTAACAAATGTGATCAATTTAACTTGCACTCCCACTTTACACAAGGGAAACCCAAACCTAGATTCTTGCAGCATCTGGACTCCCCGGGAACCTGCGCCAGGATCCTGTTTGTGGACTTCAGCTCTGCATTCAACACCATCCTCCCTGCTCTGCTCCAGGACAAGCTCTCCCAGCTCAACGTGCCTGACTCCACCTGCAGGTGTCCTGGGACGGATCGGACCTGTGGCAGTGCCGTGGGCTGGGGAAAAACTGTCTAGACACTCGGACTATCAGCACCGGAGTCTCCACAGGCTGTGTACTTTCCCCTCTGCTCTTCTCCCCTGTACACAAACTGCTGCACCTCCAGCCACGACTCCGTAAAACTATCAAGTTTGCGGACGATACCACCCTACGGGCTCATCTACTCGGACGGGGATGGTCGTGTCTACAGGAGGAGGTGGACCGGCTTGTGTCCTGGTGCAGCCGTTAACATCTGGAGTTCAACGCCCAGAAGACAGTGGAGAATGATCGTGACTTCAGAAAGCACCAAGCGCCCCAGCCCCCCCTACATCATGATCAGACTCCCACCATCACCACCCGTGGACTCCTTCCGCTTCCTGGCACCACCATCACCCAGGACCTCAAGTGGGAGCCCTCCATTCCAGTCCTCATCAAGAGGCCCAGCAGAGGATGTACATTTCCTAGCGGCAGCGAGGAAAGCCAAGCTGCCAGTGGCAGATGATGTGCAGTTTTACACGCGCGCTATTTGAGTCCATCCTCACCTCCTCCATCACCGTGTGGTACGCTGGAGCCACAGCCAGGGACAAACGGAGACTTACAAGCGCATTGTGCGCTCTGCTGAGAAGGTGATCGGCTGCAGACTCCATCTCTTGCACGGGACTGTTACGTCTCCAGGGCCTGGGACGAGCAGTCGTTGTATCACAGCTGACCCTTCTCACCCTGGACATGGTCTTACTTTGACCAGCTTTCCCTCTGTCGTTGGAACTCAATGAACACTTCAAAACACCTGTCACTTTAAACTGCAAATATTCAATCCACTCACTGCACTGTCACTTCTGCACTCACACTGTAAATCTAACTGTAACTCTTTGTGTACTAGAAATGCCTATTTTTATTGTATAGTAATTTTAAATTGTTTCTTAATGCATGCCCCTTTTTTGATTGAATATATGTGTTTTTATTATTGCTCAGTGTTCCATGTTTGCACCTTAAGGCCGAGGAACAAGTTCCATATGTTAGTGAATTTATGTTTCAGTGACAATGGCAATAAACTCTTTCTGATTCTGATTCTGATTCTGATATCATTAACACCACCTGCTCCAAATGTTACATTCTGGTGATGTCATTAGTGACTCTCCTGTGGGGAGAGGGTCAAGGTGACAGGTTGGAAGGTTTGGAGTTCAAAATGAATTCAGAAGATTGTTTGGACAGAGGGAGGGGAGAAGCTAGAAATGGTGTAACATGAGAGAGGGGGGAAGAGAGATGTCCACTCCAGGAACTGCAGCTTGGCTTGTTAGGTTGTGATGGATGGTAGTCACCTTGGAAACAAAGAAGGCATGAGGGAGTTACAGAAGTCAGAGTGTGAATGCAGATGGTTGGGGAGCGAGTCAGGGGGTTTTGTTAGTTTGAGAGGAGGGATAAGAGAGTCTTGGAGTTGTGTTGATTCGAGTGGATCAGACCAGAATAGTAGGAGGATTTGGCAACAGATATAGTGTCCTTATCGAGCTGAAGTGGTTTATTGTACATGTCCTTGTGTATGGTGAGTCAGTTTTGTTTGTAAGCGTTCCAGTTGTCGTCCCTTTGGCTGCTTGAGTAGTCGGGAGTGTGGGTGCTAAACCAGGGTGCAGAGTGGGAGAAGGAACAGGTCGGGGTTTTTAGTGGAGTTGGGAGTTGAGAAGGGTACGGAGGTTGTTATTTTAGAGAGAGACTAGGTCGTCAGTTGGGGTGATAGCGACTGTACTAGGGAAGTTATATTAATGTCAGATGAAAATGTGTTGATGTTGATTGTCCTTTGATTTTGCGAAATGATATGGTGCGAGGAAGGAAGAGTTTGGATAATGACAGATTTATGTTGAAGGTGAATAAGCATATGGTCAGTGAAGGGGAGAGTGAGGTTTTGCATTGAAATGGAGTTACACCAGAACAGCATACTAGATCCAGAATATGACTTTGCAGTGGTAGGAAAGTGAATGTACTGTTGAAAACCAAAACTATCAAGACAGGATAAAAAAATCTTTGGGGAGAGTGTTAGTAGAGATGTCCACGTGAATATTCAGGTCGCCAAGCGATAACAGTATTTTTCAGATAATGCAGAGAGATGGTGAGGAGATGAGAGAAGTCATTCAGTAAAGTCCTTATTATATTTGGATTGTGGATGGACGGCAGATGGTAGTGACGTCGATGGGGGTGGGTCTGGGAGAAGAAGAGGCAGTAGATACTCGAAGGAGGAGAAGGGACGGTCCAGACACCGGTAGAAACTTTGCAGGTCTCGCGGTGAAACAACGCGGAGACCTCCGCCCCGTCCACACAGGCGACGGCTGGCAGGTGTAAACAAATCCCGCTGGAGCAGACACGTTGAGTGCGTGGCGAAATCAACGGGCCGCTGCTGCAAGTCTCCACTAAGCCACAGAAAGTCAAGCCCACGGTCGACCGAGGAGGTTCCCCGGATTCATCTTGCGCCTTTGCCGTTAGTGAGCGGACATTCATGAAGACCGAAGCGGACAAGGTGGAGTTGGTGGACGACGAGCCGGGGAGCCGAGCGGGAGAGGCTGGAGAACACGCCGTGGTCAACTTCCCGCCAGGTTTATGGGAGCGACGGCGATGTTGTAGACCAGAAGGATTTTATTGAATGAGAGTCATTGAACTGGAATTTACGGCGGGATCCACGATGAGTGTATCTTCGACGGGGCAGGTAGGCGATGTCGGAGGGGACAGAGAACGTTGGCTGAAGAGTGGAGATGATATGCCGAAAATGATATGCCGAAGTTTTAGCAGTTCAACAACAGAATAATGGAGAAGTTCTTTGGTTGGCGAGTGGAGAAGGTTTAAAAGGAGCAAGGTGAGTGGAATTCATTGTAGTGTTTTGTAAATCCACATCGTTTCTCTGGCGGGGAACAGGAGATAGTGACAGGAGGCGGCTGCAGATGGGGTCCGAAACAGGCAAGCAGATGAAGAACGGACGAAATATGCGACTGACAGTGGGATAGGAATGTAGATATAGGTGGGTATTTCAAAGTTCTTTAGCCACAAGTCAGTCACTCGATCCTGTACTGTAAAACAGTGAATTATTTTGGCCGGCGAGCAGCGGCAGCAAAAGCGCGCCAGCATTCACTCAACCGGAAGTGGATATCCAAGCCTCTTAGTTGACTAGACTAACATGACCAGTCTGACCACAGGAGTGACATATTACAGGTCCTTTGTGCTTAAAGTCTCTGAACCTAGGGCCAGTATTGTTTGTGAAAGGAGTTCTAGGGGCTTTATCTTTGTACCCACTCCCACCCACAGGCTTACTCACTAGCGGAGAAGTTGCATTGGGTCTCGCAGCGTTGGAGCTAATAAAAGAGCGCCGTGCAGAAATGAAAGCCAACTCTGCAGCTTCTCTTGATGTTACAGGGTTGAGTTCTTTGATCTATGTGCGCAGGTCTGGGTTCATCACTCTCAAAAACTGCTCCAACACAATTGTATCCCCAATCTGCTCCTTTGTCTTGTCTCCCAGAGTAATCCACTTGTCATACAGATCCTTCAGCCGAGACTTCAGCTCCTTCGGCGTCTCATCCTCCATCACAATTGTGGACCGGAACCGCATCCTGTAGGTCTCTGCGCTTATTTCAACTTCTCGAGCACAGGTTTTTTCACTTTGTTATAAGCCATCGTTTTATTAATGTCCATAGCCACATATGCAGCTCGAGCTCTGCCATTCAAAAGTGGGGCCAAATGCAAAGCCCACTCTTCATGTGACCACTGGCAAGCTGTGGCTATCCTCTCAAAAGTTGTAAAATAATGTTCAATGTTTTCTTCATCTTGGTATGGCTGCATTTTAGGACCTTTCCAGCTGGGAAATCTCATCATACTGGTGTTAAGAGCTGGTGACACGAGGCCCTCTACAGGAGCTGCGTCTGCACCTTCCATCACAGGCTGATGGTCTGGGCCTTCTGCTTTCATGTTTCACTGTTGGAGCTGGTCCACCTCCATGGCCTGCCACCGGTAATCCTGCCGCAACTTGTCCTGCTCCCATTTAGCCTCATGCTCAGTTTGCTTCTTCACCAAGCCCCGGAGTAGGTTTGCTATGTCAGCCAGGTTAGGAGTAGACTCTTTAGCTTATTCCTCTGACATTTCAGTCTCTTCACTGCCTTGAGGCTTTGTGGCTCGTTTTGGACCCATCTTCCTTCCAAAAAACTGATCCCACCACTGCCACCGTTTGTGAGGTAGTGTAGCATTGAGTGGCTAAAATAGGCTTAGGAAGACTCAGAGGCCAAAAGTCATGTCCTAAAAGTGGAATTGTATTTACAGTGCCACCAATTAATCCACTTCTGCAGAGCTCCCAACGATCCCAAAACTCCAAAACCAGAAAACTCTCCTCTGAGGCACACACCTGCCTTCTATAATGAGGCCAATTGGGCCGGCCCAGTCCACATAGCTGGAACTTACGCAGCAAAAAACAGTAACAATCATACATCTGAACATTTTAAAGACTGGACAGACAGTAACAAATGTTATCAATGTAACTTGCACTCCCACTTTACACAAGGGAAACCCAAACCTAGATTATATCATTAACACCCCTGCTCTAAATAGTACATTCTGGTGGTGAAGAAAATGACTGGTCGGCCCTCCCCTTTTACCTCCAGGCATGATATAGATCAGGTAAGTCCAACTAACTAAGGGACAAGTGGAGTGAATTCCTCACTTCGTCACATGATTATTTTATTAAACCATGTAACTTTGACAGATTTGATACTGACGTGACCACAGTGCGCACGTCTGATGTTGCTCAAAGGGACCGCTCAGGGAGATTGTGTTTGCTCAGACATATGAAGAATTAGTGGGAACATTGGTTCTCCACCCCCCCAAATGACTCAACCGACTGTCACCTGCAAGCAAGGCCTGCACAGGAACCCCCGGCACAACACCAATCTCAATATTCTTCCATTGAGCTTCATATTCAAACAACTATGTTGCCAACTCACATATGATGTGAGGACAACATTATACCAACATACACCAAAGTCACTTTCAATAATGACAAACCCTGGTTCACACCAAAACTGAGGCAGTTAAGGCAGCAAAAGGAGGCAGTACACAGGGCTGGTGACAGAGAGCGCTACAAAGATGGATTTAGAAAGGATTTAGAAAAGCGGTATAGAGAGCTAGATCACAGTACAATAGGTGTCAGAAGCAGCAGTCAACAACCCCGCCTCCTTGTGGAGGGGGCTCCGGCTTCTCACCAATCATAAGCCCTGAGCCATCCCTGCTGCAGACAACCGAAAACTGGCTGAGCAACTTAACACCTTCTACTCCAGGTTTGATGTGACCACCCCCTCCCCCATGGTGGCCACCTCTCAGTTCAGGAACAGGACGTAAACAGACTCTTTCGGAAATCCAACACCCGAAAAACTGCTGGACCAGAGGATGTTTCTCCCGCCCCCTTAAAACACTGCGCAGGAGTGCTGTCTTCCGTCTACACAGACATTTTTAACACCTAACTGGAGTCATCCCACGTCCCAGCCTGCTTCAAGTCGTCCATCATTGTCCCTGTCCTCAAGAAGCCCAGGAACACTGGACTTAATGACTACAGGCCTGACGTCTGTAGTCATGAAGTCATTTGAGCGCCTGGTCTTGCCCCACCGCAAGTCCCTCACCTCCTCCCTGCTGGACCCCCTGCAGTTCGCCTACAGAGCCAATAGGTCTGTAGACGACGCCATCAACCTGGCACTCCACTTCATCCTGCAGTATCTGGACTGCCCAGGAAGCTATGCCAGGATCCTGTTTGTGGACTTCAGCTCTACATTCAACACCATCCTCCCTGCTCTGCTCCAGGACAAGCTCTCCCAGCTCAACGTGCCTGACCTGGATCACTGACTTCCTGACTGATCGGAGGCAGTGGGTGCGGCTGGGGATGAATGTCTCAGACACTCTGACTATCAGCACAGGCTCTCCACAGGACCGTGTAATTTCTCCTCTGCTCTTATCCTTGTACAAAAACTGCTGCACCTCCAGCCACGACTCCATAAAATTGATCAAGTTTGCGGACGACACCACCCTAATCGGGCTCATCTCAGACGGGGATGAGTCTGTCTACAGGAGGGAGGGTGGACCGGCTGGTGTCCTGGTGCAGCGGTAACAACCTGGAGTTCAATGCCCAGAAGACACTGGAGATGATCGTGGAGCCCCCCCTCATCATGACAGACTCCCCCATTACCACCGTGGACTCCTTCCGCTTCCTTGGCACCACCATCACCCAGGACTTCAAGTGGGAGCCCTCCATCAGCTCCCTTATCAAGAAGGCCCAGAAGAGGATGCACTTCCTGTGGCAGCTGAGGAAAGCCAAGCTGCCAGCGTAGATGATGGTATAGTTTTACTCGGCCATCATTGAGTCTATCTTCACCTCCTCCATCACCGTGTGGTACGCTGGAGCCGCAGCCAGGGACAAACAGAGACTTCAAAGCATTGTGCGTTCAGCTGAGAAGGTGATCGTCTGCAGACTTCCATCTCTGCAGGACCTGTACGTCTCTAGGGCTCTGGGACGAGTAGGTCGAATCACAGCTGACCCTTCTCACCCTGGACATGGACTATTTGAGCCACTCCCCTCAGGCAGGACGCTACGGTCCATCCGGACCAGAACCTACCGCCACAAGAATAGTTCCTTTCTCTCTGCCGTTGGACTCATGAACACTTCTTAGCACCTGTCACTTTAACTACAATTCAATCAATCACTCACGGCACTGCCACTTTCTGCACTCACAACTGTAAATTTAACTGTAAATTCTTGTGTACATAGTACGCCTATTTTTATTATACTATAGTATTCTTGAAATTTATTCTCAATGCATGCCCTTTTGATTTCATATATGTTGTTATTGATCTGTGTTTTATGTTGCACCTTAATGCCAAAACAAGTTCCTATGTTTGTGAATTCTGTTCATTGACAATGGCAATAAAACTTTTCTAATTCTGATGCTGCTTCTGATATACTAGATCACACCAGCACAGCAAGGCTTTGATCTGATCTGAAATAAAGTAACTTTTCAAACAATGCAAGCCCCATCCTCCTTTTTATTTTAAATGTAAAGTATTGAATCGGATACAGTTTTCCTTGCCATATAAATCTTGAGATTGCTTAATTCCACTCATCAAACAGCCGGTTGGGGATGAAAACTGGAAGAGTCTGGAACAAATAGAAAAACCTGGGCAAAACATTTTCCCCCATAATTGTTGTTAAGTCGTCTACGGAGTACCAAACCTAAATATCTAGAGATTCCATTTGCCATTGAAATGGGTAAGTCTTTTTAAAGGTCTGAAGGTGATGCCAGTAAAAGTCAGTTTTTGAACATTTAATTTGTATCCAGACATTGGACCAACTTCTTGAAGAAAAAAAATTATGTTCCGTCCCATCAATTGTAATATCGTGAATTGTTTTTTATTGTCTAATAAATTGGACCAATGGTTCCAAATACAAAGCAAACAGGGAGGAGACCAGGCCCTTTCTAGAGTCAGTGGATCTGTCAGATGACCATTGATTTTAATTCTTGATGTTGGACGATCGCAAAGAGCCCAAATATTTTTTATAATTAGATCATCGATTTGAAATTTGCTCAGCACATTAAAAAAAATATGGCCAGCTAACAAAATCAAAAGCTTTTCCAGCATCCGGACTTATTATTAGTGCTCTGTTTTTTTGTTTATGAATTTGGCTCATTATGTGTAAGGATCGTCTTCTGTTGTCTTGTGTTTGCCGTTTGGTAATGAATCCTGTTTGATCATTATGGATTAGGTTTGGAAGTATTTGTCCCATTCTTTTGGACATAATTGAGGTGTAGATACAATTGTCCACATTCAGAATTGAACTGGGTCTGTATGAGGCACATTCCAGTCGGTCCTTCACCTCTTGGCTCTTGGCATTAAGGATATGATGGCCTCTTTCCAAAAATTTTGAACATTTTGATCCACTCTTGTTTGGTAAAGTGCATTTTCTTAATTATTTCCTGTGAAGTCAGAATAATTAATTTCTCCTGTTATCTTTTTAAATTCTTGTAACATTTTAGGACACCTCTTTTTGGCATGGTTTTCCTCAAACAATTAACATTTTTCGTGCATTTAATTTAGCTTTTTCTCCCTATGTTTCTTTTTATTGGCGTCTATGGCTATAATTTGTCCTCTCAAGACTGCCTTGGAAGCATCTCAAAGGATGGGTGTAGAAATTTCACCAGTATAATTTTCCTCATTAAGCAGGCTGGCATTGAACCTCCAAAGTGTGTTTTTTCTTTCTCTTTCCTCCAAATCCACAGAGATGTAGATGGGAGCATGATCACTTAGGTCTATTGTGCCTATATCTGCTTCAGTGATTTTAGATCTGTCTTTATTGAGAATAAAATGTTTTGGAAAAATGGGTATACTGGCGTGCCTAGGGTTCATTTCCCTCCATGTCAATCTTTCCTATAATCTTCAATAAGAGATGGAACTTCTTGTTAATTTTTCCTCCAACAGAACAGAAACATTTTTGTTCATTTGATTGGGCTCAGTATGCCATTCACTTTGAAGAATGCTACTTGTCGTACTTTCGATGCCATTGGGCTCTGTTGTACTGATCACCGTTGACAACTTTCGAATATTTTGTATCTCTCTGGTCGAAAACAACGAACACACACATGAACCATAGGAACACAGAACAACTGAAAAAGTAAAAAACAAAACAAAAGAGCTCATGCTAGAAAAGCGCATCGAGCCCAAAGCCCGATCCAAAAATATTGCAAATGGGAGGGAAGTCCAGTCCTAATGAAGGCCCCCCCAAAAAAACTCCCCAGGCACTCCTGACACCAATCCTTAGAAGGAACTGGATATATAACCACGTCGCCCTGCTGCACTCTGCATATACTTTCCATTTCCCACCAATCTCCCACAATTGACACATCGATGAGTAGATGTGTTCAGTCACAGAGTTTATGTACAATTAGACAGCCACTATGGGACATAAAGTCTAATGTTAAAAACTAAAAAAATCAGGTCATTAGTCTCATCACATTAACAGAAATGTATCACCATGTGTCCACAACCCGAACTCGCATACCCCACGCGGGTGGCTCCATCCTCAGTATTGTTAATTTCTGTTTTTCATCTTCCGTAAGAGTACCTCTGCTTCTCCTGGTGTTCTGAGCATTTTTGCCTTCAAAAGTCACCGGAAAAGTCGCGGGGAAAGAGAATCCATGTCTCAGTTTTCTCTTCCTGAGCTCCTCACAGATGTGGTGGAACTTTTGCCGTTGTTGGTGAACCTCGTATGGAACATCTGGAGCGAAGAAGAAACGCTTGCCTTTGTAGTGGAGGTCTCCTTTAACCTTTGCAGCCTTCAAGACACGTTCTTTCTCACGATCGTTGAGAAACCTCATAATCAGGCCTCATGGTTTATCAGCTGCTGGTCTTGGTTTTCCCAGGCGATGTGCTCTTTTGATTGTGATGGGAGGGACCTCAACTTCTGAGTTAATAAGGAGCTCGAGAATGATCTTCTCCAAAAAAGATTTCAGTGGCTTTTCCTTCCTCTCCTTATTCTATTTCCACAAGCCTCAAGTTAGGGCAACGGGATCTGGACTCTAAATCCAGGATCTTATTTTTCATGTTATTGTTCTCCGACATCAGCGTCGTCACCCCGGCATGCAGCACCTCCATCTCAGCCCTTACTGTCTGCAGATCGTCCATATTGTCTGAAACACGCTGTTCAACCTCCTCAATGCGTGTTCCTGTTATTCCATCTGCTTTCAATTTAGCGGTCACTGCCTCTGACACTGCCGGAGCTATGGTAGCTAACAACTCGGCTCTCAGAGACTCCATGGTATGCTGCACTTGGGACATGTTGAGCAACAGCCGATGACCAAATAATTTTTCTCCCCCTTCCGACGCAAATAAGTCGCGTGAGGCTCCATCCGGGCCGGCGGGACTCCGCATCTCCGGCGGGGAGGGAGTGCTGCTCTCAGGTTTGTTAGCCGCGCTAGCTTCGTTAGCCTTGCTAGCCTTGTTAGCTTGTGATTAAGGGCTGTTTTTCAACGGAGCCATGGGCCATCACATGGGCTGTTTTGGTCCCGTGGCGCTACCGGATTTGTGTCTTCCTTGTTTACTCATCTCTCGTCCTCGTTCTTTGGGACTAAGTGGGTCAAATGATGATTTTTAAACCACATTTTGTGTCCACTCAGTGCATCACCGTAACCGGAGTAACCTGTTTAATTATTTGGTCAATAAATCGTCATAAACCACAGTTGGTAAAGTGTTCATTCATTTCCAGAAAAAGGAATACATTTTACGGTTACGTTCTCATAACCTTCTGATGAATTAAATATGCATTTTTATAAATAAATTTTTTAGGTATTTGATTTTGAGATTTTTTTATTGCCTAAATTGGCTTAAAACATACAAATTAAATATACTCACGCTTTGTGGCATGTTTGAAATTTGTATCCTAATCTTTAATCAACATAAACTTTGAATTTCACCCTCTTTCATAAGTGGGAGGACACTAGTACTTGTACTAGTAAAACTATTATAGCACCTGGCAAGGCAAGGCAAGGCAAGTTTATTTGTAGAGCACAATTCGTACACAAGGCAATTCAAAGTGCTTCACACAACAGGAAAAAATGCATTAAAATCACAAAGACATGGCAGAAATCCCAAAACATGCAGGAAAATCACAATTCTTAGTTCAAGACATAAAAGAGAAGAGTGCAAGAAAAGCATTTCAGTCATATGCACAGCCAAACAAAACAGTTTTTTAGTTTAGATTTGAACATTGCAGCAGAGTAGCGGCCTGTCTCACATCCTCAGGAAGACTGTTCCAGATTTTAGCTGCATAAAACTGAAATGCAGATTCCCCATGTTTAGTCCTGACTCTGGGCACCAGCAGGAGCCGGTCCCTGAGGTCCTCAGAGTCCGAGATGGTTCATATGGCACTAACATGTCCAGATGTACTTTGGTGCTAGGCCATGGAGAGACTTGTATACAAGCAGAGCTGCTTTGAAGTCTATTCTCTGGCCACAGGGACCAGTGCAGAGACCTGAGCACAGGACTAATGTGATCGTACTTCCTGGTTCTAGTCAGGACCCGAGCAGCGGCGTTCTGGATGTACTGCAGCTGTTTTACAGCTCGTTTGAGAGGCCAGTGAGCAGGCCGTTACAGTAGTCTAATCTACTAGAGACAAACGCATGGATAAGTCTCTCCAGGTCTGGTTTAGACACTATACTTTTGATTTTGGCAATGTTTTTTAGATGGTAAAAAGCTGCTGATGTGATTGATCTGACGTGGCTGTTAAAATTCAAATCTGAGTCCATTATACCCCAGATTTCTAACTTGATGTGTAGGTTTTAGAGCGAGACTCTGGAGGTGACAGTTAACAATTTCTCTTTGTTTCTGTGGGCCAAAGACGATGATTTCAGTCTTGTCTGAGTTCAGCTGGAGAAAGTTGTTTTGCATCCACACACTGATCTGTGGATGCAGTGACAGAGTGAATCCACTGGTCCATATTCACCTGCCGTCAGTGAAACATAGATCTGAGTGTCGTCTGCGTAATTGTGATAGACACATTCTCGCTGCGTATCAACTGACCTAACGGCAGCATGTAGAGGTTGAAGGGTCCCAAACCCTTGGGGCACCCCACAGGTCAGGGGCATCTGGTCTGAGACACAGTTACCAATTTCGATTAAGAATTTCCTGTCTTCCAGATAGGACTTTAACCAGTTTAGAGCAGTGCCAGTGATGCCCACCCAGTCCTCTAGTCTCTGTAGGAGGATCCCATGATCGACAGTGTCAAAAGCAGCACTCAGCACTCACCTGCCCAAAGATGCGGCAGATGCGGCAGATGGCCAGCCTCGCCCTGCTCCAGACACTACACACCCCCTGATTAGTGCTCCTATTAATGACAGATTGAATTTGGTGATATGACACTGTTTGCACTCTTAACAGAGGTATCCTGGACGTAACCAATGGCGTGATAAATTATTCGTGCCAAGACACCTCCATGTGCCAACTTGTATACGGACCCAGCCTTTCCCTGCTCCATCTGAGTTGAGTGGGGAATCGAGTTTTTGTTTGGGAAGACAGGGCATCTGTTTGTCCACAGCTTGAACCGGCCCCATTTCATATTTAGTTTAATGTATACTTTTTTTACTCTGTGATCAGGTGGTCCTCTGCAGTGCTCATGTCTTTAGGTCCTTTACTACGTCACCAGAAAGTGGGAAGATGACCTTTGCTTTGAGACGTCTCGTGAGTAGCAGCAGGTGAGCAGCAGCACAGACACTTTAGATCTCATTTTAATTCAGCACAATTATAAGTCTATATGCTTTTGTACTTCAGCAGCTCTCCTTACAATGGACTCAAACCAGACCCCTGCTCCTCTTTCCACCCCTGTCACCCCTGGACGCTCTGTCAGCTCCACAGGTGAGAAAAAATAAATAATTTAAACCGCAGAATCATTTAAATAATTTCTGTAGTTCTCTTTTCTGTGAATTACATGCAGGCTGGTCCTAACGCACACATGACAGTGTTATAAATATGTTAAATGTGACAATGTATTACTCAACTTCTATTTGATGTTTGATAATATCCAGCTGCGTTAGCAACTGCCTCACACTGTGGCCTCAACTCAGGTTTTTTTCGACAGTATAATTGCTTAATCTTACACGTGTGCATCGGTGGAAAGAAACAAATATTCAAATTGATGTTATTGAGTGGAGTGTGTGTTTTGGGTGATTGTACTTTTTTGAGTAGAGTTTTAAATCTGCACCTGTAATTGTAATAATAATTCCAGCTATCTAATTGTAATTAGTTACATTTAAAATCATAGTCCCAGTCATTCTAATCCACAGTTCTTTTACTGTTACCTCTTCTCTTTTCTACACCAAAAAACACAGAAAACTGCTGTGATTACCCAGAGCTCGGAGAATACATCAACTGTGATTTAAAGTATTAATTCAATGTTAAACTGCTAAGTTAAGCATGTTTTGGTAAGACTTATCACAAATGGAAAATGGAATAAAAAGCAAGTAGTAGTATTTTTCATGCATACTTGCAATTTCTTTTTTTTAACCATGTAACCGTAGGCTATTTTTACTTGACTAAAAATGTTTTTGTCTTTCCACTACGACAAATGTGTTGTTTATACAACTGGTACAATTCAGAAGTGCAGGTAGTACAGTGGTGGCAATATGAGTAGTAGTAGTAGTCGTAGTTGGAGTAGTAGGAGTAGTAGTAGGAGGACATTTATAGGAAAATATGTGCAATAGCCTGTGTATGAGGAAATTTGCAGCGACAAAACATGTATCGTACACAATAGTGCGCAATAAAAGATTTGTTCATTGTTAACCGTTAACCTTAAAGAGTCACGCACTCACGAGAATGTGCTGAGTTTACATTTCTGTTAAACAGAGTGGAAAGCTGTGTGGACTTTGTAAAGAAAACGGGCTTATCACCTTTTTGACACACATGATCAGATCACATGAGTTCCAAAATACCATCAAAATACATGAGGTGGAATGTCATGAAGGAGGACCTGAGGGCATTACTTCAAGGTGCATTATTTAACTTTCCTGGTGGGCGTCTGCCACCGGCATGTCCAAATGGAGATGGTGTTGCTTAGCCTAGAATCTTCCATCCTCAATGTCATTACATGTATTTATCTTGTATTCTTTCAATTACAGATGTCAATAATTCCCCAAGCCCAAATTACATGTTATTTTATTACTCAATAAATACCTTGGAAAATATGTATTCGTTCTGTGAGTGGGATCGCCTGCCATAGATTTGACCTATAACTGGCCTGGTGGCGTCATATGTTTTTAATGCCATACTGTGGAACCTCTGGAAAAGTTACATCATGCCCTTTTAATACATATTTGAGACATATTAATGTCTAAAAAGGGATTCTTTTTTTTTTTGTACAAGTGATATTTAGGGTGCTGCATGGCCTTTGGGTTACAAGGCCATGCAGCAAAATCCTGCATCACTGTGCAGTAGGTAACAGACAGGAGCTAACACTTCTCTTCAGAATCATTGCTGTAAATAACACCTCTGTATTTTTAGCATCAGCCCCTGGATCCAGTTTCCGTTTCCATGGAGACGGCGTCCGCTACAAGGCCAAACTGATTGGCATCGACCATGTAACCAGCGCCGAGGGGCAAAAGATGTGCTGGGACTCCATCATGAAGCTCAAGGTGAACCAAACTCGTGCTGTGTTAAGATGATGACACACTACACTATTTTTGGCCCCATTTGTGTTATGATTTTCTGTCGTGCCACTCTGTCGTCACTAGTTGAAATCAGTTGCAGTTGCTTTAGCCTCGTAGTGTGGAGCTGTTTATTACTGAACTCACTTTTGAATTGCAGTGTGCACCTTGAAAAGACACGTCTAGACTATGTCACAGTCATTCAAACATGTTGAACATGTATTAAGCCTGATTTTGGCTGTGCTCTGACACAGCAGGCAATGAAAAGGAGTTTTGTGTTTTCAAAAAGAACAATGCAATGGCAACAGTAAGGCAGCATATGCTTAATATTCCTGCGTAAACTACAGATTAATAATACAGAAAAGATAAACATTCTACTTTCACACCTACAATCAAAGCTAAAGCACTAAAAAACAAACACTAACTGCATAATCCACCCAGCCACCTCCTCTTGTGCGACTTACATCTTCCTCATATGAATGACACAGGTTTTCCTCTGATAAAATCCACACAGGAAATTCTTCTCCTCTGTTGCCACTTTTAATGTGTCCAAAAAAATTGTGAGTTAGCATTAATCTGCAAGCAGTGCAATTTTTTTTACTGTTTTGGTCAGCCAGCCAGGGTTACATGGTGTCTCACGAATGACAATACTGGAATCTAAATAAAGCATTCATAAATTGTGCTCTATAATTATTATAGAGTATGTGGTATTCCGAGGGTCGTTTCATTTAGCTCTTCTTGTCCGTAATGGCTAAATCAGATTAAACCATCGTATGTAAATAAAACCCAACAACGCCACCTGGGAGTTGGCCCAGGACCAGCTAAATGTAGGTTCGTTGCTGAGACTTGACTCCAAAAGATAGCATACGTCTATTTATACATTGTTCATAAATTAATTACTGGATGGACATTAAAGTTGGAATAAATTAAGCACAGTTCATTGTTGGACATTCGTTTCACAAACAATTCATGTCATTCACAAAATCCAGAAAACAAATGATCAGACTGGTACGGTCTAAAAAAGAGGCAAGTCAAGGCGGCTACAGTGACACTAGCTCCATGGCTCAGAGCTGTAAAAGACAATACGGTCACTACTAAATGTACAGCTGGATGACTGTTAAATGGCCTACGTACGTCACGCACCTGTAGTTTTAGCTGGTCAAGTGCAACGGAGGCTCAGACAGACGCCAGACAATAACACATGGCAGCAAGCACTAAATAAAACTGTTACAGTCAGCGCTACAAATAACACCAAAGCTTTCACATAAAGTGTGTATTTTGAATAATACCTGACTGTGGTGTGAGCGGCATAAACACGGGGAGAGCGGAAGTCAGAGCGAGAGGTCAGAGAATGCGAAAGGTAAGAAATGAAGCCCTTTAATCACCGCCAACCAATAGCAAGTCTGATCAAAAGTGGTAGAGCTCACCTGCAGGCTATACTGCCACATCCATAACATTGGTTTTGTGGATTATTGATTGTATTGTGCGGGGTAAAAGTGTTTTATAGTTGTGTGTCAGAGTCATGTAGTGTTCACTCTCTCAGGAGAGGCAGTTGTTAAGTGTCACGCAAAGTCCAGTTGTGTAGTGTGAACCCTATAACCCTCTGGTCACCTTAAAAAAAAGTCAAGTTTGTCACCTTTGAAACGGTCATAAAATCCACCTAGATTATTATTTTTTTTTTTCAATTTTCAAAACTCCAATTCTAATCGACTAATCTATATGTATAAACTTTTAACATCAGAGGCTTTTTTTTTCTTCAAGATAAGGCAATTTGACCTTGTAGTAGACCATTTTTTTATTACATATTTATTTTTTCTACTTTTAAAACTCAGATTTCTTTATCTACTGTTACTCTACTCATACATGTGCACTGTATTAATATGATGCTTATTTTCTTTAATCCTTAAAAGTACACACCGAGTGAACAATAAAAATTAAAAAAATTACATATTTTCAAAATTGAATTTGAACTTGAAAACTTGAGATACATTTATTAGAGCCTAGTATATGTCAGTAATTGAAAAAAATTACGGTGAAAAAAATAATTGACTGTGAGTCCAGCACAGACACTGTCTGCTCAGACACCAGTATTAAAACATGTGGACTTTTGGTTCGTCTGTGACTTGTGCTTGATCTTAATGTAGAAGTGATTTGTGATAAAACTGTGACTTAAAACAAGGAAAAACAAAATAAAAAAATGTCCTGCATTGAAACTGCTCCGTCACATAAACACAACACAATGACATTACACATAGACACATACTGCCATGCAGCTGAGCAGCGCACCCTCTGATAATAGAAAAATGGGGGGAATACAAGACCATATATTGACTTTTAAAATTGCTCACCTGAGTTTTCAGTCAGCCCACCCAAGTTCAGTGGGTTAGAACGTTGTGTGGGCTGACACAAATTCTCTAAACCAAGACTAAACCTGGACGCTTGTCCACCACCTCCTTGCCCCCGCTGAAGATGGGAGCAGCCGTGATGCACAAGTCCTCATAGACACGTATACGTAATAAACTAACTATCCATGGGACTTTCGGGTCATCCACCACTCAAAAGTGCATTTTTATTGAAACAACAGTGGTACATTTCCTTTTTTTATTTTTTTATTTTTTTCATTCATCCGTCTGCATCACTGCTGACACTTCACAGACCCACCTGTTGGTGTTTTAAAAATGTTTCCAATATAAAAAAAACCGTATGAAACATCAAACACAGAGCAAGACCAGAGAGCAACTGACACAGCCCCAACCCAGTCCAAAATCCTTAATTTTTTTTTGTTTTCCAAATTAATAATTTTCTACATTTTCCATAAGCCATGGACAATTATAATGTCATTATAATGTCAGTCCATGATTGTAGGTGCAACTTGTGTCATCCATTTTTTGTGATGGCCTTTTTCCCTGCTTCCAAAAGTGTGTTCTACAGCAGGTCTATTCAACATACATTTCCAGAGGGCCAGATTTTTCTGAGGGCCAATTCCTCTGGGCCAGAAGTGAACACGCCACTACTGTAACTACTGTAATTTGGGTTGCACAAAATATATTATCATTTCTATAAACTGGGTTAATAAATACGTTAATAACAATAAAATAACAGATAGATTAGATTTCTGTGAGAAATAACCAACATTGCTTTGCAGAATTGCCCATCCAGTACTGAACCGGAATTAAACTAGGACTAGACTACAATGTAGTACTGATGCTGTAGTACCAACCAGGTCTGAACCAGGACCAACCCTGAATCAAGACAAGTCTAAAGCCCAGTTAAACAGGGACTAAACCAAAAACCCAGTCCAAACTAGTCCTAACCCAGAAATAAATCAGTAAACAAGATTTTTTTTACTTTTTTTTTAATCTTTGGAGATGGGTTGTGGGCCGGACTAAATCACTTGGACTATATTTTTCTTATATTTGCTCTGCTCCTTTGCTTGTATTTTGAAATGACATTAATTCACTCATTGAATGAGTTAGTGCTAGATTGAATACAAAGTTATCAGATCTCTTGATATTTTTTCAAACTGTTATTTTGTTCACTGTTTGAAATATTTTATCAAATATTTACTCACAGTTTAATAGTTATGTAATTTGGTTATGAATGTTATTATAGGCCCATTTATGCTAATTGAACAGGTATCCCTCTACCCAGTCCGTACTCGTAAAGTAGCCCTTGACCCTAAAAAAGTTGGTGGCCCCTGTTATAGAGCCATTAGTTCAGCTTGTTTGTGACTGCCATTACATTTATGTGTGAAAAAGTGCTAGAATTTTACAGATTATCTGCCCCTGATCATAGTGGTTTGTTACTACAGAATAGATTTGAAATAGGTGTTAATGCTTACGCTGAATCACAACATGTATCACATTGTTTAGGTATAATCTATTATTTCAGATTTAGCAGATTAAGTTGCTCAGTTATTTTCTTTACAAAATGATTCACTTCTGATTTTTTTATTTTGAATACCATGTGTCCATTCCATTATAGAAATAAAGTTTAGATTGTTTAATGATACATGCACAGTTAAAATAGATAAAGAAAAAGGTGAAGCACAGAAATAACAGAGACCCCCCTTTAATAAAGAAACCGTTTCCTTATTAATCATACAATTAGCAGAAGAAATGTCAACACCTCCATTAACCATAGACAAATTGGTGTCTTGAAAACTAAAAGAAAGTTAGAACAAGCATCAAAGGTGACAGAAGCAATATAATTAGGAGAGGCGTTCAATTACATCTGCGTCAAAACGAGCACGAGGGCAAAAACAAACAAAAATAACAAACGAACGCAAGCTTAGATCAATATTCTGCAGTTCAGTGTCCTTATTGTAGCTTTAATTTTCTCACCCAGGAGGGTCCATTTATGATCTGTGTGTCCAGGGGGTCGTCCCTTGTGAGGGGGAGGGGGGAAGGGGGCAAGGGGCAGGGTGTTTCCGTGGTTATAGGGCAAGTGTCTGTGTGGGTATTTTTACCAATTAATGTGGAAAAGCAGTGCTCAAGCTTATACTTTTATCTGTGTTGGTTCAGAGAGTGGCCCTCGGGGTCGGAGCACCCGGTCTGTGGGTGCTGGTGTGGGTCTCACTCAACCTGCTCGGACCCCAGGGGTCCAGTCTTTGTACTCGGGTTCGTTGTAATCTGGACGTTGGGACTGTCACGACAGTCTGGATCTATAGAAGGTTGGGTTGGTTCTCAGTTCCACGGGTGAACCAAAAACTGTTCGGCGATGTGAAGTGTGTCACTGCTGTGTTGGTGATCAGCTGGGCTCTGTGTGGGTTTCGACCTGGTTCCAGTGTTTGTGCCTCAGTTGCCTTGATAGAGCTGCTTTTGCCTGCACAGAATTAAGAAAGAAAAAGTGCTTTCCTCCTCCTCGTTTCATGCTCGGTTGGGTCTGTGGGAGAGAGAAGGCAGCTCTCTGGATCTCCTTTCATTCAGATTTTATTTTCTGTAGTCCACATTAAATTCAAAGGTTCGTTTTCCAAAAGTGAGTTGTGCCAGTTGAAAGTATTTAAATGTTGTGTTAATCTGGGACAACCTGTTAAAAATAAAGCAGAAGAGAGCGTCGTACAAGAAAAATTATATAAAAATATATATTATTGCAATATTGCATGGCCTCGCTCTTGGTTCTTTCGACTTCAGGCATACGTTCTCCATTATGGTTTGATTTTTGTATCCATATTTATCCCGTGAAGATAAAGAACAACACATACACAAAGAACAGCTCTGTTAATGGATCCTCCCTCCGGATCCTGTTCCTGCAAATCTTGTTTGTCTCTGACATTAGCATTCTCAGTGTTTGCTTTCTCTCGTATGCTAACAAAATAAGTTTGATCAATTTGGATGATAATCAGCTGTAGACTTCATTTTGGTGGCTAAACATTCGAATCATAGTTCAATTCTTCTGTGGTTGTAAGTTTTAGACCGTCTGAGGTGGAATTTGGGCAAAATGCCCAGTTGTACGCATCAGATCACACCTAGGGAGATTTACTGGACACAAGGGAGACTAGAGGAAGGTGTGTTGGACTAAGGAACCATAAGACAGTGGAGGTGTGAAATTATCTTATGATGTCAACAATGTAATAAAGAACTAAGCAAAACATGCCAAGTTTTGGTAAAGATTAAAAACTTTACCAAAACTTTACTTTTTTTTACCTTCAATGATTAAGAGATACTTGGGAAATGTAGTTTTTAGCTTGACTAAGTTCAGCATAAGGACCATCTCGTGCTTTTGCACCCGGTTCAAGATAAGTGTATGTTTGTGTGTAGTGTTTGTGTGTGTAGTGTGTGTGTAGTGTGTGTGTGTGTGTGTGTGTGTGTGTTCGTTACCATCCCATTATATGAAAAGAATGGGCGTTCTTGTGTCGTCCGAGCTGATCTCTCTGCGGCGCAGTGACTCTTTGGTTTCTCCCGTTTGGCCCAAACCGGTAGACTCCATGGAAGTGGTGATAGTAATTCAGTCAGTTTTAGTTTCTCAAGTGAATTCTCAGAGTGAATGACGGCGGATAAGCCAATCGCTGCGGGGGCGGAGCGGTGTGGCGATGGTGAGGCGAGATGCTACCGCGGTGGTTGGGTGAGGTATTGCCCCTGCTGTGTCGCCCACTGGGGATTGTGAAAAACCCCAGAATGTAAGAAAGCAAATGTCCAAATTATCCACACTGGAAGCATGCACCCCTCTGTCCATTACATATTTCGCGTTTGCGGCTTTGTAGTGCGGGTATTATCAGAGTGTCTTTCTTCCTCCTTATCTTCGGAGCCCCTGCACTCTCCTGGCGTGCGTGCCTGCGCGCTGTTTGTTGCTTCTGCTTCTGGCATTGTCCTGTTCGGGCCTTTCGAGAACAGTGGAGCGTCTTGTTTGAGTGGTGTGGCTCCTGTGCAGTTAGTTTTCTTCGGGGTTTTGCGGGGAGGGCAGCTAAAGGTCCGAGTCCACTGGGTCGCAGAAAGAGAGATGTCAAATTTGTGTGCAAAAAAGTTGGAAAGCAGTTCACTGATTCTTGTGTGTGTGTGCGTGTGCTCGCGCCTGTGTGCTGTGCGTGCGTCGTTTCACACTCTCTCACACATGCTCTCTCCTCCTCCTCTCCTCCATTTTTCTTTGTTTTTAGGATATTCTCTTTCGTTTCTGTTCATTTTGTCCCGAGTTTGTTCACACTTAATGAGCCGTTCATGTATTGTTCAGACCATATATGTAAGCATTCTAGACATTCTTTCCCATATTTGTTTTGGCATTACCTCATAGTAGGTGTCTTTGAGAATGGTGCAGCGCTTCTGGACTGATTTATATTTCGGCCGCTCTCTTAACGACCACGTGCGCTTTACTCTTTGACGACCCAGTCGTTACACTTTTTCTAATTTAGAGTGCGCCACTCTCTGAAATCTGGTGCTAGACAAAACTCAACCAAAATAAGCTCAACCAAAATTCGGTTATACTTGTTATTAGTTGGTGACAAATGTGCACAGGCTCTCCCTGGTCTTTTCAGTGGCCTCTTACCTACTGACAGTACAACAAGCGGGTGTTCCTCCTCTCTCTCAGACACAAACTATTGGTTCGCAGAAAGGACACAGCACAAATTTGAAATTTTTTTGGACGACTCAGTCGTCTGATTCGAAGGGTATACAACTCACTAAAAATCAGACTTATTATGTTTCCAATTATAATCAGTAGGCAAACTAGCCAAAGGCTTGTCTTTTTACGTATAAAAAAAAATGCCAAACTGGTCTCAGAATAATTCAAAAGAGATTAAAAACCCTGCCTCATCTTTCCACGATTGAGACCAGACAAACTCACCCACAACTTTTGTTCTTTTCAATCCGAGCGCCGGCGTTCCATTCCCTGGTCTTTGTGAGACAGTCCTCATGTCTCGAAAAAGATTTGGAGGTACGCTGGAAGCTATTTTGTGTTACAGGTGGTCAAACACTGAATCACAGGAGTTGGATCGCCAGACGAAGGATCCTGTACGCAATGCCAACTGGTGTAGAAAACTTAAGTAATAGTTATCAAGAAATAAAGTAAAAACAATAGAACAGAGTTTGTCTTTTCTCAAAAATCAGAATGAATCTCTGCCTCACAAGTCTCAAGGGCCCCACACAAAAGTATTCACCTTCTTTTATAGAATAAAGGTCGAACAAATTACATGACATTACATACTTGACGGGCCAAATGCTAAGTCGGGCCAGTATGCAAGTTGTTGATTGCATTCAAACTTTGGCTGTCTGGCCGCTTTTCAAAAACATTGCCCTGGCAGCAGGCGAAGTGTTTGCAAAGAGGCCCATCCTGGACCCCTGTGGTTCGAGCACACCTGAGAGGAGACCGTCATTTTACATGGTGACGAATGGTCTGGTCTTTTCTGCCACACTCCCCACCCCCCGCAATCTGCACCAGCCACCTCATGCCTCAGCTCAAGCTCCGCTGCTGGTCTTGCTATATGCACTCGCTCCAGCTCCAGAACAGATTAAATCAGATGCGGACGAGACTCGGAGCGGAATAGACCCGGTGATTATGGTAGCTTTACGGGAGATTACTGACAAGATTACAAAGACAGTGGACGCAAAGACAGACGTGGCCCTGATGGAAATGCGTGATTTGAAAATATATAAGTAAATATTAAGATTCACTACAGCAGAAGAGGCATTAGCATTTGTCAATTCAATATAGGATCCAGTCTGACATTCTCGGACCAGGACTGTACGGAAGGCATGTGAGTATTTGCCCAAATTGGGCAAGTGTGTTAAAATTTTAGCTAGTAAATGCCCAGGTGTAAAAGTTATATCAACCGTTCAGCAGGGCCGTTTTTTTTTTTTTACCAAGAAAATGGTTTTCCCTCGCGTCTTCTTTGCTCCCGATATTCCATACGAGGTTCGTCAACAACGGCAAATGTTCAACCACATCTGTGAGTTCAGGAGGAGTAAGCTGAGACTTTCCCCGCAACTCTTTTGGTGACTTTTGAAGGTAAAACACACAGGCTCAGAACACCAGGAGAAGCAGATGTGCTCTTCAGGAAGATGCAAAACACAGAGAACTAAACAACACGAGAGATGGAGTCACCAGCGTGGGGGATGTGAGTTCGGGTTCTAGCATGAACAGTTGTTTTCTTTTTTACCCTTTCAGCTGTTTTTTTCCCTATGGTTCTTGTGTATGCTTGTTGTTTCCAACCAGAGAGATCAAAAATATTCCAAAAGTTGTCAACGGTAAGATTAATACAATCAGCCCAATGGCATCCTTCAATGTGAACGGCACACTGAACCAATCAAACAAACAAAAATGTTAAGAATGAAAAAAGAAAGAATAGACATTGTATATTTACAAGAGATACATTTGACTGATACTATTATTCATCATACAAAGGAAAAGATAGAAGGGGAGTTGCAATTTTGATTTAGAAGCAAATCGTTTTTGAACAGAGTTTTGAATGTAAGGACAAAGAGGGCAGATTACGGGGAATATTAATGGAAAGGTTTTCACTCTTTTAAATGTGTATGCTCCACCAGGGAGTGATATCACTTTCTATGCTGATGTCATGGACCTGATTGTAACCACTCTGAGGGAACCCTAATTTGTAGCGGCGATTGGAATCTTCGCATTCAGCCTACATTAGACTTGTCAAACTCAAGGGACACTGGAGGAACAATAAATAAGAAGTTCCGTATCTTATTGACAAATAAAGGATTGATTGGCATATGGACGGAAATGAGCCAAATTTTCAAAATTACTATCTTGGAAGTTTAGAAAACAACAAGCTGAAAGAAACATTTTTTAAATACGGGACGAGCAAAGTGATGTCATCTTAACTTAACAAGACCAATTTGAATCCTTTTATAAAAAAAAACATTTTTCCAAAAATTCCAGACGATAAAGAAGACAATATAAATTCCTCTCTGGACACCCTCAGTCTGAGTGGTATAAAGCTTTAAAAGACAAACTAATTCCTTTCCTATTGGCAACTTTTAACTGGGCACTTAAAGAAACCCCTCAGAGTTGAAAAGAGGCCATCATGATTGGATTGTGCCTCATATAGACCTATTTCTATTCTGGATGTGGACTATCGTATATACACCTCAATTATGTCCAAAAGAATGGAACAAATACTCCAAAACTTAATCCACAATGATCAGACAAGATTCTGATTCAGGATTCAGAACATAAGACGATCTTTACACATTCATTCATTCATTCATTTTCTACCGCTTGTTCCTGTTTGGGGTCGCGGGTGACTGGAGCCTATCCCAGTGCCTTTGGGCCTTAGTCGGGGTAATATCCTGGACAGTGGCCAACTCGTCGCAGGGTTAACACAGAGATATAGACACACAGACAACCATTCACTCTCACACTCATTCACTAGGGCCAATTTACAGTTGCCAATTTACCTAACACATGCATGTCTTTGGACCTAGTGGAGTAAGCGGAGAACCCGGAGAGAACCCACGGTAACACGGGGAGGACATGCAGACTCCACCCAGAGAAATCATGTGATGTAATGTTCGCCCAGGAATCAAACCCATGATCGCCTTCTTGGGAGGCAAGAGCTCTAACCCTTCTGTCACCGTGCATCTTTACACATAATGACCCAAATACAAAAACAACAAAAACAAAGCCGTAATAATTAGTTTGGACACTGAAAAGGCTTTTGATTAGCTGGCCATATTTATTTAAATTGCTAAACAAATTAATCAAATCAAATATTTAATTATAAAAAACATTGGGGCTCTTTACGATAGTCCCACAACAAGAATTAAAATCAATGGTCATCTGACAGATCCACTGACACTAGAAAGGGGGGGATAGGCAGGGCTCTGCCTAATCTCGCCTCCCGTTTGCTTTGTATTTGGAAACATTGGCCCAATTAATTAGACAATAAAAAACAATTCACGGTGTTACAGTTGATGGGATGGAACATAACGTTGCCTGCTACGCAGATGATGTTCTATTGTATTTGACCAAACCAGACATAAAAAAAGATCTTGAAAAATTCCACCTTTTCCCATAACTAAGTCTAAATCAAAGGATTGAAACAATAAAAATTGATTTCTCTATCTGTTCCAGAATCCTCCGATTTCCATCCCCAACAGGCGTTTTGATGAGTGGAAAAAAGCAATCTCTAGATTTGTATGGCAAGGCAAGAAACCTCGAATCCGATTCAAAACTTTACAATTATCGAAGGAAAAGGAGGCTGGGGTTTGCCCTGTCTGAAAAATTACTTTATTTCAGCTCAAATCGCAGCGTTGCTGTAATGGTGTAGCCCAGAATATGAAGCTCAATGGAAAAATATTGAGATTAATGTTGCGCCGGGGTTCTTGTGCAGGCCTTACTGGCAGATGACAGTCAGTTGAGTCGTTTGGAGAAAGTTAAGAATCCCTTTGTAAAATCTGTGCTTACAACAGAGAAGGAGCTAATCAAAACATACAAACAAAACAAAGACGTTAATATCTTAAATTGGCTGGCTTATGATCAATATTTCACACCTAACAGCACAGACTCAAGATTTAAAGTCTAGACAACAAAAAGTTTAAAGATTTTTTACCAGATTGTAAATGAGAATCATTTGAAGAGCTTTGATAAGTAGAAAGAATCCTTTGGCTTGGACAAACTGGACTTTTTAGGTATTTGCAAATAAGGAGTTACTATAATCAAGAAATCAAAAAGAATGATGACCATCATAGCCCCTTGACTGAAACATTTATTAAAGCTTATAAATCAGAACTTTCAAGAAGAATAATGTCCAAATTATATAAATGTATTAACAATTTGAGCTTTCATTCCACTGATTACATAAAGGAAAGATGGGAAAGAGAGGGCCACTTTGTTCTGGATGATGAAGAGTGGAAAAGTATATGTACTTCATTGGAGAACCACTATCATGTGTTTTGGGACTGTACTGTTGTTTGCTGTTATTGGACTGAAAATTAAATAATGCACTGCAGACAGTCTGACATTGCTATCCCACTTAATTTTAGAACAATGTTTTTCGACCTCAAAATGGAGGTCATGGACACGATCAGCAGATACCTTTGGAGTGTGCTTTTGGTGGCGGGAAAAAAGGCCATCACAAAGAAATGGATGACAAGGACCACACCAACAATTAAGGACTGGACTAACAACGTGGCAGACATTAGACAAATGGAAACAATGACATTCAAACAAAATTTGGAAATGGACACATTCAACAGACTTTGGACTAAATGAGACCTTTGTTTTGATTTAGATAGATGCCGTGATTCTGTTGGTATTTATGTTTGGATGATGTTCTTATTTTATTTTGTACTCTCTGGTTGTTTGTGTTCTGTTCTATTTGTGCTTGGTTTTCTTTTTGTTTGCAAAATAAAAAATAAAAAAACACGGTTAATACAATGGCATGTGAAAAATTACAAATAGCATCTTTTAATGTTCATGGCATATTGGGTCCAATTAAGCAGTCACAGATATTGACAAAGATGAGAAAATGTATATTATATACCTACAAGAAAGCCATTTAAACGACTTAGAACATCAAAAATGTATAACATTTGGTTATAACAGACCTCATACAGGGGCAAACATAAGACTAGTATGGTCGTATTGATTTCAAGCAGAATAGCCTTTGAACAGAGTTTTGAACACAAAGATAAAGATGGCAGATTGTACTGGTCCAGGAAGTGACCTCACTTTCTATACTGAAGTTGTAGATTTGATTGAACACCACTCTAAGGGAACCCTTGTCTGTGGCGGGGACTGGAACTTACATGTTCAGCCAACATTGGATGTCTCAAGCTCGCAAAGTACTGGTAAATGTATAAATAATAATTTTCATCAATAAAACATAATGTAGGGTGGATCAATATCTGGAGAGAGATTAATCCTAATGTCCGCCTATACACATTTTTCCAATAGACTACTTTTTAAAACTTTTTTATTTTGAAAAAAGATCCAAAATTACAGAGGCAGATGCTGGAACAATAGACCTAAGTGATCATGCCCCTATTTACATTACTGTGGAACTAGAACAGAAAAAAGGTGTATTTTGCCCCCGGCGGTAGCGTTAACATGGGCGCAGTAGAGCTCATTACGTCACACCTTGCATTCGGCACAATCGATGACGGCGCAGGGCGTGGAATTCTAACAAGAGGTGTGATTATGCCAAAATATGAGGTGCAGTGAAGCAAACTGAGGGTGTGGTCTGGTGCATTCTGTGAATGGCCAGAATCGTAACTAATAAACTTAAGAACTAGAGTTAATAATAGCTTGGGGATGTTTATGACTTTTAGATATTTGCCTCAAGCATGAATGACCAATATTAACCTGAGTGGGTTTTATATTTGAGAAGAGAGCTTTGAAGATGAGGTGAAACTTCCCTCTGTTTCGCGCACAGAGGGAAGGACACACGCACATGGACGCACAAAACTAGTCATGTGCTGGTTGTGTTTTGACGCACAGGTCAGGTTGGGCCGGGACAAGAAATTCTCATTTCATTGCGGGGCAGGTTTGGACGGTTATAAATGGCTGACCGTACCGCGCTCCGCCTGTAACATTGCGTTTTGCTGCGTCTGAATTCACTTTCTGGTTCGGCTCGTTTCTCTGTGAATATGTGACTGATTGTAATAAAACACGAAGCTTTAGGTATCTTAATACACTCCTCTCCACAATCTCTCAACTGAGCTGTCTGTGATAATAATCTCCATAGCAACAGCGTGGAAACGGCTGTTGGGGATCACGGGGGGGGTGCCAGAGCCGAAACAAACTTTGTTCTCGCAGGCCTATAGGTAAACGAACAAACTTATTGCTTCTTATGAAGGATGAATGGTCCTCTAAAGCTCTTTGCGCTTCGTTGGACCTGTTAATGCGCGATCTGGGCCAGACTGGACCTGCAGACTTATGTGTTCAGCTTCGAGAGGAACTTCTTTTGGAATATTTGGAATAAATCCTCACTGTCACATCACATTCACCCACAATCTTTGTCTCAGTCTGCGTAAAACTGGCACAGACTGACAGCACCACACGAGATCCGCACATACGATGAGACTGAGCTGATCACTGTGTGCTCCGTTCTCATGCCCTCCGGACCGTAGGATCCCATCGAGCACTCAGGTCCGGTTAAGTCGGCACAAGCCCATCTTGAGGACATACTCCGCGTTGTGCAAAACAAATAAAGAAACAACGGTCCGAGAAGGCATTTCAATATTTTATTTATTTTATTTTTTTAATTTTGGGAACTCAGTGAAAAACAGGAAATCAACCTGTTTTATTGCTCCCTTCTTTCATTGCCTGTATATGAGGCCATGACAAACATCTCCCACACAGGTGGTGCTTTGGAATGCCACAGTTATCAGTCATTGGATCAAACACTATCACCATTTATGGACTAGCACAATCCCACTCCAGTGGCCAAGTCAAGCCTCTTCAAGCCAGCACTAAGGTTGGCAAGATAGCAAAATTGCGCCCTGACTCCGCCCCCTGGAAATGGCTCACGTCAAGTTTTAGCGCTTTAAAAAATTTCAATTTTGTTAACGAGCTTGCCATGTCAACATTTGGAATTGTATCAAAATAAAAAATAATTATCTCTAATTGCAGATGGGAGTAGTTCATTTTGACACATTTTAAAAATCCAAGGATAAAAAAAATTAAGTGTGAGATGTAAGGGTGGGGTCATAATGTAATTTTTTACTTGACATGAGGTATGTTTGTACCAAGTTGAATAAGTCTACGATGAAAAAGGCCCATCATTATTGTAATGTATTTAGAAATTTTAGGTGGTGCTAGCGAGTCATTTTGCAACGTACAAAGAACACATCACAGCTCTCCCTATGGTCCCCTCTGTCCTTGATTACTCTGTGTGAGCTGATTTATCTGTGTCTGTCTTCACATCTGGTTCATCTGCTGCTGAGTTTGTGCTTAGCGAGGAGTGTTACGTTGCAACACGAGATATTTATCCAGAAAGATTGTTCCACAGTAATAATGCACAGGTTGTCTATCAACCAGTGGGGTCAGGTCTGGCCAAGAAAGTCTAATTTCACAGCGGCAGGTTCTAAACTGCAGCCGCCGTATATCACATGTCCGCGCTCTGCATGTGTCTTTGCGTTTCGCCGCGTCTAGATTCACTTCCTCATTAGACAAATGTCTCCATGAATATGAGTCTGGTTGTAATAAAACACACAGCATTTTGAAGATTAAAATACAGAGAACATGACGTGTCCCCTGGACAGTGCTTTTGCTGACGTCTTCTACAGTGTATCAAACGCTTGCACTTCCTGCTAGAGCGCCCCCTGGTGGCCGCTAGCCACTAAAAATCTATAAATCAACCACACCGTTGTATGGGTTCAAGACGTGGGAAAAAAGTAGTGGCTTGTCGTCCAAAAAGTAAAGTAATTTTAGTCCAATATCCCAGAACGACAGGAAAGTCCCAGAACATGTTAGTGGTTTGCCTGCTGGATGTCACACCCTCTCCAACAGTCTGCATTTCCCTGTGAAAAATTTGACAAAATTCCCTCCAAACATGTGATTTTGTGGTTCTCCACTACGAAATACATTTACTTTCCCATTCATTGTTAGTCAAATTAAAGTGACCCTCTCTTTCCCATTTATTTTTAATATATTTAGAAGAGTGGCTGCCTGAATCATCAATAAATTTGTATCATTTAGATATTACTCCCGTTGAGAGTTGCAATTTATAAGCTCTTGGAAGTAATTTCAGTCAGAGGTTTACAGTGGGCATCGCTTTGCTTAATTACGTCAAAACTTTTCATGTGATTATCTTTTACAACCTGGTGATAGATATTTATACCTTTTGTTATCCAAATTTAAATTTTAAATCTGTGTTATTAGGTGTACAACCTCGGTCATAAGGCATTCAGTTTAAGATTTTTACATCCTTGTTTAGGTTTTGTGTTTTGATTAGTTCTTGTCATGTTGCAAGCACAGATTTTACCCTGGGATTCTTAACCTCCTCCATATGGCTCAACCATTTGTACCAGTAAGGCCTGTACAGGAACCCCCGGCGAAACTGTCAATATTTTTCCATTGATCTTCATATTCTGGGTCACACCAGTTCAGCAATGTTCTGACATGAGCTGAATAAAGTAATTTTTCAGACAAGGCAAACCCCGGCCTCCTTTTCCCTTTGATAGTTGTAGAGTTTTGAACTGGAATATGTGACTTTTTGCCTTGCCATGCAAATTTTGAGATTGTTTTTTTCCATCATCAAACAGCTGGTTCGGGATGGAGACTGGGAGAGTCCGAAACAGGTAAAGAAATCTCAGCAGAACATACATTTTTATAGTTTCAGTCCTTTGACTTTGAATTTGAAGATATTTGTTTTATTATAGCAAAAAGAGGGGTATAATTTTTCTCCAACATTTTTGATAGTTCTTTATGTAAGACCACACCAAAATATCTCATTGACTCCGTTTGCCACTTAAATGGGTAGGTCTTTCTGAAGGGCAAAAGGGGTTACCAATATTTAATTTGTATCCAGACATCGGATCCATTTTTTGAATCACTTTGGGTATGGAAATTTCTGGTTTGATCAAATATAATAGAACATTGTCTCCATAGAAGGCAATTTTATGTTCCATCCCATTGATTGTACTACCATGAATTGTTTTTGATTGCTTTGTATCTGGAACCACTGGCCCAATATATTAGACAAACAGGAGGGGGGACCAGGCACAGCCCTGTCTCACCCCTCTCTCCAGGGTCAGCGTATCCGTCAGGTGACCATTGATTTTAATTTGTGATGTTAGACCATCGTAAAGAGCCCCAATATTTTTTACAGTTAAGTCGTTCATTTGAAGTTTGTTCAGCACCTTAAATAAATAAGGCCAGCTAACAGACTCAAAAGCTTCCCCACATCCAAACTAATCATCACAGCTTTGTCTTGTCGTTTTTGTGTGTAGAGATAGTCTTATGTTATTCTGTGTTTGTCGTCTGATAATAAATCCTGTCTGATCATTGTGCCTCAAATTTGGGAGTATTTGTTTATGTGAAGTGGCCATTAGACAAGACACACAGCTTCTTAAGAGAGTTTCAAACATTGTATTATTATTATACCTGATTTCCACTGTACGATGCTGTTGTTTTTATAAGTGCTTAGTATGCTTTAATAGTTGTTGACTGTACAGCCCAATAGAGAGAAGTTAATGTGAGGCTGTGGCTTCTCCTATTCCACTGACATTGAAGTGAATTTAAGAGTTAAAACTTCCCTTAAACTTTCGAAAACTTTTACCCAAGTCCCCGATGTCTTTGTCCACAACCATAATCGAGAAAACCTATGATAGTGACCTAAAATCTGATGATTTGGCGGTTTATTAGCTCCACTAGTAGCATTTCTCTGTACGCTGTGTTGTGTTTTCTGCCTGCCGTCACAGCGATCGCTCATATACAATAATGTTAATTAGTGGTAATGCAAGAGTACTCTTATAACAAAGTAGCACAGTAATGTAATGCTTTCGTTTACCAGGGCAGTAACGAGATAACTTGACAAGTTACTTTTAAAAGTAACCCTAGCCAACACTGATAATGACAACGTTAGATTGCTTGAAGTCTATGCAAATGTATAGATCATTTTTTCTTTTAAAAATCATATGTAAGTATTCATGCTTTGCCATGACACTCAAATATGAGCTCAGGTACATCCTTTTTCAACCGATCATCCTTGAGATGCTTCTGCAACTTGATTGGAGTCCACATGTGGTAAATTCAGTTGATTTCACATGATTTGGAAAAGCACACACCAGTCTATAAGGTCCCACAGTTAACAGTGCATGTCAGAGCACAAACCAAGCCATGACGTCCAAGGAATTGTCTGTAGACAGGATTGTATCAAGAGACAGGATTGTATCAAGGCACAGATCTGGGGAAGGGTACAGAAAAATGTCTGCAGCATTGAAGCACAGTGGCGTCCATCATTCGTAAATGGGAAAAGCTCTTCCTAGAGCTGGCCGCTGTGGGGTTGTTTTTCAGCGGTAGACACTGGGAGACTAGTCAGGAACAACAGAAAGATGAATGCAGCAGTGTACAGAGACATTCGTCTCCAGAGTGCTCTGAACCTCAGACTGGGGCCAAGGTTCATCTTCCAACAATACAACGACCATAAGCACACAGCCAGGATAACAAAGCAGTGGCTATAGGACAACTCTGTGAATGTCGTTGAGTGGCCCAGAGCCCAGACTTTAACCCAAATGAACACTGCACTACAACATTAAATTTAACTGTAATCTTGTGTACATAGTAATGCCTATTTTTATTTTTATTTCATACTATAGTAATTTTAAATTGTTTCTTAATGCATGCCCCTTTGGTTGAATATATGTTTTACTATTGATCAGTGTTTTATGTTGCACCTTAATGCCGAGACAAGTTCCTATGTTTGTGAATTTTGATCATTGACAATGGCAATAAACCCTTTCTGATTCTGATTCTGATATCTGCAGAGATATGTCCAATTGAACATATCTGCGAAGATATGTTCAATTGGCTGTGAACCGACACTCACCAACCAAACCTATTGGGGTTAGGAGGTTTTGCAAAGAAGAATGGGCCAAGCTTGTCGCATCATACTCAAAAAGACTTCAGTTTTAGCTGCCCTGGGACAGCTATGGAAGCCAATCTGCAAGGCTGCCAATCTCTAAAACTGGCAATCTGCACCTTTGGTCCCTCACCACCAACCATTCACTCACACACCAGATTCATACTAGGCAATTTGGGTGTCTTGTCTAAGGACACAACGACATTTCCTTTTCTGCTGCGTCACTGTGACACCTGTTAGTCCTCGGTTAGACCTGGTTTGGTCCAACTCTGCGTATTCCCAGTTTTCAGTCTTTTAGGCCCATTTCTTTACATTTGAAACGTTATCAACCCCAAAGTAAATTTCATAGTGGCCAACTGCTTTCATACAGAAAACAACCAATACATTTTGTTTGAAGGTTCAGTCATGGATTAGATCTCTTTAACTATATATCAACTATATATAATTAATCTTGGTTTTAAATTCAACATTGTCCATCGCCCACAAACAGTAGTAAGTAAAAGTAAAATAGCTGTAGTAAAAGTAGTTTGGATATGTTTTAATATTGGTTCGCTCATATTCTCACAGTGCCTCCAGAGGACACATCACAGGTCACTTCCTCTTGTGTGATGAGCTGACCTCAAGGCTGCACACTGTGCAGTGTGGAACATGATTAGGCACAGAATGGAAACCACATCTTCATCCCCAAATGTTTTAAGGAGTGAATGAATGATCTGTGAAATTGCAAAGATCAGGATAATACTTTAATCACCATTATTTATTTTATTTTGTGTAAATTATAGGGTATTGAGGCGGCGTTCCGTAGACAGGGGCGGCATAAGCAAAGGGTGTGGCTGAAGATCTGCTCTGGAGGACTTAGGATCATGGACGAGAGGACGGCGGTAAGAGAATTAAAAACTTTCATGGGATCAGTATTTCTGCTTCAGTTCTTCATAATCTCCTACTACCATGGTTCTCAATTTTTTCACATCATGTACCACCTAAATATTTGCATGTTCACTTTATCTAAACTACATCTAAAAGAATACTAAAACAAGTCTAAAGGATTAAACCCGTTGTTCAACAGGGTCAGTTCTAAACAAGGATCGCAAGGGAGGACATAACAATAAAATTAATTCGAAATTAAACTAATACTAGAACTCAGAGCCTCCAGAGTACCATCAGGAGCAGCCCTAGAAAAACTGCCCTCGTAAATATACAAATACAATAAAAAAGACTGTAGGATTGTGTAACAAGGCACACATATTTGTTGTTGACAATCCATAGACATTGTTATGATAAAGATGATAATAATTTAAATTTATGCATACAATATTTCAGGTGAAAATTGCTGTTGTACATCAGTTGAATTGTATTTACTTTGAAGCATTGTCCATCAGGGTGAAATACATTCACGGTGAACATTTTTCCCGGTATTTTGTGATTACACAGAGCTACAAATTAAATATCCACTGAAAGAAACACCCACTTAAAAGGCAAGATGGCGAAGCAAGCTTGTCCCAGCAACAGGCCCCAGCAGCCAGGGGTATTGGGGGGGATTGGGTAGGGCCAATACGAAAAAGTAAGCAGATGAACTGTTCTGACACAATGAACAAATGTAGTCAAATAGGAATCAAATAACACATCAGTAAGTTCCTGGAGACAGAAGTAAGTGAAACAATAAGTTGTCAGACTCACCACAAATAAAGAACTGCACAGGTGGATTTAAAACCACTGTCAATGTCTACAAAGACGTATTGAGGAAAGCCAAGCTGCCAGTGCAGATGATGGTGCAGTTTTACACGGCCATCATTGAGTCCATCCTCACCTCCTCCATCACCGTGTGGTACGCTGGAGCCACAGCCAGGGACAAACAGATACAGCGCATTGATGCGCTCTGCTGAGAAGGTGATCGGCTGCAGACTTCCATCTCTGCAGGACCTGTACGTCTCAGGCTCTGGACGAGCAGGTCGGATCACAGCTGACCCTTCTCTCACGATCACAGCTGACCCTTCTCACCCTGGACATGGTCTATTTGAACCACTCCCCTCAGGCAGGAGGCTACGGTCCATCCGGACCAGAACCTCCCGCCACAAGAATAGTTTCTTTCACTCTGCAGTTGGACTCTTGAACACTTCTAAACACCTGCCACTTTAACTGCAATTTATTCAACACTTTCTGCACTACAATTGTAAATGTACACGAGAATTACAGTTAAATAGTAAAGCCTATTTTAATTTTATACAATAGGCATTTTAAATTGTTTCTTAATGCATGCGCTTTTGATTTCATATATGTTGTTTTTATTATTGATCAGTGTTTTATGTTGCACCTTATTGCCGAGACAAGTTCCTAGGTTTGTGAATTTTGTTCACAAACATGGCAATAAACCCCTTCTGATTGTGGCCCCAGTGCTCTGTGTTTAGCTCTGATTACTTTACTACTTTTGGTTCTGTCCTGTTCACGTCCCGTTCCTCATCCTCTCTGCATCTGTCCCACATTCACTGTCACAAACACACATTGAATTTCGTCTAATCACGATCAGTACATTTGTTTGTTCTCAACACGCAAATGGATAGGCCAGCTTGAAACATGCGTTGAAATGTTTACCTTCAACTGTGTGTTATTCCCTCTGCAGCCAGTAGATAGCGCCAAAACTCCTGTGGGTAACAGCAGAGATCCAAATGTAATTTTGTTTGGTACTCAAGTGTATGTTTAAAGGCTGATTACAATAATGCATAATATTGCTGGGTTTCAGATTACATCACAACTTTCTATAAACCAATAATATTAGCTAAAATACTTTTGACAATGTTTTTGGTATAATAGAAGACGTTAGTGTCACTAATAGAAATCATCAGATTAAGCATTTGTGAATTTTCCTTTTTAGATTTTTCATGGCAATACAATGTAATCAATAGAGAATTCTGCCCCCCCATCTGGGAGTATAACATAATCACTTTCTAGAATCTGAAAATAACCAATTTGTCCTTTAAGGAGAACCTACAATCGAACACGAGTGACAATAAAAAGTTATTTCTAAAATGTCCTCTCCGGTGTAAGTATGTGCTGATACTTTTCATTTAAAAAAATCTTTAGATTTGGATACAAATCTAAAATAATCTTGGCGGTTGCCTGGTCCAGACCAGATTTGTACCTGAATGCTTGTTAATTTTCTTAGTCACGTTGGTGGAGCAAAACTTTTCGCTGCATTTTCATCCAAACTAATTTACAGCATTTTTGTGACTCACACTCTCTGCTCCTACTATTGGTGTATGTATCACAAGCAGGGAGATGTCTCTGATGGCCCCTTACTCCAGATTTAGATCTCTAAGCGCCCAGGGGACTACTGATGTTTGGATCAGGGGCCTAACATTTGATCTGTGGAACTCAGACTGAACCCGCTGAGAAATGTTAGTGAAGGATAAATAAATGGTTTAGTCAAGTCTGTGTGAAATCATTGTTAGTGATTTGATACATGCTCCTGTTGAGGCGAGGAGCAGGAAGCAGCAGACTGTCTGGGCAAGCGAGGGGCACACCTCCCAGGACGCATCCAGGGCACAGAGTCCCCAGAGAGAGACGAGTTTCCAAGCAGCACATGAGAAAAGAGCGAGGGACAGAGCTGAAGCCCTGCATGGCTTTTTGTCTCCCTTAGGGGCGTTAATGTAAATTATTGGAGGTGCATCTTACTGACAGCGTAACTTTCTTAATTCTTATTGAATGCCATTTCAAACAATTGTTATTAAAATGCCTAATCTAATTTACGATAGCAAGGACATAAAAGAATGTTGTTTCAATCAATGCACTTATTAGCAGGTAGTAAAACAATCTACACTACAGCAGCTATAAAATAAACACGAGAATATTTCCAAAAACACAAATTCAACAAGGTAATATGACTTGGCAACAGATTTAAATCAAGGTGATACATAATCAGATTCAGAATAGGTTTGTCGGAACTTGTTTTGGCGTTAAGGTGCAACATAAAACACTGATCAATAAAAACATATGAAATCAAAAGGGCATGCATTAAGAAACAATTTAAAATTACTAAAGTATAAAATAGAAATAGGCATTACTATGTACACAAGAATTTACAGTTAAATTTACAGATGTGAGTGCAGAAAGTGACAGTGCAGTGAGTGATTGATTAAATGGTAGTTTAAGTGGCAGGTGTTCAAGAAGTGCTCATGAGTACAACGGCAGAGGGGAAGAAACTATTCTTGTTGCGGGAGGTTCTGGTCTGGATGGACTGTAGCCTCCTGCCTGAGGGGAGTGGCTCAAATAGTCCATGTCCAGGGTGAGAAGGGTCAGCTGTGATCCTGAGCCCTGGAGACGTACAGGTCCTGCAGAGATGGAAGTCACCGATCACCTTCTCAGCAGAACGCACAATGCGATGAAGTCTCTGTTTGTCCCTGGCTGTGGCTCCAGCGTACCACACGGTGATGGAGGAGGTGAGGATGGACTCAATGATGGCAGTGTAAACTGCACCATCATCTGCACTGGCAGCTTGGCTTTCCTCAGCTGCCGCAGGAAGTACATCCTCTGCTGGGCCTTCTTGATGAGGGAGCTGATGGAGGGCTCCCACTTGAGGTACTGGGTGATGGTGGTGCCAAGGAAGCGGAAGGATTTCGCGGTGGTGATAGGGGAGTCTGTCATGATGAGGGGGGGCTCCACGATCATTATCCATTGTCTTCTGGGCGTTGAACTCCCGGTTGTTACCGCAGGAGGGAGGTGGACCAGCTGGGAGGGAATAGACATAGACATCCCCGTCTGAGATGAGCCCATTGAGGGGGGTGTCGTCCGCAAACTTGATCAATTTTATGGAGTCGTGGCTGGAGGTGCAGCAGTTTGTGTACAGGGAGAAGAGCAGAGGAGAAAGTACACAGCCCTGTGGAGCTCCGGTGCTGATAGTTCGAGTGTCAACGCACTGCCTCTGATCCTTAGGAAGTCAGTGATCCACCTGCAGGTGGAGTCAGGCACGTTGAGCGTGAGAGAGCTTGTCTCTCGAGCAGAAGCAGGAGGATAGTGTTGAATGAAGAGCTGAAGTCCACAAACAGGATCCTGGCATAGGTTCCCAGGGAGTCCAGATGCTGCAAGATTGTGTTGTCTGCAGCAGGGGGGTGTTAGTCTTGTGCACTTTCCCCTATTTATGTATTCATATTTTTCCAGTTCTGTTTCTTAATTGGATATTGTTAATCCCTCCGTTGTACATTTTATTTATTTTTTTTCCCATAGTAGCTCCAGGTTGTTTTGAGCGCCCTGGAGCCTTTAAATGGAGAGCGGCTGCGCGCTCACTCTCTCTCTTGCTGCTTGGTCCATCACTGCGTGCAGAGTGCGCACGTTCCACGCTGCGTACCACTACTCCCTGCTGGCGCATGGTTTGGTTGTTTTGTGAGCTTTAGCTTTTGTTTGGCCTGGTGGGACTGGTGGTCTCATTTTCGTATTCCTTTGGGTTTAGTTAGATTTTTGTACTTTTTTTGGTTCGGGTCATAACAGGGGAGCTCTGGCTTATGAACACCTGTCACTTTAACTACACTCTTCATCACTCACTGCACTGTCACTTTCTGCACTACAACTTTAAACTTAACTGTAAACTTGTGTACATAGCAATGCCTATTTTTATTTTTTATTTTTATTTTATACTATAGTTATTTAAATCGTCCCTTAATGCATGCCCTTTTGTTGATTGAATATATGTTTATTATTGCTCAGTGTTTTGTGTTGCACCTTAAGGCCGAGACAAGTTCCTATGTCTGTGAAGTTTGTTCATTGACAATGGCAATAAACCTTTCTGATTCTGATTCTGATTCTGATGATTGGTGAGAAGCCGAAGCCCACTCCACACGGTGACGGGGTTGTTGTCAGAGAACTGCCGCTTCTGACGCGTATTGTACTGTGATCTACCTCTTTGCTAAATCCATACTTTGCATCTTTGTAGCGCTCTCTGTCACCAGCCCTGTGCGCTGCCTCCTTCTGCTTCCTTAACTGCCTCAGTTTTGGTGTGAACCAGGGTTTGTCATTGTTGAAAGTGACTTTGGTTTGTGTTGGTATGATGCTGTCCTCACACAATCGAATCTATGACGTCACAGTGTCCGTGTACTTATCCAAACTATCTGTGGCAGCTCTGAAAACCTCCCGGTCTGTAATGTCCAAAGACGGGGTGAAAGATAAAAAACACAGAAAAAACAATGGGTGTAATGCTTCAAACTGACAGACCATAGGCTCGGCGGAAAACAGACACTAACACAGGCTAACAAGGCTAATGTTACTGGCATCATTAGCGTGTTTCTGAAGAGTGAAAATTATGAAACTGTGAAATTATTAGCCTGTACAACAAGCTGAGAGAGCAATTTCCCCTTTTTTTTTTTGTTGACCCGTAAGCTTTTTAGGCAGAACAGCTGAGCGGGGATGAAAGGTAAGCATAGGCAGTAAATTGTCAGAGCCAGCATTCGAACTCACGACACAACACCAACTACAATCATCATTTGAATCTTAATAAAATACTTTTCTAACATTTGAGGAGATAAGATGAAATAAACTTTTCTGGACACCCTTAATCTGACTGTTTTAACTGAAGAGCAAAATTCTAGGAGCTGAAATAACAATTTTGGAAATACAGTAAATCTCTTTTAAACTTTTAACAGGGCACATTAAAAAACTCAGACCTAGTTGGAAAGAAGCCATCAATTGTTCCTCATATAGACCTTTTTCTATTCTGAATGTGGTCTATCGTATATACACCCTAATTATGTCCAAAAGTTTGTAACAATAGAAGTGCTGAACAAATTTTATTAGACTACTTTATTATACAAAATATTGGGGCTCTTTATGATAGTCCAACATCAAGAATTAAAATCAACGGTCACTTGACAGACCCACTGACTCTGGAAAGAGGGGTGACACAGAGCTATGCTTGGTCCCCCTTCCGGTGTTACAATTTATAGGACCAAATATAAAATTGCCTGCTACACAGATGATATATTTGACCAAACCAGAACATTTCAAACTTGGTGTGATGCATTTTCTTCAAGATATTGGTCCAATGTTGATACAAACTGAATGTCCAAAAAACTGAAAAGCTCTTTCTGGCGACCCCATCTTTCTTTCCACCTGCAGTCCCTGGAAAGGTTGATCTAACCTTTGGTGTACATGCCAATAAAATACAATAAATGTATACATTAAGTATAATACAATCACTCATCCAGACATCCATTTAGTAAAACCAGTCCCACTCAAACACTTTCTCACACGCACATCCATACAATATTATATATATTACATATATCTGTAAAGCTGCTCGGTGGCTGGGCTCCATGTTAATTGCATGTTCCCCTTCTCTCTAATCCCCATTTCACGCTCAGCTGTCCTGTCTAATAAAGCTTACAGGCCCCAAAAATTATTTAAAACAATATTTACATTACTTTTTCAACATGGCAGACTCCAAGAGAAAACTAATTCAAGAGCTAATGTAAAAGTGAATCTGCAGGCCAAATGTAGAAGACTTCTACATCATTTTAAGAATCTAAAAACACCACAATACCTGTGCAAAGGTGTTCAAAGTTTTTCTGAAGCCTTAATGATGCCATAAGTGACCTATGAGGGGACAGCGGACCCCCAGAGTTAAAAATGAATACTTTAATGTTCCATATGTTTGTGTTTCAGAATGAGATGTATGTGCACGAGAAGAGCGACATCAGCGCAGTAACCAGGGACGAATCTGACCCCAGAGCCCTGGCCTATGTCTACAGACACATGGACGATTACTATCTGTTCTACCTGCGCATGGCCAACCTGGTATTCACAGTTTGCTACATTAATCAGCGCTTGGGGTAACGGTGGACAAAAAACAAAATTAACATGTTTTAAAAAGTTTGACAAGTTTAATGAAAAACGTGCCAAATCGGACAATGACAGCATCCATTAAAAGTTGGTACCACTTTATAACACACACACACTGTAACTGCATTTTATTGCAGAGCTTCTCAAAGTGTGGGGAGCATTTCTTTTGCTCAAAACACATCATGTTTTGACAAACAAAAAACAGGAAAACGCCCAGTGCCAACACAGGGTTAATTTATAAAAACGAGTGAGCAGCGGAGGAGTGGGTTAGCCTGCCTCTGTGCCCCTCACACACGTCTGCCCAGGGTTTAGTACGAATCGCGCTCTCTCTCTCGCGCTCTACTCCTGACCGCTCATTTGTTGATAAACATATCTGAACAATATGAGAATGCATGTGCATTTGCTTCCTTTCCACTTTGATCCCATGCGCTTTTCTTGTAAAATGTGATACATAAGCACAGCACTACGAGTCAGCTCCGCGTGGAAAGCAGCCTGTGTGTGACGTCGTGGACCTGCAGTGGTAAAAGTGACCCACAGTGACGAGAATATACATGAGTGCGTCTTTTCTTTGTTTTTTTTACAGTTTTATTTTCCATTTGAACATAGATCAGAAAAAACAGAATAAATAAAAAAAATGTGGGATGGTGATGTCATTGCTTTGTTAACCTCTGTACAGTATTTTTGTACAGTATGACAGTCCCAAAACAGTTTTGCCAATATTCAGCCCCTCCCTGTGAATGATGTACACTTTGACATGTTATGAAAAAGCGGGTCAAATTCACTCACTCTAAATATGGGACCCCATGGTCCTCCATTGTGATGTGCATACCTTTTCCACTTCTCGTCCATCCAAACTAAATTACCCTCTTCCTCCCATTTGATTTCAATATATTTTGTAATTGGCTGTCCAAGTCATTAATACCTTTATATACATTCGATATTATTCCCTTTGAGAGTTCTGATTTATATGCCTTGATAAAGATTTCAGTCAAAGGGCTATAATTATCATTACTTTGTAATAATTCCTTATTTGTAAATATCTATACAAATCCTTTTTTTCCCCCCCAGGCCAAAAGGACTCAACATATTCAACATATTAAAGCTTTTCATTTGATTTTCTTTTACAATCTGGTAAAAACCGTGTATGCTTTTGGTTGTCCACATCTTTGAATGTCATGTCGATACTTTTTGGCTTAAACCTTTGGTCATAGGACAACCAGTTTAAGATTTGAACATCTTTATAATTTGTTTTAATTAGCTTGTTTCATGTTGTGAGCACAGATTTTATCCAGGGATTCTCTACCTCCAAATGACTGTCATCTGCCAGTAAGGCCTGTACAGGAACCCCGGGCACACTACATTCAATATTTTTCCATTGTACCTCATACTCCGGGTCACACCAGAACAGCAACACTCTAATTTGAGCTGAAACAAAGAAACTCATCAAACAAGGAAGGCCCCTTTTAATTTTCGTAGTTGTAGGGTCTTGAATCTGATTTTTTTAAACGAAATCGTTGTATTCCACTCAAACAACAGCTTGGGGATTGGCAGTGTCTGGAACAGGTAGAGAAATCTGGGCAAAAAACATTACTTTAATAGTTCAAAATTTGGCTTTGACTGAACTATTAAAATATTTACATTTTCAAGGTATTTCTTGACAATTCCTTATGGAGAACCACACCTAAATATTTCAGGGATTCTGTTTGCCACTTCAATTGATAGGTCTTTCTAAAAGTCAAAAGGGGGTCATCAGTAAGAGGGAATTTCAGTTTTTTTGTATGTTTAGTTTGTATCCTGACATTAGGCCAATATCATCAAGGAAATGCATCACCATAGGTAAGACAATCTCTAGTTTTGTCAGAAACAATACATCGGCTGCGTAGCAGGCAATTTTATGTTCCTTCCCATAAATTGTAACGCCATGGATTGTTTGATAGAATTTATTGGGCGAGCGGTTCCCAGTACAAAGCAAATAGGAGGGGGGACCAGGCACAGCCCTGCCTTACCCTTCTTTCCAAAGTCTGCAGATCCATCAAGTGGCCATTAATTTCAATTCTTGATGTTGGACTATTGTAAAGAGCAGCTATGTTTATGATTAAATTATCCATTTAAAATTTGCGCAGCACTTGAAATAAGGCCAGCTAACAGCATCAGCATTAAGACTTATTACTGCCTTGTTGTTTTGTATATGATTCATTATGTGTAAAGATCGTCATATGTGGTCTTGTGTTTGTAAAGTCTGATCATTATTAATTCGATTTGGGAGTATTTTTTCCATTCTTCGACATAATTGAGGTGTATATATGATAGAGATTGGTCTGTATGAGGCACAGTCAAGTCAATCCTTCACCTCTTTAGGTATTAAGGATATAATGGCTTCTTTCCAATTTAGAGGCGTCCAAGCGTTAAAAGTTGAAAAAAGCAGGAGAGTAAGTGTGTCTTTTAGAGCTTCATACCACTCTGAGGTGAACCCATCACTAGCTGAAGATTTATTGTTTTAGTTTTTATTGCACTTGAATTTGAGTGCTAGTTATTTCAGCACCTTTTTTTTTTGGTTTTGCTCTTCTGTTATGGTGGGTAAATTGAGTGTCAAAAAATAATAATTGTTTGCTTCCTGATTTTGGTTAAAGGTTTTTGTAAAAAAGGATTCAAAACAATTTTTGCATTTGGTCACGTTTGGTTAAAATGACATTATTCTGGTTGTCTCTTTCTGGTTGTCTTCTGTTTTTGCTTAAGATAAATTTAGAGAATTTTGAACCACTTTTGTAATATCGTTTTTAGTGTTTTATTGTAAGGCCAGATCATTAATTTTGACTCTTATTTTTAATTTTCTGTTTTCTGTATGTTTAGCTTTATAAAATTATTTGTTCTGTAAAGCGTTTTGTTTTCTTGCTTTTGTTTCATTTTAGCTGAGGCAAAAGCAATTACCTCAGAACTGCCTTGGCTGCATCAGAAAGAAAGGGTGGGGAATCATCATTATCCTCTACATAAATGTCAATGTCTTGACTTTTTTAAACTGAGAACCATTGAGTAGATTAACATTAAATCTCCAGAGTTTGTTTTTTCGTTTCTCTTCCATTTCTACAGTGATGTAGATCAGGGCATGATCATTTAAAGCTGTTGTATCTATGTCTGAATCTGCCATTTTTTACCAATTACACAGGTAAATTGAACTCAATGCAACACGAAGAAGCCAAAACATAAATCCTTGTTAAATTCAACAGAAAGCCCTCCTCACTCACCAGATGAACAGTCGGAGAACCATCACCAGCCACTGATCCATCATCCTCTGATTGTTTATCCAGAGTTGCAGGAGGAAGAGCAGAGCGAGCCTCAGAGGCAGATTTGTTGGAGATCTTAGAGGGTTGGTCCGTATGTTGCTGATGAAAAGCTCTGGTGGGAAGAGAGTACAAGACAAACATGCAGGCACCCACGTGCGCTCCACCGGACCAGAACCTTCCCAATCAACCAAGTATTGGAGACCTCTACCACAATGTCTGGAATGCAGGAGGCGCTGCACTGTATACCCAGGTTCCCCAATCAGACGTGTGGATGACAGGGGAGGCAAGACAGGAGAGCAAGGGGGCTTTCACAAACAGGCTTCAGTTTAGAGAAGGTGGGATTCACATAGCCCTGGGTAACTTGAGGCGCTCAGCCACTGGGTTGACTATCCTCTCCACTTCAAAAGGGGCCGATGAATTTAGGGGCCAGTTTCTTTGAGTCAACCCGGAGTGGAAGATATTACCAACATGGTCTGCAGGGGCCTCAGATAGGCAGAGTAACGTTGTGCTGAGCAAAGGAGTGCTGTTGGGGCCGCTTTCTAGGTTCTGTAGCAGCGCTTTATGAAGGCCTGGACAGATGGACAAGATGCTTCCTTCTCTTAGGATTGAAAGGATTGAAAAAAGGGAAGCTGGTACCCATAAGCACATTGAAATGGGGAAAAACCGGTGGCAGAACTTCTCAGGGTATTGAGAGAGCACTCTACCCACTGTAGCTGGCGGGACAGGCCACAACGCAACGCTGTCTCCATCTGCTGATTGATTCTTTCGGTTTGGCCATTGGACTGAGGATGGTAGTCTGATGACAGGCTAACGGTGGCCCCTTAAAGAGAACAGAACTGATGCCAGAAGATGGAGGTGAACTGTGGGCCCCCGGACAAGAAGGAACCTAAAAGCAAGGAATGGGTGCAGGATCTTGCGTTGATATTACACAGCACTTGAATACACTTAACACTACATTGCAGGGCCGTAACAGAGGTGTCATCCAATATTATGACAGCATAAGTGCGTTCAAGATGAAACTGTCACTGTGACAGACTTGGCTATCCAAAAGGTGAAACCGCATATTTCTCTTGTCTCATAGCTGTGCGTCCGAAAGCACCGGACCGTCCCGATAATGATTTGGATAAATATAAAGACAACATAACAGATTTGCGGTGAGAGATGAGCAGAGGTTTCAGGTATTCAGTGAACTTGAGAACAAATTTGGCTTTTTTGCGCTCGCCATTTACAGTGAAGCCTTCTGATATGCCAGCTGACATTCAACTCGAGCTTATTGACTTCCGCTACCAAGGATAAATTTGGGTCAGTGGGACTGGATACGTTTTATCAATATCTCGTGCCAGGTTACCCCAAATTAACAGCCATGGCTGCAAAGGTTCTATCCATGTTTGGGACTACTTATCTTTGTGAACAGGTGTTCTCCGTAATGAACAATAATAAAACAAAGCAGCACTCAAGGTTGATAAACACTTGAATGACATTGTTCAATGTGCTTCTACTCAGGATTTGACACCTAATATCAATGCACTTGTGAAAGCAAAAAGATGCCAAGTTTCAGGAGCCAGCAGCAGAAAGTAGACTGCAGGAGTTCAGTGAGAGAGAAAAAAGAAAAGTATGATGACACGAAATTTGTTTGCACTCATGAATACAGATCATTAAAAATAAAACTAATCTGGTTTCATATTAAAAGACAATTAATATTGTGCAGTATATTCTCAGCTTCAGTAGGCCCAGCCTAGTAGTTTGATCTGATGTAGCCTAATCTTATTGCTCATGACCTTCTGCTTTATTTATTTTATTTTATTTTATTTTTATTTTTTTTATTTTTTTTTTATTTATTTTATTTTTTTTATTTATTTTATTTTTTTTATTTATTTATTTTATTTATTTATTTTATATTTTATTTAATTTTGATTTTTTTATTTATTTATTTTATTTATTTATTTTATTTATTTTATTTATTTTATTTATTTTATTTATTTTATTTATTTTATTTATTTTATTTATTTTATTTATTTTATTTATTTTATTTATTTTGAATTTAGTTTTTTTTATTTATCTCAAAGCAGTATGACATTTAAGGCAAACATTTTTTTTTCATAGCTCCTACTTGAGTTTGTTTAGTGTGGTGAGTTGGTTCAGGTGTAAAACTGCATCCACTCAACTGTTAAAATAAACCAGTTGTTAACACATTCACCGCCAAACATGAAAATATTTTTTTTTCCATTGTTTGTGAATAAATGTGTTTTGCTTGGAAAAGTTCCCTTGTCATCCGTGATAATATGTAGGGTAGGCTACAAATGTTGGCTGAATGATAAAGCATAGTACTGAAAAACAACGCTAAATATTTGGAATTGACATTCTTTTACTCATCCGGCCCACCTGAGAACAGAAAGTCTGGATCCGGCCCCAGGGTTTGACATGCCTGGTCTAGACGCTAGACCGGAAGGCTCTCCTTCCGTCCATACTTGGCTAGATTGTACTATCCCACAGGTAAACTGACCTCAAATACAACACGTAAATCCAGGAAAACCTTGAAAATAACAAAAAAGGCTGGTAAAGAACTCGGATAAATACTTATTTATTGACACAACTTAAATCTCTTAACAGAAAATCAGACTGAAAACAAACAGAGAAACAGGGAGTAATACGTATACTGTATTTCTTATGCGTATTAGGGAAGTGTTTATATTGGTAGACATTGGGATTAATCTCTCTCCAAATATCGATTCATCCTATATTGTGTATTATTTAGCAAAATGTATTATTTATATATTTAGAGTGGTTTGCAATCAGATCCATAACCTCAGTATAAAATGTGAGATCACTTTCTGGTGCAGCATAAACATAGAGTACATCAAAGTAAACACGCTTCCATAAATACTTCCTTTCACCAGTACAAATCTGGCTTCTTTATCTTTATGTTCAAAACTCTGCTTGAGATTAATATGGCCACTCCCCTTTTATGTTTGCCCCTATATGAGATGAAGTCAAGTTTATTATAACCGATTCTTGTTAGTTTTTGGCGTTCTAAGTCATTTAAATGGATTTCTTGTGGTATATAATATTTATTTTCTCTTTTCTCATCTTTAGTATCTTTGACCACTTAATTGAGGTTAATGGCCATTGCCAATTGCCAATGCCATTGTTCTTGCTAATCTGCTCTTGTCATCATTCAACACACAAACACAAAAATTAGATGAATATAATATACTGAAAATAATAAACTGCATGGGGGAAAAAAATAACTGCCAAAAACATGTGAAGAGGCCACAAGCTGATCCAAAAAAAGGATCAGGGGATGCAGAAAAACCATATTCCAAAAGGAAAGAAAACAAGGCCCTCAGGTGGGGTTGCTATTACTTTTTCACCTCGGTATTTACAAAACAAAAGGATGAACACATTATTTTACCTTGGAGAGTACTCACATATGTCTAGGTCCCTTAAATTGAGAAAAGGAAATGAAAGGAATAATCTCACATGGTTCAGGGGTCTGACGTACTGTCTATAAACTGTGATGCCTTCTCTGGTGTGGTGAATTGTTTTATTTCCATCCACGTTAATCCTCAGTATAGTGGGATAAAGCAAAGCGTAATCCACTTTCTTCTCTCTCAGGCGAGGTTTCACTTGGTCAAAAGTTTTGCGTTTCTTGACCACTCTCACAGAGTAGTCGTTGAAGAAAGAGAGTTGGGGCTTGGTTGATCCCCGCGGTGAGACGTCCGAATGCTGCCATGACGCACTGTTTATCACTGAAGCTGTGAAACTTCAGTATAATAGGCCTTGGATGCTGGTTTGGGAGTCAGTCTGTGAATGAAACTAAAAATAAATGTCATTTATCCTATTTACACTGTAATTATTGCTGTTATTTCAGCCTAATATGTGATTATATAGTTGCAATTTGTATTGTTTTATTTTATCATACTTTATAATTTCTCAAGGCTGTGGTGAGGAGCGAGGATACATTTTTTATCTACCAAGGGGGGCGTGCCAGAAAAAATTTTAAATCATTGTTTACTCATGATGAATTATGTCTTTGTTGGTTTACTAAGGCTAACTAACGTATAGTTATTAAAGTTGTTATATAGTCATAGTTATTATAGTTAGTATTTTTAAAATATAGTAAATAAATCTTGTTAATTGTGCTCAGATATTATGCCACAGAACTAATAGTAAGATGAAAACTTGTTACATGCACATTGTAATGAGAACAGCATACAGCGTACAGCGTACAGCGTACAGCGTACAGCGTACAGCGTACAGCGTACAGCGTACAGCGTACAGCGTACAGTGTACAGTGTGTCTGAACATAATAATCACAACACATAATGCGGCATTGAGTGTTGTGGGTCGTTTTGACTCTTCGGGGCTTAAATTGTCTGTCTGTGAAAAGCTGTCAGTTAAGGACCAAAATGGCCTTGACCCCTAACCTCTCTGTGTGAAGTTGGCATGAAGTGTTTGGATACTCTTAACTGTGTGTGTCGGCACAGGCTGAACCAGTCCTGAATGACATCAGAGAAGTGTGCCAAGCTGTGGACCAGGTGCCAGCTCAGGAGCCCCCAAAAGAGGTCCTTCAAGTCAGTCACATACACACGCATGCACACACGCATGCATACACACGCACACGCACGCACACACACACACACACACACACACCCAGTCAGTTCCAGCCCTGATCTCGAAGGAGAAGGAAGGAAAGAGATACAGAGATATATAAGGACACGCATAATACAACTTTAAGTCTTCTGCCTCACTGGACATATACACAGAGTTCACTCTTCACATTTTACTCTGTGTGGATTGTCTTTTAGAGCAGTGCCTTGCTGGTAGTAGAAGAAGCCTCCACACTTCCACCTGATGTAAGGAGTGCACCACAGATCCAGGAAACATTTTCTCACATCCACCCTTTTAATGCATACAGAAATGTTCTGTTCTTTTCAGGAGCAAGCTCTGGAGAGCGCATTCAGCCCTCATCCTGACACAAACACTGAGTCCAAACAGGTACAAAGAGCTTTTCTGAGGAGAGCAAGATGTTCTGCTCAGAGCAAGATGTTCTGCTCAGAGTGAGATGTTCTGAGGAGAGCGAGATGTCCTGAGGAGAGTAAGATGTTCTGTAGAAAGCGAGATGTCCTGAGGAGAACAAGACGGTCTGTAGAGAGCAAGATGTCCTGAGGGGAGAGCAAGACGGTCTATAGAGAGCGAGATGTCCTGAGGAGAGCAAGATGTTCTGTAGAGAGTGAGATGTTCTGAGGAGAGCGATAAGTTCTGAGAAAAGCAAGATGTTCTGAAGAGGTGATGTAGGAGGGCGAGATGTTTTGAGTAGATGGAAATCTTAAATTACATTGATATGACCTCTTTTTGTAGACCATGGTCTCCTCAGAGCTTGTGGAAGTCTTCTCTATTCCTCTGAAGGATCCCATTGAACCAAATGTGATCAATGCCCCTGAACCAGGTAAGTTCTTTTCTCTCATGATGGTCAAATGTGAAAGATGCGATTAAAAATAGCGTTAATTGATGCAACATATGAACAAAGTGAACTACTGTAATCCTCTCTGCGCTTGGTTTCCTCTCCTCACTAGTTTCAGCATCTCTTATTAACCTCAGTGTGTTTTCAAGTCAAATGGATGGGCACTCGAGGAAGTTTACAGGTTGGCACTATGTATAAAAGGTGAAACTCTTGTGCAATTGTACTGTCATTGTAAATGAAGTACTCCCAGTGTCCTCAATTAGATGTTTTAAATGACCGAAAACAAACAAATATTGGTTTTTTTGTCCACTGTAAAAAGACAAGGACTATGAGTGCGTTAAAGTCCATTTGAACCACTACCTTCAGGCAGGAGGCTACGGTCCATCCGGACCAGAACCTCCCGCCACAAGAATGGTTTCTTTCCCTCTGCAGTTGGACTCATGAACACTTCTTAAACATCTGCCACTTTAACTGCAAATATTCATCACTCACTTTCTGCACAACTATAAATTTAACTGTAATTCTCGTGTACATAGTAATACCTATTTTATTTTTATTTTATACTATTGTAATTTTAAATTGTTTCTTAATGCATGCCCTTTTGATTTCATATATGTTTTTTTTTATTATTGATCAGTGTTTTATGTTGCACCTTGTCTATGAGACAAGTTCCTATGTTTGTGAATTTTGTTCATTGACAATGGCAATTCTGATTCTGAAATGAACCGGTGGTCCCATGCTGCAAGAGAGATTACTGCTGTGATCTAACATTATAAAATGAGCTGAAACCAGGAAGGTAAAGTACATCTACAAAGTGTGTCTTAGTCAGCCGGTCACACTGGTTTTACCACATCTCTGAAACAAACAGACCAGTGCACTGTTGTTGAGTACATGTGCAATACAGCACCGGAAGAAAGGCATGAATGAATAATGAGACGGAAAACCCTTTAAGGAAGTCACAATGATGTTCAGTGTGGTGTTAATGTGTTCTTGTTCTATCTTCAGATCTGGAGCCACCCAAACCTGCTCTGTCCAACTCTCAGATCCTGTCCATGTTTTCCCCACCGCCAGGGGGCGCTCCGTATACCGCCTCTCTCTGGATGCAGCAGGGGATTGTGGGTCCTCAGTGGGCGGGTCCTGTAGGTGGAGGTGCAGTGGCTCCTTTGCCCACTCTACCCAATCACATGACAGCATGGCTATCAGCAACACCTCCTTCTTGACCTGTGTTGAAAAACACATTACACTGTCAATTGAACATCCCACCCACCCAGCCAGACCCGCCCACCCAGCCAGACCCTGACCTGCTGCTATGAGCACACACTTATCGGCCCCCACATTGGCAGGGTTTAATCCAGGCTAAAAACAGTTTTGTTTAGCTGTGCTTTTGATTGTAGGAATTTTATCTGAAATGTACTATTTTAAATTCATTTTTTATACTTTTAATTTTGTTTTGTGATTTATATTGTATTGAGATTTTAATGTGTTTTTATGTAAAGCTCTTTAAGTTAGTTGTGCATTAACTGTGCTCTACAAATACATTTTGATTAATTGCTTGACAAATGATCTGCAAGAAAAATTAAAAGTGCTGGAGGTAAATCATGCCAATCAAGAAGGGGAATCCTTATTTTTTTTTCTAAAATTATTAGATATGATGATAAAATAAATAATTTTCTGGACACCATTAATTTGTCTGTAATGACCGAACAGCAAAATAAAAAAAAAATAGGAGCTGAAATAACAATGTTGGAAATACAGGATGAAATAAAGAGACTAAAGAACAATAAATCTCTGGGTAGTGATGGGTTCACCTCAGAGTGGTATAAAGCTCTAAAAGGAACACTTATCCCCTTGCTTTTCACAACTTTTAACTGGGCAATTTAAAAACTGAAACCCCTCCATGTTGGAAAGAAGCCATCATATATCTAATACATAAAGAGAGGAAGGGCTGATTCGATTGCCCCCCCCTCCTGTTTGATTTTTACTTGGAATCATGGGTAACTGAACTCGGTAGTTGATGTTCCAATATTTAGTATTTAAAGCCCGTTACAAACGCCTCCTGCATGACCCGAATTTGGATTCTCGCAACTTACGCGATTTTAAAGCTGCTGTGCTCCTTGTGTGCACAGAGTTATGTAACTATTAAACATTAATGCTACTAATGACTGAAACAGCCAATATACAGTCTACGTGATTTTATACATTATAAGCTTGTCTATGTCCGTTTATAATTTTCTGCAAAATATCGTCACAAATCCCACACACAACACTGTTTATCCACAATGCTCTTTATCAGTGAACTGTAAGTTTGATATTATCGTGTAAATGCAGGAGTTTTTTGGGTCCAGTGACAATAGGAAAAAGATATTTGGCTCTTTTGTGTAGACTCAGGCTGATCGGTTGTTTTAAGTTATATAATTGTTTTGTGTTCTGTTAAGATAGAACCCTTCGATTAGAGAAAAAAAAAAAGATGGAAAATAGGCTTTCATACATAAGAGTGTGTATGTATGTGATAATTGGATTTTGTTGCACCAATTGTTGAATATTTTCATATTGTCATACTGTTTATTTTGTTCAAACATGATTGCACTTTATTTGAAAATAAACTGATTTCTGAATTTTGACTAATTAAAGGGCCAATACTTACATTAGTATTCTAATATTAATCATATCAACAATGTAATTTAAAGCATTAAGGGTGTTATACTTTCCATACATTTTTGGGAGTTTTTCCCCTGGTTTCAAACTATGTTATTGTTGTAAAGAACTGAAAATGGTAATTTGTTAAATAGAAGCATTAGCAGGTCATATTGACTGAAATCAAAAACGATTTCAATCATATCTTAACAGGTGGTGTAATCCCTCATTCGTCCAGGAGTGTTCCATTGTAGAAAAAGATTCAGTTGTAAGTCATCTGGACTCGAAAAAACAAAACGTTTTGACTCTCATCCAAGAGTCATTCTCAATCCATCAATTGAGAATGACTAAAACGGAGTCCAGATGACTACAACTGAATCTTTTTCTACATATCTTAACAGGTCAAGTTAAATTTTAACATAGGAGCTATGTTTGAAAGGAGCTTCACAATTCTTGCATCCAATGAACTTGTGAGTTTGTGGAGAGTTTCTGCTTGAATTTCTTTGCAGGATATCAGAATTTCCTCCCAGAGCGGCTGTTTGGATGTGAACTGCCTCCCGCCCTCATAGATCTTTCACTTGAGGATGCTCCAAAGGTTCTCAATAGGGTTGAGGTCAGGGAGGATGGGGGCCACACCATCAGATTCTCTTCTTTTATGCCCATAGCAGCCAATGATGCAGAGGTGTTCCTTGCAGCATGAGCTGGTGCATTGTCATGCATGAGGATGATTTTGTAAGGGAAAGCACAGTTCTTTTTGTACCATGGAGAAGTGTGTGTCAGAAACTCCACATACTTTACAAAGGTAATTTTTACACCTTCAGGGACCCTAAATAGAATAATCAGCTCTCTCCCCATGATTTGGGTCCCAAAACATGACTGCCATCTCCTTGCTGACATCGCAGCCTTGTTGGGACATGGTGGCTGTCCACAAACCATCCCCCACTCTACCCATCCAGGGTTGCACAGCACTCATCGGTGAACAAGACTGTTTGAAAATGTGTCTTCTTGTATTTCTGGGCCCACTGGAGTCATTTCTGCTTGAGAACATTGGTTAAAGGTGGCTGAATAGAAGGTTTATGCATAACTCTGCTACAAGCTTCTGGAGGATATTACACCTTGATGTTCGTGGAACTCCAGAGGCTCTAGCCATTTCAAATACCTGTTTGCTGCTTTGTACTGGCATTTTGGCTGCTGCTCTCTCAATTTGATGTATTTGTCTGGCAGAAACCTTCCTCATTGTGCCTTTGTCTGCACAAATTTGTGTGGGCCCTGAATCAGCCACAAATCTCTTGATAATACAATGATCATGCTTATGTTTTCTTGAAATATGTAAGATTTTCACACCTTGTTCAAGGCATTGAACTAATTCACACCTTTCGGCACTAGAGAGATCATTTTTCTTTCCCATATTGCTTAAAAGTGGTGGTCCGCTTAATAATGTAGAAAGTCCTTCTTATCTAGTTTTTCCTTTAATTGGACTTACATGGCAAACTAATTGACACAGGTGTCTGTGGTTGATTTCACTGACTCAAAGAGCCCTGAGACACAATATCATCCATGAGCTTGACCAAAAAAAAAACCAACAACTTACCTTTAAGACACTTAAACACAAATAATAATTTGGAATGCAATGTAAATCATCTTTTCAATTTTGCTGCTGAAGCATGATTTGAAGTCATGATGTCTTTTAGTGGCCTATACAGGCTACTGATCAGACTGCAGGTCAGGAACCTGATTAGATATTAGTTAGAAATACAGGGTGTCATTTTATAAAAATTACATTAAATTTGTGTGTAATGAATTGAGCAGTGAAGTGACACAAATAAGTCCACATGTTATTTAATCATAGCAGTTAAGCTAAGATAAGAATTCGCCTTCCACACAGGAGAGCCAGATTCTCACTTTTGCAGGCAAATGTAACCCACTGTAGGGTATTTTACTTGTTTCCTCCTCACACAGTTGCACCAAGCTGCACCGTATATTCTCTGGGACTAGCCATTGCATTGAGGACAATACGTGTAGGATTTAAGGTAGTTAATGTTAATATTTATATTTAAAATGGCACCATTTGAAGCTTGTTCAGCAAAAACATCAATACCAGTACTCGATTCATTGACTGACAATTATAACTGTAAAAAGATCAATGAAGAGGGTCTATAAACCAGGATGATTTTGTGTGGTTTAATAAGCAAAAATATAAAAGCAATTAATTACACATTTGGTTACACAGGCTATGCTTAGGTTCAATTTAGTTAAAATAAATGCTGGTATTAAGTTTTTATTAATTCTGGTAGAATAATCCAAGGGAACCTCACTCTCATGCCACTCTCCAAGTATCAGCCACTCTCAGGTCTTATGTGTCCAAGGGAGGGCTCAGATGTAGATCCAGGCCTCCTTTGAGCTCTTTGGGTCCGTAGAGCTGTCTTTGGTGCTGATCCCGGTGCAGGGTTTAGCGTTCAAAGTTTTTTTGACGAGTCCAAGGTCCGTTGACTTGTGCAATTCTTTCATGTCTGCTTCAGCCAGTGCTGGAATGCAGTGTTAGGAGACAATGGAACCCTCTCCCTGATGGGGGACGGGCTCCTGGGGTTGACGACCCGGTGTGTCTTTTTTTCTTTTTAGGTGATTTTATTAATTCAGTTCAAAATATGTATAGCAAGACAAGACATTCATAACAATTATTACATTTCACAAACCAAGTACATCATTAATATTTGCTGGGAACCTCAATTTTTCATATGATGTACATTGTTCCTTTAGTGTATAAACTTTTAAAATTGTTCAGTATAGATATACACACAGATGGTCTTATCAAAGCAACGTTTTTTTTTTCCTTTTTAAATTACAATAATCTCACTCAAAAAACACATCGTCAAAGCGCAGGTCACAAAAGTCAATCAAAGAGAATATACAAGTACACATTATTTACCAAAACTATTTAATAATGTAAATCTTTAAATGAGGGGGTCTTGGTAGATGTTCAGATCAAGAGCGAGAAGAGAAAAGCGCGAGCATGGTGGCTCGGTGGTCTTTTAATCTGACCTCAGAGGTGTGGTCTAGAATGGGAGTGACTTTAACTCTCAGTCAAAGTTATTCCTAATGATATGTAACCATAGCAAAATACTGCAACAAATGTTCATTAACAGGTAACGCGGAAGTACATTAAATATGATATAAACACATTTCAAGCACAGTTCTTAAGGCAAACTAAACTAAAACATGATTTATCACACAGTAAGCATTAAGTCAGTTTAAATGTTAAATATAGTCATTAACAACAGTGTTTTGAATAATGAAAAGGTACTGTCATTCAAAGGTATTTTTGGGACATATATGTCCCCTACACCACTAAATATGGATTAACACCCAAAGTCTGTTTGTCCAGCAAGGATTTTAAGGAATCCTTTGGCTTGGAGAAACAGGAATTTCACAGATTGCTGTTGGATCGTTTCAAGGATTCAATGGCCAAGTCAGAAAAATCAGTTTAATATATATATATATATAATTTAATAATATATAATCAGTTTTATGATATTCCTCAACTTTCCATTAAATTCCTACAACAAATATACAAGAGACGAAAACCTCAAATTAATGGAAAATGATTTCCTTGCATCTCATGATTATGAAAACAGCGTGCATACACTACATCTGGGTAACCAAGGATGTGCTCGGTTTGGCCGGTCACCTGGAACCATGTATGCAGAAGCGGAGGCAGGAGGAAACGTTTGGGTTATGGAGAGTCTTTGAGGAGAGATCTGAATGGACTAAACCTGGTGGACCGGGAAACAACAGAAAACTGGTAAGAATTACTGTTTTGTGTCCCTGCTATGCATATTGTTCAGTGCGGGAGCGCAATGGAAAGGGAAGTGTGCACCACAATCTCCTTAGTAACAGGGAGAGATGGTCCTGTAACATTACGTTGGCAATGTGCAGCCACTTTGAGAGGAAATATGTGACCAGATTTGATTTTCCCGCTTTGTGTCTGACTGTAAACTGGAATGGCTGCAGCAGCAGTACCAACAACAACAGTTTTGCTCTTTCATTGTGTGGATCCAGAACAGCACTCGTTGGTCAGTTTCGAGATCAAATTCTCTTCCCAGTAAGTAGTACCTGAGGCTCTCCAACGTCCATTTAATTGCCAGCCCTTCCTTCCTCCCGGGGACATGGCCATAGGCTGTCGTACTTGTGTTCACCAGTGTCCGGAATGAATGGAAAAGTGTGTCAAATGCTTTGTTTTTACCGCTGTTAACAAGTTTTCTGCATTTTTACGTCAAATCGACACTTTGTTTTTTGCAGACAGGGAACTGAGATTTTGCTCTCTATGCGGGGTAACGCCAGTGTCCAACTCTGGAATATAGTCCTGCCACCAGATTGTGAGCTTATTTTATGGCGGAGGTTAAGAAAGAAAATGGGTGGAGGGATCCATAATCGACTCAAGAGGAGAAGAAGTTGGCACCCACTTCCAGTGTCAAGGCTATCAAACGTGAGATCGTTAAACAATAAAATGGACGTCAGATAACTGCTGTCAAGCCCGGGAAGGACTAAGTAATATGATGGGCAGATCTGAAAAAAGGCTCAGGCTTCAAAGGCTTCAAAATGCATGAAGAGAGTGATCTGTAAGCATTTTGTTGTAGCGGCCAAGGATCAGCTTGACCCTCTACAGTTCATCTTTCGGCCCTGTAGAGGGACAGAGGACGCTACTGTAACCCCTGCAAATAGAAGAAACATATCAATTGCCTTCTTTATCCTTACTGTTCTGTTTTTGTTCATTCCTCAGGGGGGTGCTGTTTTTGTATAGTTAATGTCTTTGGTGCTTACTGTGTTCTGTCCCTTTAAGAAAGTGAGCAGTAGTTACAGGTCATGTGACACTATCAGGAATATTTATGTCAAAGTGTGGCTCTGAAGCATTGTGTTTTCATCTAAGTTATCCACAAACATCTGCATACATCTTATGCCTTGTTAGCATCTGGGGTACGTATTGATGTATTAGTTAAAGGGCTTTATGTGTATAGATGATATTTATTTTCATGTGTTTGAAATTGATTTGTCTGTGATTGCTATTGTTTATATGTTCCAGTTTCACCATATCTTGTAACATCATTAAACCTGTGGACAAAGAGCTATCGTCTTCGGAGTCTTGATGTCAAGAAAGTGTTTAGCTGGCTGTCTAGTTATATATCGCACATATGGCGAGGCAGTACAGTGAAACCACGGCTCTCAAGCGGGCAGGATAACGCAGTCCAGGCTGGAAAACGAAGACAACGCTGTCCCACGCAGTAAGTGGAACATCATCAGAGTAAAGAGGAACATTATTCAATCACACAATGGATGAGAAATCAGCATCATACAAAACACGATCATGTGGTTCAATACGATCAAGTGTGTCAAGCCAATTGGCTGCAGCAAAGGCCAGAGCAAAGGCAGAAGCAGCAAAAGCACGCTTTGCATACGCTGAAAAAGAAATTGAACTTAAGATAGAAAAGGCTAAAGTTGAAGCCTCCATGGAAATGCTCAACTGTGAAAAAGAGACTGCTGCAGCTATAGCAGAAGCTGAGGCGCTCGAAGCTGCATGTGATTTGGAAAGTGAAAAGCACAGTTTTAAGCTAAAGCCAGACTCTATGCCTTCTCTTGAAGCGGCAGAACGCACCGAAAATATGTTGTTGAGCAAGCTAAAGCTGTGGAGGCAAGAATACAATTGTGGGATGATCAAACACCTGTAAAAGTAGATCAAGACCCTACTCACAGCAAATCGAATGTAGCTTTAAAACTTGAAGCCAAACCTTTTATTCCACTACAAACAAAGCGCTGATTTGCCATCACTCCATATTACCCCACAGCCATATCGAGCCATACAATGAGTGTTTCTCCAAGCCGCATGAAGTCAGGTTTCAAAATGACAATGCTTCACCTGTGCATGCCACTCAGTTCTATGCTAATTCACCAAAGGCAAGTGGTGATGGCCAAAATGTAAATGACTTGTTAGATTCCTGGCTCGTCGTGAGCTTGTGGCTACAGGCTTGCTCCAATTCAATGATAAACCTGAGAACTACAGAGCTTGGAAACGTTCGTTCTTAACGGCAACTGATGGTTTGAACCTCTCTGCAAGTGAAGAGATGGATATTTTGCTGAAGTGGCTTGGCAAGGAGTCTTCAGAACACGTTGAACGGATAAGAGCAATACATATCAACCGCCCTGAAGCAGGCTTGGAAATGACATGGCAAAGACTTGAGAAGATCTACGGTTCAGTAGAAGTTATAGAAGAAGCTCTGTTCAAAAGACTTGACACCTTCCCAAAGATGACAAACAAAGATTATTCAAAACTGACAAAACTGAGTGATTTGTTGATGGAGCTGCAATCTGCGAAGGATGAAGGTGACTTGCCCGGCCTTTCTTTCCTCGACACGTCAAGAGGAGTTAATCCAATAGTACAAAAACTCCCCTTTCGTCTGCAGGAAAAATGGACAGCAGTTGGCGCTGCCTACAAGCGACAAAATCAAGTGTCCTATCCTCCATTTTTCTGTTTTGTGGACTTTGTCAGACAAGAAGCCAGTATTATCAGTGATCCAAGTTTTAACTTCATCTCTCACACTGACACAGTCCCCAGATTGGAGAAAACAATCTGGACAAACAGACAGAGGGACGTTGCCGTGCACAAAACAGAGGTGTCTCTAGGGGGAGCCACAAACACTGGCCGACCTCCAACAAAAGCTGATGACTGTGACAAACTGTGCCCTATTCACAGAAAAACCGCCACCCATTGCGCAAGTGTCGTACATTCAGAGAAAAGTCTATTGAAGATCGCAGACAGTTTCTAAAGGAAAATTATGTGTGCTTTAAATGTTGTTCTTCATCATTGCACATGGCAAAAAATTGTAAAGCCAAAGTTCAATGCAGTGAATGCAAAAGTGAAAGACACACTACTGCAATGCACCCTGGACCTGCACCTAGCATTGGAAAGACTGAGGCCCCCTCCTGATTACGGCGGGGAGGAGAAAGAAACCGAATCTCATCTGCCAGACACAAATGAATCTCAGCCACAAGTCACCAACAACTGCACACTGATTGTGTGTGTGTGCCAATCAGACCGCTCTTGCTCCAAAATATGTCTTGTTAAAGTGCATCCAGCTGGCCAAAAACACAAAGCAGTAAAGATGTATGTCATCCTAGACGAACAGAGCAACCGGTCATTGGTTCGTTCACGATTCTTTGATCTCTTCGATGACCAAAGCTCAAGTGCTCCTTATACATTGAAAACCTGTGCTGGAACCAAGGAATCAAAAGGAAGGAGAGCTAATGGATACGACGTGGAATCTCTCGACGGAACTGTCAGCATTTCATTACCAAGTCTTATAGAGTGTAAATGAGATTCCTAACAACAGGGATGAGATCCCAACGCCAGACGCAGCTCTTAATCATCCACACTTAAAGTCATTGGCTCCTCAAATACCAGACATCGACCCTGAAGCTGAGATCATGCTCTTACTTGGGCGAGATGTAATCAGAGTGCATAAAGTCCGCAAACGAGTAAATGGTCCAAATAACTCACCATATGCACAGAAGCTAGACCTTGGGTGGGTCATTGTTGGAAATGTGTGCCTTGGAGATGTTCACAAACCACTCACAGTCAACACCTTTTACACAAACACTACAGTGCAAGGTCGACCCACTCTCTTTCAACCCTGTCCTAACGTGTTTTCAAGTAAAAGAAAAATACAGTGACACCCAAGTTAGAAGTCGCTCTTCTCAGTCTCAGATTGAAAACACCTGTGAGCCAGACCATCTCGCATGCACAGTATTCAATCGTACTAAGGATGATAATCAAGTGGCTCAATCGATTCAGGATACACAATTCATGAAAGTAATGGAACAAGAGTTAAAAAAAGACTCCAACAACAGTTGGGTTGCACCCCTTTCCATTTAAATATCCACGCCAACGTCTCCCCAATAATCGCCCTCAAGCGTTAAAGCGCCTGATGTCTCTCAAACGCAACTTTGATAGAAAACCAGAAATGAAAGACCATTTTCTCAAGTTCATGAATCAGATGTTTAAAAATGGTCATGCAGAGCTAGCCCCACCTCTGGCTGAGCAAGAAGAATCATGGTATTTGCCAACATTTGGTGTGTACCACCCAAGGAAACCTAAAAAGATTAGGGTGGTGTTTGATTCTAGCGCCCAATATGAAGGTGTTGCACTCAATGACGTTTTGTTGTCTGGACCGGACATGAACAACACCTTGCTCGGTGTGCTCATACGTTTTCGCAAAGACGCTGTCGCCTTCACTGCAGATATAGAACAAATGTTCTACTGTTTCTTTGTCAGGGAAGAAGATAGGAACTTTCTACGGTTCTTGTGGTTCAAAACAACAACCCCTCAGAAGATGTTGTGGAATGTCGGATGTGTGTCCACGTATTTGGTAACAGCCCATCACCAGCTGTAGCTATTTATGGCTTACACCAGTCTGTTCTGAGCAGTGAGATCCAGGCCGACCCCGATGTCAAAGACTTTGTGATGCGGGATTTCTATGTCGACGATGGACTGAAGTCCATGCCAACAGTTGAGGCTGCGGTTGACCTCCTAAAAAGGACGCAAGTTACTCTCTCCAAGTCAAACTTGAGGTTGCACAAGATTGCATCAAACAACAAACAAGTTCTGGATGCCTTTCCATCGGAAGACCACGCAAGTGATCTCAAATATCTAGATCTAGAAGCAGATATTGTTCCTATGCAGCGTAGTCTTGGACTCAACTGGAACCTCCAAACAGACTCATTTTCTTTCAGCGTTTTGGACGAAGTAAAACCTTACACTCGACGAGGTGTCTTATCCACCATCAACAGCCTTTACGATCCTCTTGGGTTTGTATCTCTCAGTCACCATCCAAGGCAAAACAATCCTAAGAGAACTTACCATCAATGGCGGGGACTGGGACGCTCCTTTACCTGAAGAGATGGAGGGCGCCTGGGCATCTTGGAGAAGCTTCTTTAGCAGAATTGTCCAATCTGTCAATCTCCAGATCTTACACTGAAACTTCACCATCCGCAGCAGCCAGACGAGAACTTTGTGTCTTCTGTGACGCTTCGACGAAAGCCATTGCTGCTGTTGCATACCTAAAAGTCACAGATATTGCTGGTATACAACTATGTGGGATTTGTAATGGGTAAAGCCAAGTTATCCCTCGTCCAGAGCTTCCATACTGTGCCACGACTGGAGCTTTGTTGCAGCAGTTCTTGCTGTTGAGTTTGGCAGAACTCTAGTTTCAGCTGAACTGGACCTTACATTTGATGCAGTGAGCTTCTACTCAGACAGCAAAGTAGTCTCCTGGGTTACATTTGTGATGAATCTAGACGTTTTTACGTATATGTCAGCAACCGCGTTCAGCGTATTCGCAAGTCGTCCCATCCGAACCAATGGTTTTATGTGCCAACAGATCAGAATCCTGCAAGACCATGGTACACGGTCTGTCTCTGCTAGCCATCTGGAACACACAAACTGGCTCACGGGACCAAGGTTTTTTGATGTCTTCCGAAACACTACACAAAAACGACTCCTACTCATTGGCTGAGCCCAACTCAGACCCTGACATCAGACCTCTAGTATCTACGTTAAGCACTACAAACGTCTATCAAAAGTGTTTGGTTCCCAAAGATTTGCCAAGTTTTCGACTTGGAAGACCTTGATTCGTGCAATCACAGTCGCCTAATTCACATCTGCACAGTCGCTCTTAATTCAACCATGCCAAGGAAAAGCCACTTGTCGAGGCTGGCATTACTGTTAAAGCAATGATCACCGTTGATGAAAAAGCAGCAGCTTCAAGCTTCATCATACAAACAGTGCAGAAAGAAGTCTATGCTCAAGAAATAGAATGCATCCACAAAGGCAAGAAAATTCCTGTAAACAGTTCTCTCAAACGTTTGGATCCTTTCATTGACCCTCAAGGCATGTTAAGAGTGGGAGGTCGTCTATGCCATTCACACTTAGAGCAGAACGAAAAGCATCCACTAATTATTCCTGGAAAACATCACATAGCCATTCTACTTATCAGAGAGTACACGAACAAGGTCCACCATCAAGGCCGTCTCATCACCGAAGGAGCAATACGCACTGCTGGATTTTGGATTGTAGGTGGAAAGAAAAAGGTGAGCAGCAATCATTCATCAATGCACCAACCTGCAGGCATCTTAGAGCTCCTGTCAGTGTCCAAAAATGGCCAATCTTCCTGCAGATCGTCTCTCCATGGACCCACCTTTTACAAACCTTGATGTGTTCGGTCCTTGGCACGTGTCCTCAAGGCGGACTAGAGGAGGCTTTTCAGAGAGCAAAAGATGGGCTGTAATCTTTACGTGTATGAGCATACGAGCTGTTCACATTGAAGTTATAGAGTCTCTGGATACGTCATCATTTATCAATGCACTTCGTCGGTTTATTGCTGTTCGTGGCCCTGTCAAACACATTCGTTCAGACCGTGGCACTAATTTTGTTGGTGCAAGTAGGGAGTTGAAGATTCCCTCAAACATTGATGCACAACACTAAAGACTTTCCTGACAAACCAAGAATGCGTTTGGGCCTTTAACCCTCCACACGCCTCTCATTTTGGTGGATCTTGGGAACGTATGATGGTATTGCCAGAAGGATTCTTGACTCTATGTTTCTTCAGCTGAAAGACAAACTCACGCATGAAGTTCTGGTAACCTTTATGGCAGAAGTCACAGCTATAATTAATGCCAGACCACTTGTTCCTGTGACAACGGACCCGGACGATTCGTTCATACTCACCCCAGCTGCTCTTCTCACACAAAAAGTGAACTGTGTACCTGCTCCCCAAGGTAACTTTGATGCTTCAGACTTATTCAAATGTCAATGGAGGCAAGTCCAGCATCTTTCTAATACTTTTTGGAATAGATGGCGCAAACAATTTCTTCCAACACTGCAGTCAAGAAGAAAGTGGCAGTCCGCTCATCCAAAATATCAAGGTTGGATCTATTGTTCGCATGAAGGACAGTCAAGTACAGAGGAATCAATGGCCCCTCGGACTAGTCACTCAAACCTTCCTCAGTAACGACGGCAAAGTGCGTCAAGTTGAGTTGAAGATTGCCAAACCAGGAGGTACTACACTCTTCCTCAGGCCAATAACTGAGGTTGTTCTCCTGCTTCCGCCGGACTGTTAATGTTCATTGTTGTTTATTTTTTGGTGGCATTTGATCATGCCAGACGGGGAGTGTTCTGTTTTTGTTCATTCCTCAGGGGGGTGCTGTTTTTGTATAGTTAATGTCTTTGGTGCTTACTGTGTTCTGTCCCTTTAAGAAAGTGAGCAGTAGTTACAGGTCATGTGACACTATCAGGAAGTTTATGTCAAAGTGTGGCTCTGAAGCATTGTGTTTTCATCTAAGTTATCCACAAACATCTGCATACATCTTATGCCTTTGTTAGCATCGTGGGTACGTATTGATGTATTAGTTAAAGGGCTTTTATGTGTATATGATTATTTTATTTTCATGTGTTTGAAATTGATTTGTCTGTGATTGCTATTGTTTATATGTTCCAGTTTCACCATATCTTGTAACATCATTAAACCTGTGGACAAAGAGCTATCGTCTTCGGAGTCTTGATGTCAAGAAAGTGTTTAGCTGGCTGTCTAGTTATATATCGCACATATGGCGAGGGCAGTACACTTACATTCAAAACTCTGTTCAAAAACTATTTGTCTTGAGATCAATATTGCAACTCCCCTTCTATGTTTACCTCTGTATGATGAATAATAGGATTTTTTCTAACAGAATTTTGTTAGTTTTTGCTGCTCAGTGTCATTCAAGTGGGTCTCTTGTAAAAATATAATGTCTATTCTTTCTCTTTTCATTTTTGTCAACATTTTTGTTCGTTGTATTGGATTCAGTATGCCATTCACAGTGAAGGATGCTACTTGTTACACTTCTGATACCATTGGGTTGGTTGTATTGATCTCACCGTTGACAACTTTCAAATAGTTTTAATCTCTCTGGTCGAAAACAACAAACACACACAAGAACCATAGGAACACAGAACATCTGAAAAGGTAAAAAAGAAAACAAAAGGGTTCATGCGATGAACCAAAAACCCGATCAAAAAAGATCGCAAAAGGGAGGGAAGTCCTTTCCTAATGAAGGGCCCTACCAAAAAAACTCCTTGGCACTCCCGACACCAATCCTCAGAAGGAACTGGATATATAAGATCCCTGGCTCACCACGTCCCACCCCCACTCTACATATCCTTTCAATTTCCCACAAACCCAATCTCCCACAGTTGACACCTCGATGAGTAGATGTATTTAGTCACAGAGTTTATGTACAATAGCAAACAGCCACCATGGGGGCATAAAGTCTGATGTTAAAAATTAAAAAAATTAGATCATTAGTCTCTTCAAATTAACAGAAATATATCACCATGTGACCACAACCCGAACTCACATGCCCCACGCTGATGGCTCCATCCTCCATACTGTTCATTTCTCTGTGTTTTGCATCTTCCTTAAGAGTTCCTCTGCTTCTACTGGTGTTCTGAGCATGTGTGTTTTACCTACAACAGTCACCAGAAGAGGAAAAAGAGAATCCATGTCTCAGTTTTCTCTCAATGAGCTCATCAGAGATGTGGTGGAACTTTTGCCGTTGTTGGCAAACGTTGGGGCAAAGAAGACACGCTTGCCTTTGTACTGGTGGTCTCCTTTAACCCTTGCAGCCTTCAGGACGCGTTCCTTCACACGGTCGTTGAGAAACCTCATAATCAGGCCTTGTGGTTTATCACCTGCTGGTCTTGGTTTGCCCAGGCAATGTGCTGGGGGGACCTCAACTCCTGAGTTAATAAGGAGCTCTGGTATGATCTTCTCCAGAAAGCTCTCAGTGTCCTTTACCTTCTCTCCCTCCTCAACCCCCACAAGCCTCAAGTTAGGACGACGGGATCTGGACTCCAAATCCAAGAGCTTATTCTTCATGTTACTGTTCTCCGACTCCAGCGTTGTCACCTGGCCCGCATCGCCTCCATCTTGGCCCTTACTGTCTGCAGATCATCCGTATTGTCTGATACATGTCAATGCATGTTCCCGTTATTCCATCGGCTTTTACCGGTCACTGCCTCTGACACTGCCGGAGCTATGGTAGCTAACAACTCAGCTCTCAGAGACTCCATGGCACCCCATGCACCTCGGACATCTTAAGCCACAGCCGTTGACCAGTTACATTCTCTCCCCCTTCTGACGCAAAGTCTGTTTTGGTCCTGTGGCGCTACCGGACTTGTGTCTTCCTTGTTTACTCATCTCTCTTATTTGTTCTTTGGGTTTGGGTGGGTCAAACGATGATTTTGACACACATTTTTGCAGCAGTGGAGTGAAGTGCCTCCGCTCAGTACGTCACCATGACCGGAAGTCGGCTGTCTGCTTTTGTACATAAACTCTGTGACTGTACACATCTACTCATCATCAAATGTCGGATATTGGATTTGTGGGAAATTGAAGGTATATGCAGACTGCAGCAGGGGGACGTGGTAAGCCAGGGATCTTATACATCCAGTTCCTTGCGAGGATTCGTGTCTAGAGTGCCTTGGGAGTTTTTTTGGGGGGGGCCCTTCATTAAGATTGGACTTCCCTCCCTTTTGCGATCTTTTTTGATTGGGTTTTGGGTTTGATGCCCATTTCCAGCATGAGCCCTTTTGTTTTCGACCAGAGAGATTAAAAATATTCAAAAGTTGTCAACGGTGAGATCAATGCAAACATTCCAATGGCATCAGAAGAATTAAAAGTAGCATCCTTCAATGTGAATGGCATACTGAGCCCAATTAAACAAAGGAAGTTCTGTCTCTCATGTGATCCTGCTGAGAACAGCTTTAATCCCAGTGTAAGTGATCAATTTGACCATGAATTCTCTGAAGTCTGCTCTTGATGTTGCAGCTCCGCTAAAGCAGGTCATTAGGCCAAAACGTACCTCCCCGTGGTACAATGAAGAACTGCGTTCACATTCACCATTTTGTCGCTCCCACACGGAGGAATCCCTAAAAGCAAAATCTGTCTACTGTCCTATAAGCAGGCTCTGCATAAGGCCGAAACCAGATACGATTCAAATGTAATAGAAGTCAACAAAAATAACACTAAATTTCTTTTCACCCCTATAGCCAGGCTAACAAACTGTCACAGCGCAGTAGAGCCCTCAATCCCAGCCACTCTCAGCTCTGATGATTTTCTTCTATTTTTTAACAATAAAATACAAACTGAGATGGATTAGATGAAATTACTCCCACTATTAGTATTAGTATTAGATGTAAAACTAGTGTCCCATATAAATCCATCAGTAACACTAGAAAGGTTCACTGCTGTTGATCAAGCAGAGAGAACTTCAGCAATGATGTCCTCTAAAACATCAACTTGTATTCTAGACCTGATTCCAAGCAGACTCCTCAAAGACATTCTCCCCCTAATTATAGATTCTATTCTTAATATAATAAATACTTCATTAGAAAGTGGTTATGTTCCACAGTCCTTCAAACATGCAGTTATTAAACCGCTTCTGAAAAAGACTAATCTTGATCCTGACCTGTTGGTAAACAACAGACCTATTTCAAATCTTCCCGTCTCTAAAATCCTTGAAAGAGTTGTAGTTAAACAGCTTTGTCGCCATCTACGGGACAATAACTTATTTGAAATTTTCCAGTCAGGGTTCAGAGCCCACCACAGCACTGAAACTGCACTAGTTAAAGTCACATACTGATTTGCTATTAGCTGCTGACAATGGACTGGTCTCAATCCTGGTTCTATTGGACCTCAGTGCAGCTTTTGACACCATCGACCACAACATTCTACTAAAGTGGTTAGAATGTTATGTAGGTGTCAGAGGGACAGCCCTTGACTGGTTTAAATCCTACCTATCGGATAGGAACCAGTTTGTTAATGTAAACCAGAGCTCCTCACCCTGTTCTAAAGTAACCTACGGTGTGCCACAGGGTTCAGTACTTGGTCCAATTCTGTTTACTCTTTATATGCTGCCGTTAGGTAACATTTTCAGAAAGCATTGTATTAACTTCCACTGCTATGCAGATGACACACAGCTGTATTTATCAATGAAACCCGATCAGACCGATCAAGCAGACAAACTTAGTGCTTGTGTGAAGGATATAAAAACCTGGATGACACTTAATTAGCTGCTTCTTAACCCTGAAAAAAACGAAGTCATTGTACTGGGCCCTGAACATCTACGAGACGCTTTATCTAAGCAGATAGTCACTCTGGACAACGTCAGTGTAGCCTCCAGCTCCACTGTACAAACCTTGGAGAGCTCTCATTCAAAGCGCACATAAAAGCCTGTAAAACAGCCTATTTCCATCTGCGTAATATAGCCAAAATCAGAAAAATCTTGGCTTAAAAATAATGAGGAAAAACATGCGTTTGTAACATCTACATTAGACTACTGTAAGTCCCTTCTCGCAGCGTTTCCTAAAAGCTCTTTAAAAAGCTTTCAACTTGTTCAAAATGCAGCTACAAGATTATTAACAGGAACTAAAAGAAGAGAGCACATTACGCCGATGCTCGAATCTTTTCACTGGCTCCCTGTTGAGTTAAGAATCAAATTCAAAATCCTCTTCCTGACTTACAATGCCATAAATGACCTGGCCCCATCCTACCTCAAGGATGCTATAGTACCTTATCGTCCAAACAGAGCACTTTGCTCTCAAAATGCTGGACTTCTGGTGGTCCCAAGAGTCTCTAAAAGCACAATAGGAGGTAGAGCATTTAGCTACCAAGCTCTTGTGTTGTGAAATCAGCTTCCTGTCAATGTTAAAGAGTCCGACACAGTCTCTTCATTTCAGACCAGGCTTAAAACGATCCTCTTTGAAAACTCTTATGGTCAGGCCAGTTAAGAACATAAATAAAAACCTACAGTTCAAAGCTATGCTGCCCTAGGAGCAACTATGCTGGGGGAAGTATGGCAGCTTGAGCACTATCCTCTGCTTATGACTACTTTTTCTATCAAACAATATTTAATACTTAATTTCACTTGCAATTTGTTCATCGCTTTTCCTTCTTCTTCTCCCACTTCCCCGACGGGATTGGAGCAGGCACATCGATGACCTGTGGATCCAGATGCGCCTCAACTGCCTGGAAAAATGGTCTGCCTGGAGAAACGGTCTCTATTCCATATGAACGTATCTTCAACAGCCTCGAAGAATTGGATCTCCTCAAGAGTGGGTCCAGCTCCACCGTCTATCTGCAAATTGAGGCGTGTCATCCTGTCCGTCTGAGGGAGTCGGATCTCTCCTTCACTGTGGAACTCCTACAGGTTTCTACTTTTTCCCAAAGAGGTTTGGTAAATTTTCCCGGCTGAGAAGGAGGGTCTAAGGACAGGGGATGCTGGGACATTACCAAGTCCCTATGAACACTGTTTATTCTGTTTTGATTCTGTTTTTCACTGTCGCCCCTCGAGGCAACCGCTGTTGTGATTTTGGGTGGTACAAAAATAAATTGAATTGAATTGAAGACTATAGGTTGATTGACATATGGAGGGAAATGAAACCATTTTTCAAATCCACATGCAATCTATTCCAGAATGGACTACTTTTTATTCTCAATAAAGACAGATCTAAAATCACTGAAGCAGATATAGGCACAAAAGAATACCTAAGTCATCATGCTCCTATCTACATCTCTGTGGATTTGGAGGAAAGACGAAAAAACACACTTTGGAGGTTCAATGCCAGCCTGCTTAACGACCCTTTGTTTAAGGAAACAACCTTATTTGGAGGAAAATGATACCAGGGAATTTTTTCCGCTCATCTTTTGGGACACTTCTAAAGCAGTCTTGAGAGGATAAATTATAACTATAGCCTCCGAAAAAAAGAAGCAAAGGGAGAAAAAGCTAAATGATATGCAAGAAAAATTGTTGGAGGAAAACCATGCCAAAAATGCTACTAGAAATTAAAAAGATAAGAGGAGAAATTAATGACTTCACGGGAAATAGTTAAGAAAATACTCTTTATTAAACAAAGATATTATGAGAGTGGATCAAAATTTTCTAAATTACGATCTTGGAAACTTAAAAAACAACAAGCTGAAAGAAACATTTTTAAAATACACTACAGGCAAAGTGATGTAATCTTAACCAAACAAGACCAAATTCAATCAGTCTTCAATCCTTTTATAAAATACTTTTTTCAAAAATTCCAGACAATAAAGAAGATTATATAAATTCCTTTCTGGACACCCTCAATTTGCCTGTTATTTCAGAAGAACATAATACAATTTTTTTAAAAAGGAGCTGAAATAACAGTGTTGGAAATACAAGGTGCAATCAAAAGATTAAAGAATAATAAATCTCCGGGGAACGATGGGTTCAGAGTGATAGAAAGCTTTAAAATATACTCTTACTCTTTCAGTTTGGCAACTTTTAACTGCGCAAACACAGACCCCTCCGAGTTGGAAAGAGGCCATCATATACTTAATACCTAAAGAGGGGAAGGACCAACTGGAATGTGCCTCATAAGACCCATTTCTATTCTGAATGTGTACTTTTGGATCGTTTATACACCTCAATTAAGACGATCTTTACACATAATGAGCAAAATACAAAAACAACAAAACAAAGCTGTAATAATAAGTCTGGACGCTGAATATTTTTTTTTATTCTATTAGCTGCCCATATCTATTTAAAGTGTTAAACAAATTTCAAATCGATGATCTAATTATAAAAAATATTGGGGCTCTTTACAGTCCAACATCAAGAATTAAAATCAATGGCGGCCTGACAGATATGCTGACTCTGGTAAGGGGGGTGAGGCAGGGATGTGCCTTGTCCCTTTCTTCAAGAAGTTTGTCCAATGTCTGGATACAAATTAAATGTACAAAATACTGAAATTCTCTCTTACTAGCATCCCCCTCTGACCTTTAGAAAGACTTACCCATTTAAATGGGTAAGTCTTGTTTTTGTTTGGGGTTTGTCAGGGGTTCATTCACTCGCCAACGTGGTACAACGCAGCACTGCGCGACTCATTGGCTCCTCTGCAGCTGTCACCAGGAAGCTGTTTATTACAATACGTGGATGATTTACTTTTATGTTCTCCTACTGAGGATCAATGTAAACAAGATACAGTGACTTTACTTAAAACCATTTGCATGCAGAAGGCCACAAAGCGAGCCTGTCTAAATGCAATTTATTTAGTAGAAAACTACTACCTACTTAGTAGGTAGTAGTTTTCTTGGGTCATGTGATATCTAAAAATGGTAAAGGCATTTCCACAAAGCGCGTTGCAGCAATACAGAATATTCCCAAACCAATTACTAAGAAACAGTTGATGTAATTTCTGGGAATATGTTCATATTGTAGACAATTAATTCCAAATTATTACTCTCCTTTAAATGCACTCTGTGAGATGAAAATGGCCTTACAGAAGCCACCAACTCTGGGGTTAAGTGACTCAACCCGACCATTCACACAGACTGTAGACGAACAAAACGGTTGCATGAGCTCTGTTATGCTTCAGTCGCACGGGGGCTCCCTGCGACCTGTCACCTACTTTTCTGCTAAACTGGACCCAGTAGTAGTCGGGATGCCACGGTGTTTACCTGCGGTCGCGGCAGCTGAAAAAGCTGTCCTGGCATCACGTCATCTAGTGGGTTATGCTGAGCTCACACTGTTGGTGCCACATGCTGTCTCTTTGATTTATTATTATTAATATTATTAGAACAGAAAACTTGACATCTTTCTGCTTCACGATGTCTAAGATATTCAATTCAATTCAATTCAATTTATTTTTGTAACGCCCAAAATCACAACAGTAGTTGCCTCGAGGGGCTACAGTGGAAAACAAAATAAACAGTGTTCATAAGGACTTGGTAATGTCCAGCGTCCTGTGTCCTTAGATGTCCCAAGCTCCCCTGTCCTTAGACCCTCCTTCTCGGCCAGGAAAAACTACCAAACCTCTTTGGGAAAAAGTAGAAACCTGTAGGAGTTCCACAGTGAAGGAGAGATCCGACTCCCTCGGACGGACAGGCGGATGCGCCTCAATTTGCAGATACACGGTGGAGCAAGACCCACTCAGGAGGAGAACCAATTCTTCGAGGCCGATGAAGAACCGTTCATATGGAGTAGAGACCGTTACTCCAGGCAGACCGTTTCTCCAGGCAGCTGAGGAGCATCTGGATCCACAGGTCCTCAATGTGCCTGCTCCACTCCCGCCTGGGAAGTGGGAGAAAAAGAAGGAAAAGCGATGAACAAATTGCAAGTGAAATTAGATATTAAATATTGTTTGATAGAAAAATAGTAGGAAACAGAGGATAGTGCTCAAGCTGCCATACTTCCCCCAGTATAGTTGCTCCTAGGGCAGCATAGCTGGGAACTGTAGGTTTTTATTTCTGTTCCTAACTGGCCTGACCATAAGCGATTTTCAAAGAGGAACGTTTTAAGCCTGGTCTTTAATGAAGAGACCTGTGTCGGCCTCTTTTAACATGGACAGGAAGCTGATTCCACAACACAGGACTGCTTGGTAGCTAAAAATGCTCTACCTCCTACTGTGCTTTTAGAGACTCTTGGGACCACCAGAAGTCCAGCATTTTGAGAACGAAGTGCTCTGTTTGGATGATATGGTACTATAGCATCTTTGGAGGTAGGATGGGGCCAGGTCATTTATGGCTTTGTTATAGCATCTGGACTTCCCGGGAATCTACGCCAGGATCCTGGCCGCATACTTTCTCCCTGGCTCTTCTCCCTGTACACAAACTGCTGCACCTCCAGCTACGACCCCATAAAACTGAAGTATACGGGTGGCACCTCCCTCATCAGGCTCATCTCGAACGGGAATGAGTCTTATATTGGCAGGTTGATAATGGGTGAACAGGACTCAGTGTTAGTCTTGCAGCAGCAGGAAAAGCCAGCCACTCTCCCTGTCTCAGAAAAGCTCTAGAAGCAGAACATTAAAAAAAGGGGAGGGGAAGGAAGAACATAAATCCAAAATACAGATTCCCAACATAGGTCTTTCCAAAGGTCAAACGCAGTCTTCAAAATGAGATCATTTCAGTTATATTTACATCTAACTTGTATCCGGACAGTGGACCAATTTTTTTAAGAAAAAATAATCGGACATCATCTGCCTAGTAGTCAATTTTATGTTCTGTCCTATCGATTGAAACATTTCTCAGGTTAATCCTAAATCCTAAAGTCTGTTCTTGCTCCAGCTGTCCCTGAGTGCGGACGTGTTTTCCTCTGCTCCCGCTGCCTGCTACTTTTGCCTCTCTCGTCGTGTTTTTTCTCTTTTTCTCTCTAAATCACAGTGCGCTGGATCACCTGTTGTTCTCCGAAATAATGGATCTGATTGATTGGTCTCTGAGTACATTGGATAAAGTTTTTTCCCAGAGAAAAGCTTCCCTGGGAGAAGCAACCTGTCCCGATGGAACGTCCACAGCGGGGTACGTATGGGACTATTACAAGAACTGGCAGGTTCTATGCATCGAGCCCCTGCTCATTGAAGATGTGGAGGACCTATTTATATTTGGATTTATGATAGCAGGATTCCTCCTAATTGGGCTCGGAGTCGCCTTGGTCTATCGGAAAATTGGGAAGAATTCACCCAACAACTGTCTGACATCAACATAAAAAAAAGGTTTTTGGATTTGAGTGAAAGAATGAAAGGACTCGAACAGAGACTTGAGCACGGCACGGTGCAACTCACTGATCTGAACCGTAACATCTTATTTCGGACCATGGAGAGGCAAAAGACTTTGGGGGATTCAATCAAGGAAATGGGAACTTTTCGCTGTCGGACGGAGTAACTCAATGAATCAAGCTGATCGCACACAGAGGACCAGAAACGATTGGATTATTTGGTCGTAAATCATTGATCAACAAAATGTATTAAAGTACTTATTTCTCTTTTCGCTGCTGTGCCCCTGTATCTCTCTCCCTTTTCTTATCTCGCTGAAGAGCAGACAGGTGTTCAAGGCCGTACTGAAGACACACACAGACACTTACACAAAACAAGATTTGGCCTTCACTCACCGTCTGCACATCCCACATCCTAATCTTTGTGTTATCTTGTTTGTGTCCTATCCCCCAATATCCACTGAAAATATCCATCACGTTTAACCTCGTGTAATGTATTCAATATGTGTTGTTTATCATTGTATGCTTATTGCTGAACTGTTTTTCATTTCCAAGAGTTCAAGTACCCCGGTAGGCGCCATGAGAAAGCCAGCAGGCCCGGTGGCTGATGCTCTTTATGCATGTCTCTCATGTCGCATCTGTCATCAAGTCACGTTCCTATGTTGTGAATTCTGTTCATTGACAATGGCAATAAATATATCCTGATTCCTGATTCCTGAAGACAAGATGCCTACTCAAAAACAGAGCAAAAGCAGTGAGGAAATGAGGACATAAGTGAGACTAAAAAGCCACTGCAGAAGAGGCCGTATCAACACAGGACACGCAAATTCAGGATGACAGAGAGTTGTGCATCTTCATCTTGAAGCCACAAACCTCTCTTTTATATGGTTTGAAAGAAGAGTTAAGGAGACTATTTTTGTAAAAAGCCTTGAGTAGATTGAGAATGACTCTTGGATGAGGTCGAAATGTCGTGTTTAAAAAAACAACAACAGTGTCCAAATGACTACAACTGAATCTTTTTCTACAAGGAAAACAAAAAGGTTGATTCCAAAAACATGCACTGAACCCATGCACTGTAAAAGAGTTTTAAAAATGCACATACCTAATGAAGGGACCCCTAATCTCCCGGCCTACTCTATGAACCAAACCTGTCAAATAACCACTACCTCCCCAGACCACCACACTCCTCCGCCGCCCTCTGTATATATTTTTCCAATTTCCCACAAACCCCATCTCCCACATTTAGCAGTCAGATAAGTGTTTGTACAAAACAGATAGCTGACATGAAGCTCCAACTATGTGTCAAAACAACTTGAATGTATAAAGCACATATGAATGTAAATATCATCTTCAGTTTGGTGACATTATCATCAAACATCATCAATTATTGTTTTGACAATGCAAACTAAAATGAGCAAAAGAAAGACAATTATTTCAAGGAGACATATTTTGAACAAACTAACATTTTTCCCTCATCATACCTAGAGTAGCATTTAGCTTCATTCACGCAAGTTTGAGGAATCCTCTCCCCTCTGACAGTCAAAAACAGTCCATTCAGAATCTTAGAATCAGAATCAGAAAAGGTTTATTGCCATTGTCAATGAACAAAATTCACAAACATAGGAACTTGCTTTGGTGATTCGGTGCAACATACAACAATGAACAATAATAAAAACAAGAATCAAATAGGGAATCTCCGCGATAACTGACGTTGATAACAAAACCAAATAATGTGTAATATGTAACCTTTAATGTAAGAGAGTTTTATTTCTGTTTAGCATCCTCATAACCACACTAATGTTTCATAAGATGCAATAAAGACAGATGCCCAAAACAAATTTATCACGCAGCAACCATCAGGTGCAACATACAATGATGAACAATAATAAAAACAAGATATATAGAATCAAATAGGGAATCGTCACGATAACTGACGTTTCCTCGATAACTGACAATTCCTCTATAACTGACGTAGCTTTGACATGACTCTGAGAATCTTCTGTGCTGTTTTTAAGCTTATAAATCATTGCCAGACTCGTTCTGTGACTTTCTGCTGTCTTATCACGATCCGTACAACTACTTGCTGAGACCAGGAAGTAAACTGGGCGTGTATTCTGTGAATTGTTTCTCTTTAACTGTTGCGTAGTGGCGCCATCCACTGGCTGCAAGCAGGATTTACACTGTTAGCACTGTTTGAAATAGGCAGAGAACCAAATGTAATGTTGTTTATTATAAATATATATATTTTTTAGTTCTAAAACATGAGATGCATAGTAAAGGTACTCAAGGGCACGTTTAAAGCTAATAACAAAACAAAATAATGTGTAATATGTAACCTTTAATGCAAGAGAGTTTTATTTCTGTTTAGCAGCCTCATAACCACACTAATGTTTCATAAGATGCAATAAAGACAGATGCCCAAAACAAATATATCACGCAGCAACCATCAGTCTCTTCAAAACAAGATAAAAGGCTTATAGTGTGACCATTACTTGAACTCACGTACCCCATGTTGATGGATCTATAGGCCTTTTGTACAATCAAGCGTCCGAAATCTTGAGAGTTTTTTTTAGGATGGTCACTGCAGCCATGGGGTCAAAAATGTTTTACCATTTATGGAACATTACTAAATTTAGGGACATTTTATTAAAAACTGATCTTGAAATGGTTTCCCATTCTTTTATTTAACCTTTTTTAGACTTTTGTAATTTTCATTTTCTATTATTTAAAGAAATCTTCACTTAAATATCTGCAATTAGTTTTTATGCAATTAGTTTTGAATGCTGCTGTAAAATGTTTAACAGGAGCAAACATACGAACACTCATCATTCCAATTTTTGCTTCATTGCATTGGTTTCATATTCATTTCAAAGTCCTGGATTTAACATATAGAGCTTTAAACCCAAAGATTCCTCAGTATATAATATACTAGAATCCTGGTTAGATGCTCTAGAATCCTGGTTAGATGATCTGAGACCCTCCGGTCCTCAGATCAGGGCCTCGAGATGGTCTCTAAGACCCGCTATAAAACCCTGGGTTACGTGTCCTTTCAGGCTGTCACCCACAAATTATGGAATGCCCTGCCCATGGTGCTCCCTATGGCGGACTTCTTTTAAAAAGCAGCTAAAGACACTTTTATTTAGAGGAGCTCTAGAGGAGGTTGACTGATAGCTCTATGTCTCAATTCTCTATTGACAATTTTTTTTTTTTTGTATTGCTCTCTGTAAAGCACTTTGTGATTTTATCTGTTATCTATAAATAATGTTTCACTTACTTATTGCTGTTCAGTTCTTTGTGTTTTGCATTTTGTTGAGGAGCATTTCTGCCCCTACTGCCGTTTGGAGCACGTGTTTGTTTTATTGACAAATGTCACCAGAACGACTGCTGCAAATGAAAACACATGTCTCAGTTGTCTTCTCTTGAATTTCTCACAGGCGTGGCAAAACTCTTCACATTGCTGACTGTTGAATCAAACAAAATAACTGAAGTTTCAATACAAAATAAAGTCTTTATCGATGATCCACAAAAAGGCGACAATACACCAGCCTAACCAGCCTTTGCAGTTTTTTTTCTCCTTAGATTCTAAGCTGTTATAACTCAATTAGCACTGCATGAAATGTTGATTCAGCTGAATAACCATGAAACCTAGTAACTCTTCTGCTGACCTCAATCATGTCCCACATGTCCCACATCCTGGCACAGGACACAGGATGTGGGACATTTCCAAGTCCCTATGAACATTGTTTATTTTGTTTTCCACTGTAGCCCCTCGAGGCAACTACTGTTGTGATTTTGGGCGTTACAAAAATAAATTGAATTGAATTGAATCATGGTGACTGTTAATTTTCCTCTCATAAGACACAAGCTCCGGAATTACCGTCTCAAGAAAGCCCTCAGGGTTGTCCCCCTTGTCACCCTCCGGCACTCCCGCGAGTCTAAGATTGTTTCTGCAGAATCTGGGCTCTAAATCCAGAATCTTGCTCTTCATTGTCTTTTTCTCCGTACGCAATTTCATCATTTCGGCTTTCAATTTTGATTGCTTAGCTCCTGAAGCATTACCACCCTTGTTTTTTCCGTGTTCACTCATCTCTCAGGTCTTGCTCCTCATTTTGTGGGTGAAAAAGGAGATTTTAAAGGCAGGTATCGGCAGCATGGCATAGTAGTTGACTAAAAATTATAAAGAAATTGAGAAAAAACATAGGGGCTTTCATAAACTTCCACCGCACATACGAAAGCAGCCGAGCAGTTAAAGATCATGTTTGAAAGCAGAAATAATCAGAACGAGTCTGTGTGTGTCTGTGACGATGTGGACAAAGCAAAAGATTCTCAGAGCCATATCACAGATTAAAAAAAACGTCGTTATCAAGTGTGAGTGTTTTTGACGCTCGAAGGGGAGAAGACTTTCTAACCAGGATTCATCAAACTAGCCTGAATGAAGCTAACTGCAACTCCAGATATGTTTTTGATCAGGGAACAATCCGTCAACAAATTTTGTGTTTGTGAAAAAGAATTTCTCCTCAGGAACAATACAATTCTAAAGTCAAAGTCAAAGTAGAAATTGCGACATTGATAGTTTGAATTGTTGCACTTGTGTATTTCAGTTGTAAATACAGCAACAACCAAGGGAACGGATGCTGAGAAAAAGCGAGCGGAGAGCAGAGAGAGAAAGTGGAGCGAGTCAAGAGGAGAGATAGAGAGGTGAGAGAGAGGAAGCGTCAGTGTGCAGGCTACAGAGCATACCCTGACTTTCTGCACACTTCCTGCAGCATCAGGCTCAGGTACAGTGCACTGCCACAGCCAAACACACTCACATATGTGTGTTCCACACTTCTTGATGAGTGTGTGTGAAGAGGAGAGCGAGGACAGGTTGGGCCATTTTGAATCACTATTATCAGAATTTTTTAAAGATTGTGCAATGTTGACTGTTTTAAATGTGATTGAGAAATGTTGAGTGTTTTAAATGTGATAAAAAACATTTTTTTATTTTCATATTCGCAAACGTGATCAGATTTGAGGTCAAGATGAAAATATACTTTGTCAAGAGACAGAGTGAAACATGGAAATTCCACACAGAAATACTAGGTTTGCTCCAGTGTATCAGACCAATTCATCCCTGCCCGGGCTAAACCTGGGTATAGTGCGAAACAGCCTATAGGCCAGACTATACCACCCTGGGCCAGAACATAATAATTTATTTGTATCTTATGATGTCTTGTAAATTAATGCAAATGAGCAAAGTTTTGTTCTAAATCAGTATTTAATGTTAACAATGTCCTTAAAGTAGGCCTCTATACAATTTTAAGACTATTTAGTGAACATGTTGGCACATGTTGGCAGACTCATCTTCAGTCTTGTAGAAGGGTGGCTCTGCTGTGTTAGAAGTGTTTGGTGAAATAACAAGTTCGCAATGTAATGAAGAATATAGGACTGATTCATATCTGGAGAGAAATTAGCCCGAGTGCATGCCCATACACACATTTCTCTAATCCACATACAATCTACTCTATAATAGGCTACTTTCTTATTTTCAGTTAAGACAGGTTAAAAATCACTGAGGCAGATATAGGCACAATAAAAAAAATTCAATTCAATTCAATTTAGTTTTGTAATGTCCAAAATCACAATAGTGGTTGCCTCGAAGGGCGAAATAATAGGTGATCATGCTCATGCCAAACACACTTTGGAGGTCGAATGCCAGCCTGCCTTAAAAAAACCTTTTATTTAAGGGAAAAATGTCAAATGACATTGAGACTTATCTGGATGAAAATGACAATGGTGAAACTTCCCTGCCCATTGTCTGGATTTTGCAAAGTCAGGTTTGGAGAGGTAACTATAGCCAATGCCTCTGCAAAAAAGCTAAAACTGCTGGAGGTAAATCGTGCCAAGAAGGCGAATCCTCAAATGCTACAGGAAATTAAAAAGATAAGACAAGAAATTACTGATCTAACCTCACAGGAAATACTTGAAGTCAAACAAAGATATTATGAGAGTGGATCAACATTTTCTAAATTAGTAGCCAGGAAACTTAAAAAACAACAAGCTGAAAGAAAAATTAAAAAAAATATGAGACAAATAGAGTAATGTAAATTTAACCAAGCAAAACCAAATACAATCAAACCAAAAGTAATTTGAATCTTTCTACAAAAAACTGTTCTCTCAAATTTCAGGAGATTAAAGAATATGAAATAAATTCTTTCCTGGACACCCTCAATTTGCCCGTTATGACCAAAGAGCAAAATTTATTGAAACCGCAAGCAGCGCTAAAGCTCTCGACCTGGAACAAACTGCCCTGTTTTTTGATTACATTTTTTGATTACATTTTGGCAAAAGTAACAATTTTTCTACCCTTCACTAGCAAGGACCACAACCCCAGCTACGATGCAAAGTGTTTATTGACAAACGTGAAACATGAACAACACGAAGGTATAGAAATGAATGCCGTTTTGGGGCTTCTGGCAATGAGGGCTGTAGGCTCCCAGGCCTCGGTACCCCCCATCTGGAGATAGATTAGAATAATTAGAATAATTTAAAGAGGCATGAAGTCACAGACACAGGTGGGTGTTAACTGGCTTAAATAGTGTAGCTGCAGGAAAGGGGCGTGAAAGGGGTGTGGTCCTGCTACCGAACTTAAGATAACAGACTTAAATCTATATAGTGATGAAATAAGTTACGGCCATGAAGATAGAATGGGAGACCTTAACGGTCCTATAAATAAAACCATACAAAATAAGGTAAAGGTTTGATTGACTTTTTTAATCAGGGGAAAAGATTGGAATTTTCTGACATGTTTCAACATTTTTTAGTAAATACATTTTTTTCTTTCCAAAGTGAATTTTGTGCACTTCTCTAGGGGGCGCTATGTCACAGATCTCTCAGGTTGTGAGACAAATGTATCCAAGGTTATTCAGAACATAAGTGATTTAAATTTCAAGTTGATCAGACAAAATATGTGCGATTTATAAAAGATTACACCCCATTAGAGAGGGATTTTTGTTGGCCATGCCCAAATCATACAAAATATGACATGGGTCCAGCATAGTTTTTTGTTCAGTTTAATGTTACCAATGGGTCAGCTAAATTGAATGGATAGCCAAAAAAGTGCAATTTTGAAGGTATAGATAGGGGGCCCTATAGTAGAGTGTAGAGTGTAAAAATTGTGTTTTCAACCGGGCAGTCTATGAGTGTGCATAAAGGCTTGACATTTGAGAGCGATTAAGGCTTTTTGTGCAACTAAGACACAAAAAAGCATGGGACAATACAAAAAAAACCTGGGAAATGTTCGATAAAATATTTGGCAAGTGAAATCCATTTCCAATTTTCAATCCAATATGGCCGAATACAGAACATACTCTACAAGGTATGGAAAGGCCCATAGTGTGCGGCCATATTGCTCTTTTGTGCTCCCAGATTAGACACTAGCAGCCTTACAAAGCTCAAATGAAGGCTTTAGACATGTTTGGACTGTTTATAGTAATATAGGGCTAATGGTAAATCATTATATACAAATGGTCAAGGTTTTGTTGCCATGGCACCTGTGGGCATGTGTGAGAGCATTAATCAACTTAATAATAATTTGTTGAAATTTTGATCATAGTAATAATAATGAAATATTGATAATAAATTAGAAGACCTTGAATGAATAGAACTTAATAAACTTTAGGCTGTTAGGTAGATAGTTTAGGAATGTTTGACTGTCAAGTTTAAATTAAGGCGTTGCTTATGTTTTTGTCATTTTGTTATTATCAAATAATTATGAAGGCGGAACTGCAATTATATATCCGAAGGACCCAGCCAACGGAGGCTGGTCTTCGGAGTAGCCGCCGTGAACTGCAAAAGCTGTGCCAAAATGGGACAGGCCTAGCCCACAGAGCCGTTCCATCACCCAGCAACCAAGACTGGCTGCTTATGCTAACGCCACGCAAATAACACACAACATGGAAATATTAAAAAGAGCACGCAGCAAGGATAAAATATTCTCACTTTGAGCCCAAGAGTTCATCTCCCCCAAATCTTTTGTCTAAAACAAAATATTATGTTCAGCTCTTGTAAAATATAATAATTACCAGTGTCCCTGTGATATCTGTCAAAATGATCTAGAAATTTTAACAAAAGTAATTAAATATGCCGTCTTAATTTCAGAATGGGATTTTATGATGTCAAGGGAATACATGAAAGGTAATATGTGCCTCTAACTTCATAAAGACAGAGATCTGTGTTTAAGGAGAAAATATATTTAATGATTAGAATTGAGCTTGTTTGTCGCGTTCACAATGTCTCACTTATGGCAGTCAACAGAAACCATAATTAAGACAAAGCGTTTTGACTCCCACCACGATTCATTAGCTTAAGTCGTTGCTTTTATATGAATGTGTTACAGAAAACACATTAAAAATTGTATTATACCCTTATTTTATGACAACACTAGTGCGTGTACTTGCATGTTTCCACCGCTGTTGGGAGGCGCTATTTCACTCCGCCTGTTTTTAAAACATCTGACTAGCGCTGCGCATTGCATTATGGGATATACAAGGCCGTGAAGTGTGCTTTTGCACGGCCTTCGTTCACTGCCAATTTCCATGGAAATGCAGGCCACATTTGTCGACCGCAGTTGTGGGCCGGATGAAATGGGACCGCCTTGTCGCGCAGGAAGTTACGCAACCGGCCTTCAAATGTAGCCTTCGGAGCATGCAGACCCGGAATTCAGACACAGACAATGTGTATTCTATCACACCACCAAATGTCAAGTGCCAACTCCAAAAAAAGCATGTTAAAATTCCCGTTGGGTCAATTTCCATGTCAAGCCATTTCTCAAATGAAATTTTCACAGTACCTTGTCACTTTGGCAATTTCCTAAAAAATTGTTCCAAGCCGGTTCAAATTTACAATCCTGGCCCAAGAATAGCAATAATACATATAGTCGCAAGCGACAATGATTAGCCCTCGCCTCGCCACCGCCATGCCCAATCTTCCTCTTTTTATTACACTTACTGCCGAATCCTTGGCGATATTGTGCCTTCTCCTATCCTTTGTTTTACAAATATGGGCATTATTTTGTACTGAAATGTTCAATATTCTGAGCAAAGTTTGCAGCTCTTCCGCACAGAGACCATAATACCTAAAAGAAACATTTGGAAAGGCAGAACATTTTTTACGATTGACAACAAACTAAAAGCTGCTGGAAGCTAAACATGCCGAAAACAAAGATCCTCAAATGCTACAGGAAATTAAAAAGACATTGAGATTGATGACCTGGCCACACAGGAAATAATAAAAGAAATGCTCTTCACCAAAACAAAGATACTATGAAAGCGATTCCAAATTCACAAAATTACTGGCTTGGAAGCTTTGAAAAACACAGGCAGAGAGTAAAAATTTTGACCACCAAATACAATCAGCATTTGAATCCAAAAATCTCTTCACCAGGGTTTCAGGGTCCCATCGTCCTGACCTGAGGCTTGTGGGAATAGAAGATGGAGAGGAAGGAAAAGACACTGAAAGTTTCTTGGAGAGGATCATCCCTGAGCTCCTTGTTAGCTCAGGACTCTTTTACAAATAAGGAGTTATTGTAACAAACAAATAAGACAGAGCAACAACCATTTTAACCTTCTGACTGAAATATTTATCAAAACTTATAAATCAGAACATTCAAAGGGAATAATATCTAAAAGTATTAACAATTTGGATAGCCACTCTACTAATTATATTGAAAAACTTGATCCCAGTGGGAAACCACAAAATCACGTAATATTTGGAAAGAATTATGTTGGAAATGTATGACACGTTTTCTTATATGTAGATCTTATTTTGCTCATAATAAAAAATTCTAGAAGTGCACTATAGGCAGTACCTCAGTTTATGTTTGCAACCAAGCCTGGGTTGTATTAAAATATGTTGTAGTTAAATTACAGGAAATAAAGAAAACCAACAACGCCACCTGGGTTAAATCCAGAAAAAAATTACCCCAAATTTATTGTAAGTTAATGTAATTACTTTCAAATCATTTACAGTCCATTACATTCAGGCACGCCAGAGCCTGCCATACTAGGCACTGGGCAATGGTCACAACACTTAAAGATGTGTTGTGACTACTTGCAATGAAAGAAACAGGATCTTAGCCATCAACCAGATCTCAGAGGAGAACAAGTCTCTCATTAGCACACATGCACTGAGAAGATAAGATAAGACCACCTTATCTTATCTTATCTTATCTTAACTTATCAATGCATTGGTTTATACACCTAATATAGTGCACCAGGCCTACACGAGAGATACATAGTCATATTGGAGGGCTTGGGCACAAAGGTGGGCTCCAGGAGCTGTGGCACACAAAAAAATACAAAGTAGACAGATTATCGAAGAAAAGCATGTATTTCTACATTTTAACAACGCCTTTGACTTTAAAAGGTTTAGTTTTACTTGAGTGGCTTTAACAATAGTTCAGAAAATATAGTTTAAAAACATGTTTAAATAGTCTCTTAAGTGGAGAAAGAATTGAAATAAAACATACAACACATTCAGATATTATTTTAGCACTTCATTGTAATCAACCTTTGTGCTAAATGTTGACAGTTAAGAGAGCAGTGATGAGTATGTGGTCAAGACAGAGTAGGGTGTATTTGTAATAGAGATAATATTATCTCTCTGTAAAATGTCTGTGAGGCAGTCTAAGACAATTTGAATGTCATCAGCACAACAATCAAACAAAAACATTTTCTGTCTCAAAATGGATCCCAGGAACCGCAGATAGACGACAAAAAGAACTGGGCCTAAAATGGAACCTTGAGGTGTACCATTATTCAAATGGGAAGTTTATGGTCACAGTTTGCATGTTTTACTGTAAATGGATTGCGTTTACAATACACTTTTACCAATCAAACCAAATGCCCAGTGGGACACATCTCCATCTCGCCTGTAGAGGCGCTGTGTAGAATCAGCAATAGGAATGACTTTGAGCATCTGCCTGATCCACATCATATAAAAAAAACTTGGAGCAAGTGATTGAATTCATTATTTTGTAGAATCCATCTTGTTGGGCTCCCGCTGATTCAAACTCAGTCCGCAGAAGTGGTTGAAGGAGACAATCACATGGCATTTAGGGCCCACAGACGAGACTGGAACAGATCACAGAACAGCATTGTGGCTTGCGCGGAAGTCAAAACAACTGAACAGCCTAAAACTGAACAGCCAAACAGCCTACAGCCATACTTCAGCCTTTTTTAGGAGAAATACTGACTATTTTGTTTTTTAAAAAATTTCACAATGACACTTTGTAAATTTGTGGATGAGAATGATAACTGTGCTTTCTATCCACTGGATTTAATGTATTTTATTTTTTCTACTTCTTCTACTGTTGTGATGCTTCAACCAATCCACGTGAAGTATTTTTTTAACGTCCCAGCGGTTTTTGAGTCTCTGGTGTGAACCTGGTTACGGCTTTTACAGGTCTAACGTTTAAGCTGAAGCCCAGGCATCGTAAAACAGTCAATGAAAATTCCCAATGCTTGCTTTGAGTGCCCAGAGTAAAGACAATGTGATAAAACTCTCCACTGTTTTATAAACGCAGGCTCTGAAAAGTTTGGCATTTACGTATATATCTGTACTTGATTCTGGATGAATATATAGGATTCTTTTTCAACATTAAAGTCTGCTTACGTTTTTTTAATTTCTTTTTAATGTTTGGTTCTGTTCAGCGTTATAACATGTTATTTCTGAAAGTGTATGATATTATTTTGTGAGATCATCATTATTTATAACTAAATCAGTCTTTGACCTGCTCCTATTACTTTCACTACTTTCTGCGTGTCATTGTCATTATATTCCTATATATATATATATATATATATATATATATATATATATATATATATATATATATATAGATAGATAGATAGATAGATAGATAGATAGATAGATAGATAGATAGATAGATAGATAGATAGATAGATAGATATATATGTAGATATAAATCACTACACAGTTTGTTTTGATTCTGAGTCTTACGTGTGTCTCAGCATGGGTAACTTTCTGCTTTTGTTTCGCTCTCTCATCCGTTTGTGTTCACAAATCAAACACACTAAACCAGAGTTCAAATCGGCCCGAGACCGATCTTTCCAACCAGACCACAGTTTGCCTATTTTGCCCCGATATATGTGTAAAACTCAATTCAGAGCACCTGTGTTTTTTGGCTATTTGATGAGACAGTACTCACTGCTGCGATGAGGCAGAGAGGGGTTGAAACTGAAACCTTAGGAAGAAGGAGGAGCAATTTCATTTAATGGAAATTACATGATGGTTGAGAGGCAAAAGTCGCAGGGCTATTCCACAACACAGATTTTTTACTTTACAGATTTGTCTCTGCTGAAAAGTGAATTTGAATTCAAGTTGTTTGATTTGTTTTTTCAGGAGGAGAGTGTGGATGTGAAAGCTTTGCGGTCACGCTTCATCAACACGGCATCCAGCAGCAGTTGGGACAGTGAGTCCCCCAGGCCCTTCCTGCTCAAACCCCTCAGCTCCATCTCAGGCACTAACAACCCCCCTCTACACAGACTGTCCCCCACTACACCAGGACAAGCCAGAACCTTGCCCCCTACGGCCCCCGCCCCCCTTGTGGATACCAATAAAGTCCGGCAAACCGGAGAGCTGCTGCAGAATATGATGCTGCGGCACCAGAAGCCTCCAGGACCTGGACTGTCCCCTGTCCCCGCCCTGTCTTCAGGGCTAATTTCACCCTCCTCCTCTGCATCTCTCACCCCTGCCCCGCCCATGCTCCCTATGGGTACCCCTGTCAGACCTCTGCCCAGACCCAGGAACATTGACAACGTGGCCCCACTCCGGAGACCCCTGCCTGCAGGGGCACCCACACCCCCCAAACCCAAACGACCTGCACATGTGAACCTGGATCAGTGGAGGGTCTCAAAAGAAGCAACACCTAGAGCAGTCCCCGCACCTCCAGGTCCCAGGTGCACCTCAGGTCAGTGTCATGACTATTATTCAACCAAGAGGTCTGAGTACATCAGTGTTTCCCAATCATAAATCTATATATATATAGATAGATAGATAGATATAGATATATATACATTTTGTCTTCTTGTCCTTAGCCGTGGGCCCTCCCAGACCTCCACAGAGGGACATCAAACCAGGGCGACTCCCCAGGCAAACCATTCTGTGAGTGTCTCCTACGACCTGTCCCTGTCCTGTCTCCTCTGGACAGGAGGACATTCAACTCTGTCTCCTGTAAACACAGGAACATTCTACTCTGTCTCCTAACAGGGACATTCATGGGGATATTCAGGTTTGTTCTGTTCATAGGGACATAGATGAGGATCAGGAGACATATGATGACATTGGGAGCTTGGAGAAGAACGGTAAGGGTCTAAACACACTGCTTGCATTAGTGATTGTGCGAGTTAACACAAGGACAACCACAGTGGCAGCTTGAGCTGGACGAACACTGGCTTTGTGTTTTTCACTGGGAAAGCTGTTCAAACTTGACTGTGTGTGTAAAGAGACTTGCAACAGGTCTACAGTGAAACTAACTCAGAATATTGCTCTTGAAATGCTTTTGCTGATGGTAATTGCACAATACAAAATTATCTGCGACCCAGAAAGCTTTTTTCCATAGAGCGCAATGAAATGAAAAACTGCTCATGTTCGGCTGACAGGTTGCCTACAGCTTTCAGAAATGTTGGCTATAGCTGAAGCGAACTGCAAACGACCTCTGAAAGTTGCCATGGTGACAGGAATGCGAGACATAAAGTTGTACCATTGTACCACTCCACCCAGGAGATTTATGACATCTCTGGCTCTAGCAGAGGCGTCACGCGTTGAACAATGGAAAAAACTTTTTCCCATGGAATGACTGCTTTTGGATTAAATTTAACTCTTTGAGCCATTTTCTCTCCCAAGATAAAAGCTAAAATGCTGAACAATCATCTGATTGTTCACTAATCAGAATCAGAATCAGAAAAGGTTTATTTCTATTGTCAATGAACAAAATTCACAACATGGGAACTTGATTTGGTGATTTGGTGCAACATACAACAATGAACAAAATGAAAACAACATATATGAAATCAAAAAGGGAATGCATTAAAGAAAACAATTTAAATTTACTGAAGGATAAAATGAAAATAGGATTACTATATACACAAACCTTTACAGTTTAATTTACAGATGTAGTGCAGAAAGTGAACGGTGCAGTGAGTGATTGATTAAATTGTAGTTAGAGTGGCAGGAAGTGTTCATGAGTCCAACGGCAGAGGGAAAGAAACTATTCTTGTGGAGGGAGGTTCTTGTCCGTAGCCTCCTGCCTGAGGGGAGTGGTTCATATAGTCCGTGTCCAGGGTGAGAAGGGTCAGCTGTGATCCGACTTGATCGTCCCAGAGTCCTGGAGACGTACAGGTCCTGCAGCGATGGAAGTCTGCAGCCGATCACCTTCTCAGCAGAGCGCACAATGCGCTGTAGTCTCTGTTTGTCCCTGGCTGTGGCCACACGGTGATGGAGGAGGTGAGGATGGACTCAATAATGGCCGTGTAAAACTGCACCATCTGCGCTGGCAGCTTGGATTTCCTCAGCTGCCGCAGGAAGTACATCCTCTGCTGGGCCTTCTTGATGACGGAGTTGATGGTGGGCTCCCACTTAAGGTCCTGGGTGATAGTGGTGTCTTGTGAACATTTAACCCGTGGCCTAATGTTCAGACAATGGCTATAGCAGATATGACTGAGGTATGACTCAGCATGCGTGCTGATTGGTTTAAAAATGGAGCCAACCCCCGCAGTGGTCAGTCAGAGAGAGAGAAAGCCCAACTCATTTCCATCACAAGAGGTCCGGGATGCTGGATCTCGAAAAGAGAAAGGGCTCATCTCTGGCCTAGCGATGCTAAACTAACCAACGGAAGAAAGAACATTCCAGAGAGAGACTGACTAACTTTATTCTCTCCCATAAGAATTCTGTGCCCTTTTTTGGACATGATTTTTGCTTTAAATTGTAACATGCCAACTCAAGCAAAGGGCCTTTTGGCAACTTTTCAAGTCTACAACAAACTTGGATCCAGGACAATGGAATTGGCTTCATCTGTGACTCAGTGCAACTGCCTTTTTGAGGAACGTCTTGGAGCCAAGGAAAATGCAGATCAAGTGGACCTGATCCCACGCTTCTTCAGGCTGACACCATTAGAGCCAGAGCTCCAGAGTGACCGAGCTCCCCAGCGTGACCCCAAGCTGAACCCCAGAGGCATCAGGTCTCTCAACATGGACACACAGGCCCTCTGGATCACAGGTCCTGATTCTGGTCGTATGACACATTTTCACAGTTTGGCTGATGAGATCATCTTAGTATTAACATTAACTCACAGAACACTCTAGAACAATCATATCCAGTGTCTCCATCAGTTATCGATCCATTTGCATATTCCAGGTTCATATTTATCTGTTTAATTATTTGGTCATAAATCTACATAAACCACATTTGGTAAAGTGTTCATTCATTCAAACGGGTGAATGTCATAGTTACGTTCTCACCAACCTTCAGAATAACGAGCAAAATTAATTTTTAATAAATTAATTAATTTAGATATTTGATTTTAGAGTTGTTTAAAACAGGATAGTGCAAATAAAAATATGCATAAACATACCCAGGTGTGTCATTTTTGAAATCTTGATCCAATTCTTTAATCGATATCAACTTTGAATGTCACCCTCTTTTATAAGTGTGAGGACATCCATAACACTACAGTACTTACAATTTTTACGTATTTTCGGGTCATTAACTTTTTCTCAGGTTAAAATGTTTCAGTTGTCTTTAAAATGCATTTTAAGGCGTAAGCTTCGGCTATGCTCTACCGTGCCGCTCTAGCCCAGTTCTTGTGCTGATTAGTCAGAACCGTAACTGTCCAGACCAATCTGCACGTGTCGTGATGTGAACGAGCCGAAGTGCCAGGAACGAGCCGCAGGCTTAAAACTAACATAAATATGACAGAACAAATCATGGAACTATTGGCCATAATGGATCTGAGTGCCATAGATCTACAACTCAGAAGCGTTGTCTTGAACTGTTTATGCCGGAAAAACTAAAGGACCAAAGAAATGCTACGGAAGGTAAGCAAGGAAATGGACTGTATTGCCAGCCAGGAATAATATAATTGACGTTTACGTTTATTGTGCATCAGTGTTGTTACCTGTATTACTCATGGTATGTAGACACACAAATGATCCAAGTAGCCTTACTACTTTTGATGACTTTTAGCATGTTTTGAAAAAGTTTACAAGCTAGTGAACCGGCTTGAATTTATGATTACGCAATGACAGCTGGCTCACTCCTTGCTCCACGCGCAACATGGATCTACTAAAATAATGCTTTTTATCGGGTCATTCACTTTTTTCTTTTTCAAAATCCTTCCGTTTTCTTAAAACCATTTTAAAAAATATTTCACTTAAGCTTGCACTGGCCTCTGCCGCAGCTCTAGTAACTCTTGCTCTGATTGGTCAGAGCGATCACAAGGTCGCCTTCATGACTTCCGGGCCACGGTGTACTAGCTGAGGGCTTTGGCCATGGCCATTAGCAGCACCAGCATAACAACAGTAACGTTTATCAGGCTCTCAAAGTTTCCGTACATAGGCGTAAAGACTGACTCAAAAGTGTTGCCGTCATCGTTCATGAGTTGACTAGTGATGCACTCTTGTTTATGGGATCTGCGTAAAACTATATTCAAACTCTGAGGGAACCCTAATCTGCGGCAGTGATTGGAGCCTTGATGTTCAGCCAACATTAGACATACAGTATCAAACTCAAAAAGCACTGGAAAAACAATGAATAAGACATTCTTCAATTTTATGAAAAATAAAGGGCTAATTGATATCTGGGGAGTGCCAAAAATATAGACAGAAAATGAATAATCTGCAGGACAAACTAAAACGCCAAGAAAAAGAACCCTCAAGTGCTACAGAAAATTAAACTATAAGAGGTAACAAAAATAATGCTCTGTACAAGACAATGACATTATGAGAATGGATTTACTAGCTTAGAAATGAAAGAGCAATTTTTTTAAAATATGAGAGATAATGTAATTTTAACCACACAAAACCAAAAACAAATTCATTTGAATCTTTCAACAAAATGTTTCTCTATAATTTCAGGCAATAAAGAAGATTAAATTGTTTTCTGGATAAATTCAGTTTACCCATCAGGACTGGAGAGCAAAATAATTTGAAAAAAGCTGAAATAACAGTTATGAAAATACAGGGTGCTATCAAAAGATTAAAGAACAATAAGTCTTCGGTGAGTGATGGGTTCAGCTCAGAGTGGTATAAAGCTTTAAAAGAAAACTTAAACTGAGGACATGGGGGGTTGCGAGTCAAATAGAGAATTTTTTTTCAAAATTGGCACATAGTCAAAGTGATGCGACTGGGTTACACCTGAGTTATCCTGGAAGTCTAGTGCAATGTTTTTAAAAGATACCAAAAATGTTCCATCGTGCACCTTTAACATACCTCACTAGGGAAAAGGGAGTGGGTGAAACATTCTTCATGAGGGACTGTTTTGTGTAATTTTGTTCTCCCACTCCTCAGACTCCTGGAGAGAGCCCAGGCCACAGAGTAAAGCCGAGGTAAGTAGAAAACCTTCCTGTACATGGCTGCAGAGCAAGACCAGGACACCTCTCAGACAAACAGCTGTAAAATGTTCTAGTGTAGGGCTGAGGCACATACATGTTATACTGAATGACCACTCATATCAGAGCACATCGGAAAACAAACGTTGAAAGTTTCCACTGATATAAATGTTAGTGTTATGATTATTGTGAGAAAGAAAGATCATGATTTAATTAATGATTATTCACGATTACTGACACTGTGACCAACTAACAAAGAAATGTTTTAATAATCTAATAGATGACCTGGGGACCAAATGCGGCCCTCAGACCATTTTCTGTGAACCTTCTTGATAAACTTCTATTACCAAAATATTATAAGCAGTATTTTTTTATTGTAAGTTTAGAAACCCTTCACCATAAAACCTCAGTGACATGCATTTGGTGTGACTTATATTTGGGTTCCAAGCCTGAATAGATGCAAGGTAGCTCAGTCAAACTTCTATCAAATTATATATTTGAATTATTCACTTCATTGTTAATGTGATCTTGGAGTAGATTAAATTGAAATGTGCAAGATTATGATTCTTTAATAGTATTATATATTATACAATTAAAGGAAGAGTATGTACTTTTTTATTTCAAATCTCATTCATTTCCCTCTCTGTGTCCCAAAATGCTGATCCTTGCTCATTTTCCGTTACAAAAACATGAATATGATAGACAAGTTGTTCTTGTAATTTGACGTTTTGGTTCAAGAGGATTGATACAAGGATTCTACAATCAGAAAGCAGAATGAGCCTGACATGAGGCTCTCATGCCAATTTCAAAGCTGAAATCCAGTGTGAGCTGAACCAATCATGAATTAGTGCCAGTGCAGCCTCTGTAGTTCAGTAACCCTGGAATTTAGGAGAAGGACCTGAACATGAGCCGCACACTTAGAAGGAGAAAAACATGGATGTGTCTAGTCCCTATTCAAAAACAATAGATAGCAGATTTCCTAAAGATTTAATTGGACCTCATGTGTTAACACTGACACACTTGATGGTTGACGTTTTTGCTTACAGGATGATGATGATGATGATGATGATGATATCTACGAGGACATTGATGCGTGAGTATACAACAGTCTATTATGGGCTCAATAACAGACATTTATAACTCTATAGTCAGAGCTTTGTTACTTCCTTGAGACTTGTACAGCTGCAGTAAACCACAGCAATGCCGTAAAGAGGCTGCGAGAGATACTGCAAACGGAAACAAAGTAAAACTAATTCTACTAACATTAGTCTAAATTATATGCCAGATGTATTTGCAGAAGTAGTTGTATGAATCAGTTTGTTTCGTTTTTTAAAAGTAGATAAAATATGATGATACAAGTTGATATCCAAAATCAACTTGTAGGTTAAAATGTGTATTTAGAGGGATTCATGCATGTTTGAATAATGTTTATTCTCCTGCAGGCAAGATACCATTGCTCCAACAGCAAATGTAATGAAAATAAAAACAACATATACTATACATAAGTATAGTATATGTATAAGTATATACATAATATAAGTATCCACAGCCTTTGCTCAATACTTTGGCGATGCACCTAATGCAATTATTACAGCCTCAACTCTTTTTGAGTACAATACTACAAGTTTGGCACACCTACTCTGAATTTATGGGCAGTTTCTTCTTGCAGAACCTCCCAACCCCAACAAGTTTGGTTGGTGAGCATCGATTCACAGCCATTTTTAGATCTCTCCAGAGATGTTCAATTGGGTTCAAGTCTGGGCTCTGGCTGGGCCACTCAAGGACATTCACAGAGTTGTTCTGTACCATTCCTTTTTTATCCTGGCTGTATTCTTGGGTCATTGGAAGATGAAACTTCGGATTGTAAAACCAGGACGTGACGCGGGGAACAAGATGGCTGCTTAGACCTCCGGCTTAATGCCATTGCAAACAGAAAGGAAAGTATCACTAACAAAGCTATATTTGACATGCTCCAAAATATGTCAGTGGATCTGGAGGACTTAAAAACTATTAAGAAGACTCCAGTTCATTACAACATCACTGGGGATCTCTGCAGCTGCCCCTCAGGGCTTCGAAATAAAGCAAGCTTTTTTTTTTTTTTTCTTTTTCTTTTTACTGTGTCCTGGTTCTATTACATTATAGTCCTGTGATTTTTGTGTTTTGCCCAACGAGAGAATTTTGTAGCAAGAGCAGATTAGCAAATCAGATAATAATCTGATCATTTTAATATGGTTATGGTTATGGTTAAATGGCACCTGAAAAAGTAAGACTAGCATCCTTTAACATTAATTGCACACTGAGCCCAATCAAAAGATACTAACAAAGATGAGAAAAAGAAAAAATAGATATTATATACCTACAAGAAACCCATTTAAATACTTAGAACATAAAAAATTAACTAGAACCGGTTAAAATAAACTTTACTATTCCTCATACAAGGGCAAATACTGTATAAGAGGAGCTATATTGATCTTAAGCAGAAAAACCTTTGAACCAAAATTTTGAACACAAAGATATAGATGGCAGATTTGTATTGGTCGAAGAAAATATTAATGGAGGTATGTTTACTTTGATAAAAGTATATGCTCCACCAGGAAGTGATCTAACTTTCCACACTAAAGTTATAGATCTAATAACTCTGAGGGAACCCTTGTTTCAAACTCATAAAGTACTGATAAATCTCTAAATAATAAAGTCTACAAAATAATACATAACATAGGGCTAATTATATTTCGAGAGAGACGAATCCTCATGTCCGCCAATATACACACTTCCCTTATCCACATAAGATATATACTAGAATAGACCATTTTTTTCTTTTTCAATAAAAATCACTCAGGTGCAAACCAACCTGACATGGTGGTGGTGGATAAACAGCAGAGGAAAGCCACTGTGGTTGACGTGGCGATACCAAGTTATGGCGTCATCAGGAAAAAGGAACAAGAGAAACTGGAGAAATACCAAGGGCTCAGAGAAGAGCTGGAGAAGGTGTGGAAGGTGAAGGTGAAAGTGGTGCCCGTGGTCATCGGAGCACTCGGGGCAGTGACCCCCAAACTGGAGGAGATGGGCTACAGCAGATCGCTGGAAAAACATCAGACATCTCAGTCCAGAAAAGTGCAGTACTAGGAACAGGAAAGATACTGCGCAGAACCCTAGACCATATAATATATATATATATATATATATATATATATATGTATATTTCATTATGGAGTATTGTCTGTAGAATTTTTAGGCATATTGCTTGATCCATAACAAGTGAAATGCCAAAAAATACTTTCCTGATGCACTGTACATAGGCTTTTTTAGCGTTGAGAAGACATTTTGGCACAACTTTACTCCATAAAGGGGAAGCGGAAAACAGTAAAAAACAGCGCAGTTTCTCAACCTGGAAGTTGTTGTTGTTGTTGTTGTTGTTGTGTTACTGCGGTTGGCAGCCAACTGAAAAGGTGCATTTACCGCCACCTACTGTGTAGTTGTACGTCTTCAAAATATGTGTTTAAGCTATATAAAAAAAAAGGAGAGAGCGAAAGAGAGAATCAGAATCAGAATCAGAAAGAGTTTATTGCCATTGTCAATGAACAAAATTCAAAAACGTAGGAACTTGTCTCAGCCTTAAGGTGCAACATAAAACACTGAGTAATAATAAAACAACATATATTCAATCAAAAAAGGGCATGCATTAGGAAACAATTTAAAATTACTATTACAATAAAAATAAAAATAGGCATTTCTATGTACACAAGTTTACAGTTATGTTAAAGTTATAGTGCAGAAAGTGACAGTGCAGTGAGTGATGAATATTGCAGTTAAAGTGACAGGTGTTTTCAAGTGTTCATGAGTCCAACAGCAGAGGGAAAGAAACATATTCTTGTGGCGGGAGTTCTGGTCCGGATGGACCGTAGCCTCCTGCCTGAGGGGAGTGGTTCAAACAGACCATGTCCAGGGTGAGAAGGGTCAACTGTGATCCGACCTGCTCGTCCCAGAGCCCTGGAGACGTACAGGTCCTGCAGAGATGGAAGTCTGCAGCCGATCACCTTCTCAGCAGAGCGCACAATGCGCTGTAGTCTCTGTTTGTCCCTGGCTGTGGCTCCAGCGTACCACACCTGATGGAGGAGGTGAGGATGGACTCATGATGGCCGTGTAGTAACTGCACCATCATCTGCGCTGGCAGCTTGGCTTTCCTCAGCTGCCGCAGAAAGTACATCCTCTGCTGGGCCTTCTTGATGAGGGAGCTGATGGAGGGCTCCCACTTGAGGTCCTGGGTGATGGTGGTGCCCAGGAAGCGGAAGGAGTCCACGGTGGTGATGGGGGAGTCTGTCATGATGAGGGGGGCTGGGGGGCTGTGGCTTTCTGAAGTCCACGATCATCTCCACTGTCTTCTGGGTGTTGAACTCCAGATTGTTACCGCCGCACCAGGACACCAGCCGGTCAACCTCCCTCCTGTAGACGGACTCATCCCGTCCGAGATGAGCCCGATGAGGGTGGTGTCGTCCGCAAACTTGATGATTTTTACGGAGTCGTGGCTGGAGGTGCAGCAGTTTGTGTACAGGGAGAAGAGCAGAGGAGAAAGTACACAGCCCTGTGGAGCGCCTGTGCTGATAGTCCGAGTGTCTGAGACATTCTTCCCCAGCCGCACGCACTGCCTCCGATCCGTCAGGAAGTCCAGTGATCCACCTGCAGGTGGAGTCAGGCACGTTGAGCTGGGAGAGCTTGTCCTGGAGCAGAGCAGGGAGGATGGTGTTGAACGCAGAGCTGAAGTCCACAAACAGGATCCTGGCGTAGGTTCCCGGGGAGTCCAGATGCTGCAGGATGAAGTGGAGTGCCAGGTTGATGGTGTCGTCCACAGACCTGTTGGCTCTGTAGGCGAACTGCAGGGGGTCCAGCAGGGAGAGGAGGTGAAGGACTTGAGGTGGGGCAGACCAGGCGTTCAAATGACTTTCATGACTACAGACGTCAGCGCCACAGGCCTGTAGTCATTAAGTCCAGTGATCCGGGGCTTCTTGGGACAGGGACAATGATGGCAGACTTGAAGCAGGCTGGGGACATGGCATGACCCCAGGGAGGTGTTAAAAATGTCTGTGAAGACGGGGGTTAACTCTCGTGCGCAATGTCTTAATGTAGCGGCAGAGACGCCGTCTGGTCCAGCAGCTTTTCGGGGTTGGATTTTCCGAAATAGCCTGTGAACATCCTGTTCCTGAACTGAGAAGTGGTGGGAGAGGTGGGGGTGACCAGGTTTGGGTTGGCGGAGGTGGCCACCGTGGGGGAGGGGTGGTCACATCAAACCTGGAGTAGAAGGTGTTAAGTTGCTCAGCCAGTTTTCGATTGTCTCTGCAGCAGGGGGGGCTCGGGCTTGTGGTTGGTGAGGAGCCGGAGCGCCCCTCCACACGGAGGCGGGGTTGTTGTCAGAGAACTGCTGCTTCAGACGCGTTATTGTACTGTGATCTCGCTCGAGAAACCTCTTTGCTAAATCCATACTTTGCGTCTTTGTAGCGCCCCTGTCACCAGCCCTGTGCGCGCTGCCTCCTTCTGCTGCCTTAACTGCCTCAGTTTTGGAGTGAACCAGGGTTTGTCATTGGTTGAAAGTGACTTTGGTTTGTGTTGGTATGATGCTGTCCTCACAGAATCGAATGTCGTATGACGTCACAGTGTCCGTGTACTCATCCGAAACTATCCTGTGGCAGCTCTGAAGACCTCCCAGTCTGTAATGTCCAAACACGCCACGTAGCTCCTCCACTGCCTCATTGTAGTCCACTTCTTAGAGGTCCTCACTGCAGGTTTTGAGAGCTTCAGCCTCTGCCTGTACGTGGGGATCAGGTGAACCATGGCTTGTGATCGGAGAAGCCGAGAGCAGCGCGAGCCACGCGCGGAAGGCGTTACTGACTGTTGTTTGTAACAGTGAATCCAGCGTGTTCTGCTCTCTGGTCAGGGACTTTAATAAACTGTCTGCTATTTTGTAGTAGTTCGTGGCTGAGATTCCCTTGTTAAAATCACCCAGGATAATACACAAGGAGTCCGGGAAGGTCCGCTCCACACTCAGAATCTGGTCCGCGAGCGCGGCGCTGTGCCACGTGCACGTTTGCGCTCGGCGGATGTAAACAACAGCCAGAATGAATGAGGCGAACTCACGTGGCGAGTAGAATGGTTTGCAGTTAATGAAAAGATATTCCAGATCAGGAGAGCAGTGTTTGGAGATCACGGTCACATCTGAAGAACCACGGCGTTGTTGATGTAAAAACAGACTCCTCCGCCGCGTGTTTTACCCCCGGAGAGACCATTATGACGATCCGCACGAAAGAGGCAAAACCCCTCGAGCTGCACGGCGCCGTCCGGGATCGGCTCACTGAAGCCACGTCTCCGTGAAGCACAAAACAGGAGATGAAGAAAAGTCTCTGTTTCGTCTCATCAGCAGCGCCCAGTTCGTCCATTTTGTTGGAGAGTGAGCGGACGTTGGAGAGGAAAATCCCAGGTAAGGGCGTCCGAGTGCCCCGTCTCCTGAGCCGTACGAGGACCCCCGCACGTTTTTCCTCGCGCCTGCGGCGTCCTCACTCTTTTTAGCCAAAAAGAAGGGCTAATTCAAGCAGCAGAAACTAAAAAAAACTGGAACTAGGTCCGTAGGTTTGTTTGTGCGGAAAGGACAAGAGCTCTTCACGGGTGTAAGAGCACGCAGACACACAATTTACAAACATAATCAGACATAACAAAGAGCACAGAAAGGCCAGGGCATCCGTCTGCGGCGCCATCTTGGATGATTTTGCTCAAATAATCACTTGAGGATTATGTATTTCTGTATGTCCATGTCTTTGTGTTACCCCTACGATTAGCTGGCCCCTGTCCAGGGTGTACACCACCTTAGGGCCAAAGGCACTGGGATAGGCTCCAGTCACCCGCAACCCGGAACAAGCGGTAGAAAATGACTGAATTTCATCCTTTTTGTTATAATTTGGTGCACTATTTTAAGTCAACTTAAACATACTGCTTTTGCCCGTGGGCGGCACCTGGTGCAGCTAAGCCTATTTCAGTTTTCTAGAAACGCTTCTGTGATTGAGAGGATGTGGATTATGTGACTGTGACTGTGGCAAGGTGGTTAGAGGTTAGTCCCCTCTTCAGAGAGGAGGTTGTGAGTCACAACAGGTCTGCATATTAACGTGGGTCCTTTCCTCTTCCAAAATAAGGACAAAATAACATGTAATACCAGATATGTTCCATGTTGTTCTTGAATTGCAGGAATCAAAAGGAGCAGATCCAGGTGATCGCAGAGAATCTCAAAGTGGAGACATCTGAAGTGAAACCAAACAAGAAGGAACTGAAAAGGCAGCAGGAGCAGGAGAAGAAGGGGCAGCAGGAGAGGCAGAGGCGAGAGGAGCAGCTTCGCAAGAACTTCCAGGTAACAAAACACATCTTAAGCCAGGGGTGTCCAAACTATGGCCAGGGGGCCAAATGCGGCCTTCAGACCAATTTTGGTTGGCCCTCAAGCGTCCTGCTAAATTGACCCAAACAACAAAAGTTGTAATTTTTACTGTAAAATTGGAAACATTCAAACAGTTTGATGTCATACCAACCTAATATTAACATTCCAAGTCTTATTAAAGGTGTGGCAGCCCATCGAAACTATGTCAAATCCATAATTTTGAATAATTCACTTTTGTCGTGTTGTTTGTGGCCCTCTGCTCTGAATAAATTTCAAAAGGCGGCCCTCTGTGTAAAAGGTTTGGACACCCCTGTCTTAAGCAATGTAATTTGTAATGTTCTATTTTGAGCTTTCAAAAACCCATCTACACCAAGGCCATTTTTGACATTCCCTTGAACAGAAAATGCTTATTTATTGTTTTTTTTTTTGTTTGTTTGTTTGTTTGAGTGGATATATAGTGTGTTTATTAGCATGTGTAGAATCAAAGTTTTCATCAGAAAAGCTACAGTTTGACAAGTGGTTAACATTTGAATGGCATTAAGGAAGAGCCCCACCCTGGAGCCAGCTGGGGGTGGGTGCAATAAGGTCAGGTGAGCTTTGGGTGAAGTGCCGAGATGGCCGTCTCTGGTGTTGGGCCATGAAACGTCACTTCACTAACAGGGAAGGAGCCCAAGCTTGTGCTGGGGTTCGAGCGTTACAGGCTGGATATAGTCAGCCTCACCTCCACGAACAGCTTAGGCTCTGGAATCAGTATCGAGTATGAGAAAGAGAGGCTGGGCTCTCCATTTCTCCAGCATTGCCCACAAGGAGAGGCAAGTGCGCCAGGATGGGGCTCATAGCGTTCTCCCCAAACTCAGCATGAGCGGTGTTCCGTTATTAAACTTCTGTGCTAATCACAAAACAAAAACCATGATCGAGTGCTCGGGTCCACAAGTGCTTGTGGCACCAGGACACCTTAGATCCTTGGTCAACTTTGTTGTCATGTCATTGAACCTTTGGCCTTGTGTCTTGGATACCTGTAGAGCACCACCTGGTGGTGAGTGGGATACGCTGGCAGAGGCGGAAACCTAACATACTTGGCAGACCAAGCGTGTCATGTGTTCTATTGAACCCACCAGAAAGTCTTTTATACCAGCAGCTGCGCATTTTTATAATGGGCACTTTGTCTGTAACTGTGCATTTGTGCATTGAAGTTACATGGGTCTGTAGCAGATTTTTCCAGCATGATGTTGGAGTAATCAAATCACATCGCTTCATCTCACTGCCGAATTTGCCTTAAAAATCTCTATTTCACTCGCAAGAAAAATAAAATAAGGAGCAAGAGGATTTGAGAGACAACTAGTCAGAAAATTACATTTGGCTTGGAGAAACAGGACTTTTATAGTTATTTACAAATAAGGAGTTATTGTAACCAAGAAATTAAACAAACTAATGACCATTACAACCCTCTGACCGATTTTTTTTAATCCGAAGACCGAGAAGCCCCAGATTGCCTCTTTTATCATAATTCTCCAGGTCATCCACATGATCAGTAAGGATGTTAATCTAGTTTGTTGGTTCTGTCTCATTAGCCTGCAGGGAAGAGGCTAATGAGCCTCTTTCCAATCAGAGATTTAATAATAATAATAATAATAATACATTTTATTTAAAAGCGCCTTTCAGAACACCCAAGGACACTGTACAAGAGAATAAAACAACAGAATAAAACAACAGAATAAAACCCACAGTACAGAACTGGGAATGATGGTGTTGGAAGTGACTGAGTTTATGTGGTGTTGGAGTGACTGAGTTGTGTGGTGTAGGATTGTCTGAACAGGTGAGTTTTGAGTCTGGATTTGAAAAGTGGAAGGGTGTCTATGTTGCGGAGGTCAGGAGGGAGAGAGTTCCAGAGCTGAGGAGCAGAGCGGCTGAAGGCTCTGCCCCCCATTGAAATAAGACGGAAAGAGGGGACAGAGAGCTGGAGAGAGGAGGAGGACCTGAGGGAGTGAGAGGAGTGGAGATGTGGAGGAGGTCAGAGATGTACGGTGGAGCCAGGTTATGGAGAGCTTTGAAAGTATTTAGGATAATTTTGAAGTGAATCCGTTTGTTTTATGGGGAGCCAGTGAAGTTGTTGAAGGATGGGGTGATGTGATGGCGGGAGGGCGTCCTGGTGATAATGCGGGCTGCAGAGTTTTGGAGAAGCTGCAGTTTCTGGAGGGATTTATTGGGAGACCAAAGAGGAGAGAGTTACAATAATCGATCCGGGAGGTGACTAGACTATGGACAAGTATGGCTGTGGTGTGAGGAGTGAGAGAAGGACGGAGACGAGAGATGTTGCGAAGGTGGAAGTAGGCAGAACGAGTGATGTTGTTGATGTGGGAGTGGAAAGAAAGGGTGCTGTCGAGGATGACACCCAGAACTCTTGACTTGAGGGAGGGGAGGACAGTGGAGTCATTGATAGAAATTGTGAAACTGTTTGATTTTGAGAGAGTGGAAGGGGTGTCTACCAGTAGGACTTCGGTTTTAGAGCTGTTGAGTTTGAGGAGATTTGAAGAGAACCAGGAATTGATTTCCTGCAGACAGAGGGTAAGAGAGGCTGGTGGAAGTGATGCAGTGGGTTTAGAGGAGAGGTAGAGCTGGGTGTCATCCGCGTAGCAATGGAAATGAATGTTGTGTTTACGGAAGATGGAACCAAGAGGGAGAATGTAGATGATGAAAAGAAGGGGACCCAGGACAGAGCCCTGGGGCACACCAGCTGGGACAGGGAAGGGGTTGGATTGGTGGGATTTCAGTTGTATGAATTGACTGCGATCGGAGAGAGAGGAAGTGAACCAAGAGAGAGGAATGTGGGAGATGCCAATAGATTTAAGCCTATGGATGAGAGTGCTGTGTGAGATGGTGTCAAATGCTGCTGTTAGATCGAGGAGGATGAGAATAGATAGTAAATTAGAGTCAGAAGCTATGAGGAGATCATTTGTGATTTTAAGAAGTGCAGTTTCAGTGCTGTGAAGTGGACGGAAACCAGATTGAAAATGTTCATAGAGACTGTTTAAAATGAAGATGGGTGAAGTTGAGAGGCGACTACTTTTTCAAGAATTTTGGATATAAAAGGTAAATTAGAGATGGGGCGCAGATTTATTGAAGTTGTTGGGATCTAATCCAGGTTTTTTCAGAATAGGGGTAACAGAGGCAGTTTTGAGTGATAATGGAACAGTTCCGGAGGTCAAGGATGAGTGGATGATATTAGAAATGAAGGGGGCAAGCGAAGGTAGGCAAGATTTGACGAGAGCTGTGGGGAGAGGGTCAAGGTGACAGGTGGAAGGTTTGGAGTTCAAAATGAATTCAGAGATTGTTTGGACAGAGGGAAGGGAGAAGCTAGAAAATGGTGTAACATGAGAGAGGGGGGAAGAGATGTCCACTCCAGGAACTGCAGCTTGGCTTGTTAGGTTGTGATGGATGGTAGTCACCTTGGAAACAAAGAAGGACATGAGGGAGTTACAGAAGTCAGGTGAATGCAGATGGTTGGGGAGCGAAGTCAGGGGTTTTGTTATGTTTGAGAGGAGGGAGAAGAGAGTCTTAGAGTTGTGTTTGATTCGAGTGGATCAGACCAGAATAGTAGGAGGATTTGGCAGCAGATATAGTGTCCTTATAGAGCTGAATGTGGTTGTTGTACATGTCCTTGTGTATGGTGAGTCCAGTTTTGTTTTGTAAGCGTTCCAGTTGTCGTCCTTTGGCTTTGAGTAGTCGGAGTGTGGGTGTAAACCAGGGTGCAGAGCGGGAGAAGGAAACAGGTCGGGTTTTTTAGTGGAGCGTGGGAGTTGAGAAGGGTACGGAGGTTGTTATTATAGAGAGAGACTAGGTCGTCAGTTGGGGTGTTCGCGACTGTACTGGGGAAGTTATTAATGTCAGATGAAAATGTGTTGATGTTGATGTCCTTGATTTTGCGAAAAATGATATGTGTGCGAGGAAGGAAGAGTTTGGATAATGACAGATTTATGTTGAAGTGATAAGCATATGGTCAGTGAAGGGGAGAGTGTGAGGTTTGCATTGAAATGGAGTTACAACCAGAACAGCATACTAGATCCAGAATATGACCTTTGCAGTGGGTAGGAAAGTGAATGTACTGTTGAAAACCAAAACTATCAAGACAGGATAAAAAATCTTTGGGGAGAGTGTTAGTAGAGACGTCCACGTGAATATTCAGGTCGCCAAGGATAACAGTATTTTCGGATAATGCAGAGAGATGGGTGAGGAGATGAGAGAAGTAATTCAGAAAGTCCTTATTATATTTGGGTGGACGGCAGATGGTAGTGACAGTCGTGGGGGTGGGTCCTGGGAGAAGAGAGGTAGAGTACTCGAAGGAGGGGAAGGACGGTCCAGACACCGGTAGAACTTTGCAGGTCTCGCGTGTGAAACAACGCGAGACCTCCGCCCCGTCAACCCAGGCGAGGCTGGCAGGTGTAAACAAATCCCGAGCGGACTCGTTGAGTGCGGCAAAATCACCGGGCCGCTGCCAAGTCTCCACTAGGCACAGAAAGTCAAGCCCGCGGTCGACGAGGAGGTCCCGGATCATCTGCGCCTTGCCGTTTTGTGAGCGGACATTTCAGGAGACCGAAGCGGACAGAGGTGGAGTTGGTGGAGCGAGCCGGTGGAGCCGAGCGGGAGAGGCTGGAGAACACACCGTGGTCAACTTCCCGACCAGGATTATGGGAGCGACGGCGAGTTGTTGATTTCCTTTTCAGCGCATGTCGCCAGTTAGCCTTTAGCATTTTGGACACTGCGGCCCGGAAGTTACGTAGGCTCGCATACCATGTGATCACTCTGACCAATCACAACCAGTGCGAGAGATCCTAGAGCTGCCCAGTGGCCAATGCGAGATAAACGGGAATATTCAAAAACTGGTTTTAAGAAAAAAAGTGAATGACCCGATAAAAGGCGTTATTTTAGAATCTCCATGATGCGCACGGAGGAGTGAGCCCGCTGTCACTGCGTAATCATAAAATCAAGCCGGTTCACCCATGGATCTATTAAAATATCGGGTTTACCTTAAAGTCTAGCTCCGGGTCTGGCCTAATGCTGTTGTGCTCACGGCCCTCAGATCCACTGCCCTCGGATCCACGGCCGTCAGATCCACTGCCCTCGGATCCACTGCCCTCAGATCCATGGTGTTTATTTATTTATTTATTTATTTTAATCTGCCAAGGTGAACTCATAATATAAATGGATACATTTAAAATGTTTCTGTCCATATTATTTTATGTCAATATAATTTTATGTCCATATAATAGTAAATAAGTGTGAGTGTTGTTATTATTATTAAGATTATTAAGAGTTATTTCTAAGTAATCTGTTTTTATTATTATACTTCTGTGCCTAATCTGTGTTAAAACCTCAAAACAACTGCCCAAAATAGTCCTGTATAGTTTAAACCAGCTGCCCTGCCTGTGTTAGCGCTGGTCAACTGTGCACTGGTACAGCCCAATATGGGCAAGATGCCTTGTGGGGCGCCAGAACCCGAGGTCTTTAACAGCGTCCACTGGCGAGGGGAAGGAGCAGATGAGAATGGGGCCTCTAAACAAAAAGGGTGACTTGTAGGGAGTTATAGAAGGGGGTCCCAATTTTTGGGAAAATGAAAGGACAAATATGATACTTTATTGTTATTAGCCTTCTCACGCTAAAGAAAGACTTCCAAATGGTTTGTCCCATGCGAAGAATTGACCAGGATTCATCAAACTAGCATAAATAAAGCTAAATGCAACTCCAGGTGGCTGTAGTTTGAGTGCCCCACTTTTAGAATTAGAAGCCTATAGTTTAATGTTACATGTAATTTTGAGTAATCTTATTCAGTTTTATGTGAAACAGCCGGAAGTGTCCCGATGTGATCCTCATGCACCTGACGCCACGCACACCAAACAGCGCCAGATTAGGAGACTTTGTATAAAAACATTAATTTGGACAAAATCAAGCGGCTTATCACAGCTTTTTAACATGAAGAGTGTGTGGCATGAGCCATAGGCTGTTCAAAAATTGAGTTGATAGTGTGGTTGTTTCTTTTATGTCAGGGAAAAGATTATGTAATTACCTATTATTTAAAATCATAAATATCAGACCACTGCAAATGCAATAACCAACCACCCAACCAATTAACCAACAAATAAAACGCTGGGTAAAAGAAGCAACAACGATCAAGAAAGGAGGAACTTGCACAATGAATTGAGACAAAGGAGCTTTCCAACTTCCCTGCACATAGGACACACTTCTCCAGCAACAACAACCACCAACGGCTAGCGGGGGCTGTAGTCAACCTCATTGGCATCAGGAACTCCAAGGAACAACAGCTCTTAAGAGTCACGTCACACCAACATCGAAGTGGACAAAGAGGTAGAGTAGGTGAGGTTCAGGTCACACACAATAGGCTACCAACAGATGCAAAGGCCTACAGCAGCAGAAACACAACTATTTCTTTCTTTCAATCCACATGTTCTGTTTTTTCTAAATTTCTATTTGTATTCTACCCATCTCATCATTTTTGTGTCTTTCTTCTATTTTCCTTTTGATTGCTTCACATCCCCAGTAGGCTGCATTGTGATTTAATGAATGGTGTCATGCTGTTCGTCGTCCCGCACCGGACCAGAGGATGTGCCAGTGACCTTCAGCTTATACCATTTTTGGCTCTAACGCCGCCTGCTGGTTCCTTAATTAAAGTTCACCCTGCCACATCAGTTTGGTTATCCATTTAGATTTTAGACACCTCAACACTTGTTGTTCTGTATGTTGTTTAGCTGCAGAGCCCTGTGGAGGTGCTGCACACAGCCAGTGTGCGGCAGGACTGGAGTGGGAGCAGTAAGCTGGACCTGAACGTGCGACAGGGAGACAGAGTGGACATCATCAGAGTCAAGAACAACCCCGAGGGCAAGTGGCTGGCACGCTCAGCCTCTGGAAACTGTGAGTGTGTCTTTGTCTGTTCCGCTAACTCATGTACTCCTTTACACAGAGGAGGAACAATACGTACTCCTGTACACAGAGGAGGAAGAGTATTGATATTACATTAGCCTTTATTGTCCCCGTGGCGAAATTTGACCTCTGCATTTGACCCAGTGCCGCTGGTGCAACCTGTTATGAGCAGTGGTCACTGCAGCACCCAGTGACCCATCTCCCAATCTTGAGCTCAGCTTGGTCAGGACTACCATAGCTGGAGGATTTAACCTATTGTGCAAGTTTTCTGTTGATGGGGGAAATCGGAGCAGCCAACGGAAACCCACCCAAATATGGGGCGAAACATGCAAACTACACACACTCCGATCTGACACAGTATGTACTCCTGTTGCTGGTCACTGTTGTTATCTTTACAGGCCAAGGGAAATGGGGTTTTATCACATTGTGGAGAGTGCAATCTGTATACACTGTCACATGATAACATGATTTTTATCGTCATGAGGTAACTCCTTCAATATTAGATCAATACCATGGTGTTAAGTGAATATGTGGTTTAATGTATGTTACAGTTAGGGTTTAGGAAAGCTGTAATTATGATCAAGGTTAGAATCAAGAAGTGAATGTAAGCCAAAGTACTGGTGTGTGTGCAGGCGGCTACATCAGTAACACGTGTGTGGACATTGACTACGAGGCCATTAAGCGCAGGGTGACTCAGATCAGGAAAATGGAGCGTTTTGAGGTGGGAAATCTGCCCCCGCCTCCTCCCGACCCACCCGGCTTGGACCAGCACAGCCTCTCGCGTGACAGGTACTTCACTTGACAGCTCCCAAACACGACTGGTGCCAAACGCAACCGGTTCCAAACATGACTTGAACCAAACACAACCGTTCCAAACACGACCGGTACTAAACATGACAGATCAGAGGAGAATGGAGCATTTTGAGGTGGGAGATCTGCCCCTGCCTCCTCCCGACCCACCTTGCTTGGACCAGTACAGCCTCTTGCACGTTAGGTACCTCACTTGACAGCTTCCAAACACGACTGATACCAAACATGACAAGTGCCAAACATGACCGGTACCAAAGGTGGCAGGTACAAAACACAATTGGTACCAAACACCACAGGTATCAAACACCACATGTACCAAACACGACCAATACCAACAGGGCCGGCCCAGCCTATAAGCGAACTAAGCAGTCGCTTAGGCCCCTGAGGCGTTAAAAGGGTCCCCAATCTGGCAACTTGACTTATGCGAAGTGCAAGTGCAGCCTGCACCACTAGCGTAGTAGCACTGTTGCAGCGCAAACAGCGTAGTAGTGCTGCTAGCGTGGCAGCGCACACAGCAGTAACATATAACGCACAAACAGCATTTATTTGTAATGACAAACTGGCAACCAAGGCACCAGACCTGCGCTGATTGGTCAACTTCATTGTGCGCGAGCAGAATGAAAGCAAGAAATAAACACAACAGAGCAGGGTCTTCATGTCCAAAAGAATACGTCCTATGGTGCCAAAAAACGAAAGAAGAAAAGACTTAACGATGAAAAGAAACTGCAATCTCAAAAACACTCTCCAGATATTTTTGAACTAATTTTACAAAGAGACTGTTAATGAAAGTACATGAGTTTGTAATGTTAGTGAGCCGATAGCGCTCTGAGGCTGGTGACGAGACGAGGCGCTTCCTTGGGGGCCCCGCATATGCCTGTGTTAGCAAGCACCGCACCACTAATAATACGTTTGCATGAAGCATGACATTTACACCTGCCTGGTAGTGTTAGCAGGTAGCAGGTGAGGGAGTGAGACGGCGTCTATGCCCCAGGTCACTAACAGGCAGACTCCCGTCCAGATCAGGACCCAAGCGTTGTCTCATCCGGACCAGAACCTCTGTCATGTAACTTTGGAGTGTATATATAAAGCATAGTTCGTCTTTCCTCTCATTATTTTTTTCTTTTTCAGTGCACCTGAAGATGACGGTAAGAACACTGCTTGTATTTATTTTTCAATTAATTAATTAATTAATTAATTCAGAAGTTTGACATAAATACGACAAAAAAGACAATATTTAAATAAAAATCTGGTGTTATTCAACGGATAGACAACTTTTTAAAAACGAAATGATATCTGATGCAAGACACACAAATGTTCAAATAATTCCAATCACACACATTAAGAAAAAATTACTTTTTTGATCTTTTAATTGTAGTTTGTATTCAGCTCAATTCACATGTTCACAAGCTCGTCTTCTCTGCTCCTTCTCTGAGCCATTGTGAGAAACATGAAATGCTAAAGCAAAGGAACAAGAACAGGTTTATCTTTAAACATGTTGATAAATAATACACTGCCTGACCAAAAAAAGTGGCCACAGAAAAAAAAATGTCACACACCTTAATATTTTGTTGGAACGCCTTTAGCTTTGATTACAGTACACATTCGCTGTGACATTGTTTCAATAAACAATGTCAAAAGATTCATTTCCATCCAGTGTCTCGTAAATTTTTCTCCAAGATCTTATACTGATGATGGGAGAGTGTGAACGCTGTGTAAACCTTCTTGAGCAGATCCCAAATAATCACAGTGGGTCTGGACCTGAAGAATCCGGGACATTGTCATCTTGGAATATTTCTGTGGCATCAGGGTAGAAATCTATTGATGGAATAACCTGCATCAGTTGCGTTTAAATACTGTGAAAAATAATCACACATGCAGTAATTATCCAATAGGAAGCTCGTACCTATTTGCTTACTTGAATCCAGGTGGCAACTTTCTTTTGACCAGGCAGTGTACAAATTAGGCAAAATATGTGTCCTTTAATATTGGCAACATAGCATGAGGTCTGAAATGTACTCAGAGAAGTACAATTTTGTCAAAATAGTAACTCAAAATTGGTAAATTTGTATATTGTACAGTAAATAATTACTATCCATATCTGCTAAGTCATGCTACAGTCTACAGGTCCTAGAGTGTGTTCCTGAGCATCTAAAACAAGCTAAAATGTATAAACTATCCTACAGCTGTAATCCTGACCACACATACACAGCTTCAGAAACCTTTGAAACCTGCATATATATATATATATATATATATATATATATATATATATATATATATATATATATATATATATATATATATATATATATATACATACACACAGACATACAATATGAAAGACTGAAACACTTTCATTTGTATCTTCCTCAGATAAATATGACGAACGTGGACTTCCCTCCTCCACCACTCGAGTTCAAGTATTCCTCCCTCTAGTTAATCATGTAATGTTTATGAGTAGTCTCATTCACATGTGGTAACAGTGATGTGTTTTACAGCCTAGACCCAAAATAGAGAAGGAGCTGAAGAAAAAGTTTAAGGTAAGGAGTTTCACAGGTTTTATAACCCAAGCTTTACGCCAACTCAACCAACTAACCAAAAGTGGTGGAACTTTATTTTTACACTATTGACTTTCACAAACTAATTTTTTTTTTAGCTTGATTATTACTGAGCTCTTGAAAACAATTTAATTCAGCACAAAAATATCACTTTCCATTAAATAGGCTAGGTGGACAAACTCAAATTCTTGGATAATGCACTGAACCTATAGACCAGGCAATGTTCCAAACTACGGCCCGGGGGCCAAATGCGGCCCTCAGACCAATTTTTTGTTGGCCCTACAGCTTCCTGCTAAGTTGGTTTCAATAACTAAATAAAATTAGTAGAAATTTTTACTGTGGATAAACTGGAACAATTCAAGCTTTTTGATGTCATACCAACCTAATATTAAAATGTTCCAAGTCTGTTTATTAAAGGTGTAGAGTCTCATCGAAACTATGTCAAATACAAAATTTTGAATGATTCACTTCATTTGTAGTTGTATGTGTCCCTCTGCTCCGTATATGTTTCAAAATGCGGCCCTCGGTGAAAAAAGTTTGGATGACACTATAGACACTGAAATGCTCTGTCATCAAAATATTAAACATTTCAGAATGGAGGAAAAATTAAGTAAACACAGCAGCTGATTGAAATTGTTTTTTGAAGGCTTACAATACAAAATATTAAAGGGAAACAATATCTAAATTATATAAATGTATTAATAATTTGGACAGCCACTCTACTAATTGCATTTAAAAATAAATGGGAAAAAGAAGGTAATTTTGTTTTGACAGACGAGGAACTGGAAAACATATACATACATAAATACACGGCCTTTACAGAAAAAGCCACCACAGAAAAAAGGGGCACACTCTCCATTAGGTAGGACCGCCTTTAGCTTTGATTACAGCACACATTCACTCTGGCATAGTTGCAATGATTTGACCCTTCTCAAACATACTGACATCTGACCACGGGATTTGTCTTTCCACATGGTTGTTGAATGAGAAGCCACTCACAAGTTGGGTTTAAATACCGTGTTGCAGCTGCTTAGTTGATTCCAAATGACAACTTTTTTTTGGGATTGTTAATGGAATTCTGTTGGAAAAAATTATCATTTTTTTCATAAAATCATGTCAAAGTGCACATTATTCACAAGGACATTTTAACTGAGAAACTGTGGTTGCCAGGAAGCAAACCATTACCATTGTGTTTTTAGACTGTCCGATTGCTCAGAAATATTGGACTGAGATCAACAAAGCATTTCAAACTGGTCTGAACATCACCATCCCACTCAACTTAGGCCTCCGGACTCCTGCCATGTACAAACAATTAACGGCTATCTCTGGAGCATCCTCCAGGCTGCAGCAAAGAATGCCCTCACATTAAAAAATGGATGACAAACACTTTGGACTAATTGGGACAGACATGCCAGACTAAACAATTAGGACATTTCAAATATATATATACATATATATAATGTATATGTATATATATATATATATGTATGTATGTATATATATATATATATATATATATATATATATATGTGTGGGTGTGTGTGTGTGTTGTGTGTATATATGTGTGTGTGTGTGTGTGTGTGTATATAGATATATATATATATATATATATGTGTGTGTGTGTGTGTGTATTATATATATATATATATGTGTGTGTGTGTGTGTGTATATATATGTGTGTGTGTGTGTATATGTGTGTGTGTGTGTATGTATGTATATATATATATATATATATATATAAAAAGCTGCTGCAAAAGCTAACACTCCACACACGGTATAGCTTTACTACGCTCCTCTGTAATGTGTGCTTGTGGTGTCTCTGTGCTGACCACAGTTTGAGGGCCCTCTGAAGGTGCTGCAGACTATGATGGTGGACCCTAACGCACTCATCAAGAAAGCAGGGCCCAAAGATCTAAGCGTGTCCCCTGGAGACATCCTGGACATCCTACAGCTCCACAGCAAGAAGGCCCTTTGTCGAGACAAGTTTGGAAAATGTATGCGTTACTCACTCACTCTCTAACCATTAATTAGAATAATTGTGACGGTCAACTTCTAAAATAATCTGTAGTCGTTATTTGAAGAATAAACATACTGTAACACATATAATTTGCAAAACAGGTTTTATCATAAAGATAACATTGTTATTAAATTATTTTAAAAATCTCAAAGTCACACAAAAAATCATTTGACTGGTCAACTAATCTAAAATAATAGTTTGTTGCAGCCCAAGTGTAGTCAAGTCACAAAGTGTAAATCACAATCAAATTGTGAGTCCGAGCACAAGTTCCAGTTCATCATCATCTAATCTTTGAGTCCTAGTCTGAGTCACGAGTTTTCTTCTTAATGTACTTACCGTGCTCATTCAGTAGGTTTACTTTAAAACGGGTTTAGAAAGGCAGAAAAACAGAGAAAGGCAGTAAAAGGACAGCAACTAGTCAAGTCCGAGTTAAATCTCGAGTCCTAAACCTGAAGTTGACTCACGAGTCACTGCTCTAAAAAAACTTACAAGTCACAAGTCCGGATCCAGCACTCGTACTACATCTCTGGTTCATTCATTTATGGATTTTCAGAGTAACAGTGGTCTTTGGAAGTAGAATACAATTATAAATATATATTTTAAATAATGCTTTTAGTCTTTTACTTCTTATTGTCTTTGCTACATCCGTAGCTTTTAGCAGTATTTTCCTCATTAACACATCCACAGGTGTGAACAATCTGCGAGAAATTATAATAATAATCAGATTATTGTTGTTTCTATAGTCTGAGCACTCAGAATGCAGATAATGATCAGATCGGATCAGTGCTGTTCCTCATCGTACAACATGCGTGCGGAACCATTGCAGTGTTGTCTCATCAGACTGCTTTGACTGAAGCTCTGCTGGCCTTGGCCTGAAGGGGACTGTGGGGGTCTCTGTTACACTCCACACAGGGCCTTGTGCTTCCTTTAGAATTGGTTATGGTAATTAACTACTTTTTTGTTTCTTGCAGTTGGTTATGTGAATAGGTCTCATCTTCTGTCACTGTAAGTAAACATATCTGATGCATAAATTTGAATTATTTGATGAAGTGATTAAATAATGAATTGTTAATTGTTGTTCTTAATTGAGATTTGTTTACTAATCTATGTTACCTATTTCTTAAATCTGTTGCAGTGAGGGGGACATTTATGACGATGTAGAATATCCAAGTGGTGCGTATTAAAATTGTACCATTAATGGTGCCCTAGCTCACTTTTCTGGTGAAGGATCCTCTACCACTTGTCTCCATGGAAATAGATATGTGCAATATTTTGGTCAAAGCAATATCATCTCCGTGGAGAAGAGCAGGTAGCAGAACCTCCAGAATAGTGACGTATTGCACCTTGAACAAATTTCTTTCTTCTTTCAGATGTGTATGACAATGACAATGAGGACTATTGACCAACAACCACCTCAATTCAAATGAAAAATAAAAAAAATTTAAAAAATTGTTGCATCCAACCTGAAGTTAAATTATGGAGCATTATGACATGGAAAAATATGCTGTTATTTTATGGCGACCTTCATGATTAAAATATGTTATTTTGACATGGACTGAAACTTGCGGGGCAGAGTGATGCTGAGAAGAACTGACTGTTTGTACAGAAGACACTATGGAACTTTATCTTTGTGTGTTGCTCTTGGCTGTTATTTAAATAAATAAATGGTGTATTTACAAAGATTCAATCTATTTTTACTGCTAAAACTGTTGATTAATGATGTCATAATGCCTGCATCTTTTCCCCTGTAAAGCCTTATGATACTCACCCCAGATATCACAGACGCACCACAAAAAGCAAACTTAAAGCAACAGCATGTAACTTTATGGAGGTGGAACATCACTTGAATGTTTTCATGGAAATAGGAAGTTAAAGCCAAACATTCTCTATGGAGATAGATGGTATTTATGTCATACTGTAGAATATTATAGCCAAAAGAATACAATTGCCATGTAAACAAGCAGGAGACACCTCCTCTAGGCCAAGTACAAGTTAGGTTCGACACATGTTTTTCTAAACTTTCAGTGCAATAAAACATACAAAAAGAAAAAATCAAGCTTTTATTTTGGTCTATTTTTTGGCTAAAAAGTTACACACTGTGTCCTTAAATCATAATTTGACTGAGCTACTTTTACTTGTATCGAAGTCATATATATTTCAGCAGGTGTAAGATTTGTGTGCTGTTTTATTTTTCACCCCAGGTCACCCGTGAAAAAGAGGTCTCAATCTCAATGGGGTCTCACTTTAAATAAAGGTTAATACATAATATTTAAATAGATGCTGTATTTTGACCACCTCTGACCAGAAGTAGAAATATGCCACACTCATAGAGCATCATGACTTTAGAAAGAGCTATACTTTCATTGTGCACCGTGTTTCTCCCTCAAAAGGACAGCCCACACCAGTATGATAGCTAATTGGCTTCTTATGATATTTGAACAGATCCATGTTGTGGACCCTTTTAAAATGCTCTGTCATCAGAATGTTATAAATTCATGAATAAAGGTGAAGTGAATTAAATCATGATACATTTTTAAAATCAGATCAAATAGTTAATGTTTTTAATTATTAATTTACTAATTTTACATATGAGCTGTGATTTTTTTGGTTTAAAAAAAGAGTCGAAATTGTATTTTAAAGCCTCCGAATTTAATTTTAGTGTAACAAAGAGTAGCTAATAGTATATGGAATAAATGTAGTTGAAATATTCGTTCATTAAAACCAAAAAATCAAGGACTTCTGGTTATGGCAACGAGCTAGACAGACGCACTCACTCCACCGCTGCAGAAACTTGTTTTAAAATCACAGTTCCACCCACACAATCCCAGAAACAGATGAGTAAACAGGGAAAACACAAGACAGGTAATGCTACAGCATTTGATGTTTTCCAGTCAAGTTTTAGAGCTCATCACAGCACAGAGACAGCTCTTGTCAAGGTGACAAATAACATCCACCTGAACACTGATGCGGGCAAAGCCTCAGTCTTAATTCTGTTAGATCTGAGTGCTGCTTTTGACACTGTTGATCATGGGATCCTCTTACAGAGACGCGAGGACTGGGTGGGCATCACTGGCACTGCCCTAAACTGGTTAAAGTCCTATCTGGAAGACAGGAAGTACTTTGTTGAAATTGGTAACCCTGTCTCAGACCCGATGCCCCTGACCTGTCAATCCAAGGGTCAGTCCTGGGACCTCTTCTATTCAACCTCTGCATGCTGCCGTTAGGTCAGTTGATATGCAGCAAAAATGTGTCCTATCACATTTATGCAGACGACACTCAATTTCAATTTCAATTTATTTTTGTAACGCCCAAAATCACAACAGTAGTTGCCTCAAGGGGCTAGGGTGGGGAAAAAAAACAAAATAAACAGTGTTCGTAGGGACTTGGAAATGTCCCAGCATCCCGTGTCCTTAGACAGATGTCCCAAGCGCCCCTGTCCTTAGACCCTCCTTCTCGGCCAGGAAAAACTGCCAAACCTCTTTGGAAAAAAGTAGGTTATATAGTATATATATATATATATATATATATATATATATATATATATATATATATATATATATATATATATATATATATATATATATATATATATATATATATATATATATATATATATATATATATATATATATATATATATTAGGGCTGCAACGATTACTCGAGTAAATCGAATAATTCGATTACAAAAAAGCTTAGATTATTATTTTATTGCTTCGATGATTTCGTTTAATTTACATATTTAATCAAAAACACTGGTGAATCTGTGGCGCGCGGAGCGCGAGACGGAACGACGTTGTGGCGCTTTTGTTTCACACGGAGCTTGTTCCGCTCTGACGAAGGCGCGACAGGAAGAGAGCGGCGCGTTTTAAAAGAGTTTTGATGAGTGAAAGAGCCATGGATCTATTATAATAATCCAGAGCTGCAACTCTAAACACCGCATCTAGCTCCGCCCACCCCAGCCCCCGCGGACCCCCGCGCTCCCCCCACTCAACAACTCTGCTTCCCAGTCACAGTCGTACTTTTAAACAGCCAATGCACATGGAAACAGCGGAGGACCGCGGTTATGTTAGAATAATCTGTTGTGAAACAGAAAGTCCGAGACGCGGAGGCCAAAGTCACACAGAGCCAAAATGGCAAAATGCGCAAAATGCAAAATGCGCAAAATGCGCAAAATGCGCAAAACGCCAGGACCACTGGTCCCACCCAACATAACGTTTAAAAAATGTCTTACTTTAAGTGATGTGACAGAGCTACTGTAACTGTTTACAGTCTATGACAAGTTAATCAAGTCCTTTATATATATTCTTTATATACAAACAGAACAGTTTGGACTGAAGTGAAATGTTGCTGTTTTGGGGACAAATTTATATGAAATTAAGAATATTTTATTTAATTTTAAGCAGAAATTCCTTATTTTGTATTTGTTTGTTACTATGAACTATAACGTTTATCTAAAAAACTGATTTAAAATGCGTTTAAATGGTTTACTGTAATGTACAAAAAAATTAACCGATTACTCGATTAATCGAAGAAAATAATCGATAGATTACTCGATTACTAAAATAATCGATAGACTGCAGCCCTAATATAATATTATATATATATATATATATATATATATATATATATATATATATATATATATATATATATATATAATATATATACATAATATATATATACATATATACATATATATATATATATATATATATATATATATATATATATACACATACATATATACATATGTATATATTTATGTATAGTATATATATATATATATACAATATGAAAGACTGAAACACTTTCATTTGTATCTTCCTCAGATAAATATGACGACGTGGACTTCCCTCCTCCACCACTCGAGTTCAAGTATTCCTCCCTCAGTAATCATGTATGTTTATGAGTAGTCTCATTCACATGTGGTAACAGTGATGTGTTTTACAGCCTAGACCCCAAAATAGAGAAGGAGCTGAAGAAAAAGTTTAAGGTAATGAGTTTCACAGGTTTTATAACCCAAGCTTTACGCCAACTCAACCAACTAACCAAAAGTGGGGAACTTTATTTTTGCCTATTGACTTTTACAAGCCAGTTCAGTCATTCGTTGGGCTCAGAGAAGACAATTAAAAACTTGATTATTACTGAGCTCTTGAAAACAATTTAATTCAGCACAAAAATATCACTTTCCATTAAATAGGCTAGGTGGACAAATCAAATTCTGGATGATGCACTGAACCTATAGACACTTTGAAATGCTCTGTCATCAAAATATGAAACATTTCAGAATGGAGGAAAAATTAAGTAAACACAGCAGCTGATTGAAATTGTTTTTGAAGACTTACGAATCAAAGTATTAAAGGGAAACAATATCTAAATTATATAAATGTATTAATAATTTGGACAGCCACTCTACTAATTACATTAAAAATAAATGGGAAAAAGAAGGTAATTTTGTTTTGACAGACGAGGAACTGGAAAACATATACATACATAAATACACGGCCTTTACAGAACAAGCCACCACAGAAAAAAGGGGCACACTCTCTATTAGGTAGGACCGCCTTTAGCTTTGATTACAGCACACATTCACTCTGGCATAGTTTTAGACCATCTGGATCCACAGGTCATCGGTGTGCCTGCTCTACTCCCGTCGGTGGGATAAAAAGAAGAAAAGCGATGAACAAATTGAATCAAATTGAATTTGATTTTAAACTCAACTGGGAGCCGGTGAAGAGACTCGAGCACCGGCGTAATGTGCTCTCTTCTTTTAGTTCCTGTTGGTAATCTTGCTGCTGCATTTTAAACCAGTTGAAAGCTTTTTATGGAGCTTTTAGGGCACGCTGCAAGCAGGGAGTTACAGTAGTCTAAACTGGATGTTACAAACGCAAGGACAAGTTTATCAGCATCAATTTTAAGCAAGATTTTTCTGATTTTGGCTATATTACGCAGATGGAAATAGGCTGTTTTACAGGCTTGATTTATATAGATCTGATTTATGTGTCAGATCCATGTTTCACTGACGGCAGGTGAATATGGACCAGTGGATTCACTCTGTCACTGCATCCAACAGATCAGTGTGTGGACGCAAAACAACTTTCTCCAGCTGAACTCAGACAAGACTGAAATCATCGTCTTTGGCCCACAGAAACAAAGAGAAAATGTTTGCAGTCACCTCCAGAGTCTCCAAAAATCTGGGGGTAATAATGGACTCAGACTTTAATTTTAACAGCCATGTCAAATCAATAACATCAGCAACCTTTTACCATCTAAAAAACATTGCAGAAATCGAAAGTATAGTGTCTAAACCAGACTTGGAGAGATTTATCCATGTGTTTGTCTCTTGTAGATTAGACTACTGTAACGGCCTGCTCACTGGCCTCTCCAAACGAGCTGTAAAACAGCTGCAGTACATCCAGAACGCTGCTGCTCTGATCCTGACTAGAACCAGGAAGTACAATCACATTAGTCCTGTGCTCAGGTCTCTGCACTGGCTCCCTGCGGCTCAGAGAATAGACTTCAAAGCAGCTTTGCTTGTACACAAGTCTCTCCATGGCCAAGCATCAAAGTACATCTAGGACATGTTAGTGCCATATGAACCATCTCGGACTCTGAGGACCTGAGGGACTGGCCTCCTGCTGGTGGCCAGAGTCAGGACTAAACATGGGGAATCTGCGTTTCAGTTTTATGCAGGTATAATCTGGAACAGTCTTCCTGAGGATATGAGACAGGCCTCTACTCTGGCATTGTTCAAATCTAAGCTAAAAACTGTTTATTTTGGCTGTGCATATGACTGAAATGATTTTCTTTGCACTCTTCTCTTTTATGTCTTTAACTATTTGACGGATAGCCTGAAAATGGCACCTTTAACTTTCCTTAAATTAAGGTTTTGTGATTTCTGTCTTGTCTTTGTGATTGTAATGCACTTTTTTCCTGTTGTGTGAAGCACTTTGAATTGCCTTGTGTACGAATTGTGCTCTACAAATAAACTTGAATTGCCTTGCCTACTGGACCTAAACAATCAAAGCTGACGGCCAATGGCTCCACTGGAAAACAGCCTGCCTCAAAATCTAACATGGCTAACATGGCTAGCATGGCTAGCATTTTCAAGTGACACAAGGGAGTTGAAAGTGGGGGGAGGAAAGGGAGCACGCATCGATGAAAGCTGAACAGCGTTGCGTATTTCAGACAATACGGATGATCTGCAGACACTAAGGGCCGAGATGGTGACATTGTGGGCCGAGGTGGTGACGCTGTATACAGAGAACAAGAATATAAAAAGATTCTGGATTTGGAGTCCAGATCCTGTAGAAACAATCTCAGACTTGAGGGGATCCCTGAAGGAGAGGAGGGAGACGACACTGAAAGTTTCCTGGAGAAGGTCATCAGAGCTCATTTCGGGCAATGGTGTTGTGGTACACCCGATCACAATAGAAAGAGCACATCGCCCAGGCAAAACAATCGTGTGAAGGACCGCGTGATGAAGGCTACAAAAGTTAAAGGAGACCTCCAGTACAAAGGCAAGCACGTCTTCTTTGCGTTGGATATCCCATACAAGGTTTGTAAAGAACAAAAAAAGGAAGGAAGAGAAAATTGAGAGATGGGTTTCCTTTCCCAGCGACTCTTCAGTTGACTTTCGAAAGGTAAACAACACGGAGAGGCAGAGGACCTCCTAAAGAAAATGCAAAACACAGAGAACTGAGCAGCGACAAGGGATGGAGCCACCAGCGTGGTGTATGTGAGTTCGGGTTGTGGTCACATGGTGATACATTTCTGATGATTTGAAGACTCTGATGATAGTGACATGATTTGTTTATTTTTGACATCAGACTTTATGCTCCATGTTGGCTGTTTGCTTTAGGACATAAACTCTGTGTCTAGTTGCATCCACTCATCTAAGATTGGATTTGTGGGAAAATACATGAAGAGGGCAGCAAAATTATGAATGGCAAAATCAGTAAAATCAATCCAATGGCATTGGAAGATTTACCGGTGGCATCCTTTAATATTAACGGCATATTGAACCCGATCAAACAATCAACAATTTTAACAAAAATGAGAAAAGAAAGATTAGAGATTATATATTTATAACAGATTGAACGACATTGAACAACAACAATTAAAAAAAATAAAGTTCTGGAAAATCATTGTATTCTTCATATGTTTGCAATCACAGAAGGGGAGTTGCAGTGTTGATTTCAAATCAAGTTGCTTTAGAACCAAGTTTTGAATGTGAGGACAGAGAGGGCAGATGTGTATTGGTTGAGGGAAGTATTAATGGAAAGGTTTTTACCCCATTGAATGTGTATGCTCCACCAGGGAGTGTTATCACCTTCTATACTGATATTGTACACCTCCCACAACCACTCTGTGGGAATCCTGGTCTGTGGTGGCAATTGGAATTTTTGCATTCAACCTCTATTGGACGTGTTGAACTCGGGAGGCACTGGAGGAACAATAAATAAGAAGTTGCGTAAATCATTGAAGAATATAGGACTGATTGACATCTGGAGGGAGATGAACCCTAATGCACGCCAATATAGCCATTTTTCTTATCCAATGCAGTCTATTCCAGAATAGACTATTTCTTTATCTTCAACAACGACAGATCTAAAATCACTGAAGCAGAAATAGGCACCACATGCTTTATGACCCTTTGTTTAAAAAAAAAAAAAAAGCTAAATGATTTCCAAGAAAAACTAAAATTACTGGAGGTGGATCATGCTAAGAAGGGGAATCCTCAGATGCCACATTTCATTAATTCAGGAGTGTTCCATTTTAGAAAAAGATTCAGTTGAAGTCATCTAGACACTGTTTTTAGAAAAAGAAAATGTTTTGACTCTCATCCAAGAGTCATTCTCAATCTGCGGTTCGAGTCTGCGAACTCAGATATTTATCCTACTCTGCGGAGACCCTTCCCACTGGGCGGGACCTCCTGATGCAGGGTGTTTACAGTTTCACTTGAGACTACTCTTTGTATTCTAACAACCCTGTTATGGGCTATCAAATCCTATTATAAACTGACTTTCGCTCCCTCCGCACTGAGCATCAGAATGGCCAGGACTTCTCCCGCTCAATGGCTTCAACACACTATTTTACATGACCGGTGGGTTGTACCTTAAACCTCCATTTCTGTTTAAATTGAGGTTATCTTTTTTAACCAAAATTGCCTCCTTAACTCTTCTTCTAAGCATGGAGAAAAGATGGTTAGAAAGATAGTTCGAAACAACAAGCTGAAAGAACTATTTTAAAAATATGGGATAGGCAAAGTAAAAGTCACCAAACAAGACCAAATTCAATTAGCATTTGAATCCTTTAAAAAACGTTCTCTAACATTTCAGGAGATATGAGAGGAGGATATAATTTCCTTTCTGGACACCCTCAATTTGCCCGTTACGTCAGAAGAGCAAAATGAAAAATTAGGAGCTGAAATAACAGTGTCGGAAATACAAGGTGCAATCAAAAGATTAAAGAACAATAAATCTTCGGAGAGTTATGGGTTCCCCTCAGAATGGTACAAAGCCCTAAAAGACACACTTATTATTTTGCTTCAACAACATTTAACTGGGTACTTATAAAAGCTCAGATCCCTCCGAGTTGGAAAGAAGCCATCATATCTCTAATACCTAAAGAAGCGAAAGACTGATTTGATTGTGCCTCATATAGACCCATTTCTATTCTGAATCATATATACGCCTCAATTATGTCTGAAAAAACTGAACAAATACTCCCAAATTTCTGATCAATTTCCACTGATCCGACAGGATTTATTAGCAGATGTCAAACACAGGATAACATAAGACGATCTCGACTCATAATGAACCCTATACAAAAACAACAAGACAAAGCTGTGATCATTAGTTTGGATGTGGAGAAAGCTTTTGATTGTGTTTGCTGGCCTTATTTATTTAAGGTGCTGAACAAATTTCAAATAGATGACTTACTTGTAAAAAATATTTTGGCTCTTTACGATGATCCAACATCAAGAATTAAAATCAATGGCCACCAGATGAATTCACTGACCCTGGAGAAAGGGGTCAGTGAATTCTCAATGGCCACCAGATGAATTCACTGACCCTGGAGAAAGGGGTCAGTGAATTCCCCCCCCCCCTCCTGTTTGCGTTGTATCTGGAAACACTGGCCCAATATATCAATCAAAAACAATTCATGGTGTTACAATCGATGGGATGTAACATAAAATGACCTGCTATGCAGACAGCAATTGTATTTAACCAAACCAGAAATTTCCATCCCAAAAAAGCATGCAATTCCTTCAAAAAAATGGGTCCGGTGTCTGGATACAAACTAAATAAACAAAAAACTGAAATTTAATCTTTTTGGGAACCCCTTTTGCACCTCAGAAAAACCTACTCATTTAAGTGGCAAATGGATTCACTGAGATACTTGGGTGTGGTCCTTCATAAATCTATCAACAATTTTGGAGAAAAATTATACCCCTCTTTTAACTACTATAAAAAAAAGATATCAAAAAATGTAATCTTATCCCATATTTGAGCTTAAATCAAAGGATTAAAACCATAAAAATGAATGTTCTGCCCAGATTTCTTTACCTGATCCAGACTCTCCCACCGGCTGTTGATGGAATAAAACAATCTCAAGATTGGTATGACAAGGGAAAAAGCCACATTTCCAGTTAAAAACTCTACAACTATCAAAGGGAAAAGGAGGTTGCGGTTTGCTTAGTTTGAATTTTATTTTAATATCAGCTCAAGTCACAGCGTGGCTGTACCGGTATGACCCAGAATATGAAGGTTAAGACTCCCTGGGTAGATTCTGTCCTTCCAATAGGGAAAGAACTAATCAAAACAAAGATTTAAAAAAATGTAACTGGATGGCTTATGACCAAGGTTTCGCACCTAATGACATAGATTTGAGATTTAAAATCTGCATAGCAAAAGGTATAAAAGTCTATCACCAGATTGTAAAAGAAAATCACATGAAAAGTTTTGCCGTGTTGAAAGAATCCTTTGGCTTGGAGAAACAGGAGAGATCAATTTTATAGATATTTACAAATAAGGAGTTATTATAACCAATAAATTAAGCAAAGCAATGACTACTGTAATACTCTGATTGAATTATCATTATTATTATTATTATAAATCGGAACTCTCAATGGGAATAATATCTAAAGTATATGTTATAATACATAACATGTTTGGAGGGAATTTGTCTGGAAAAATGTGTCATATTTCTTTATAACAACATGTCAAAGTACACATTATTCACAGGGAAATGCGGACTGCAGAAGAGGGTGTTGCAGCAATGAGGTAAACCACGTTTCTGGTGAGCCAAACAATTGGAACTTTTGTAATGTTTTAACCTTTTGTGAAAAATACTTATTTGTAATTTTGTATTATACATTTGATAGGGTCTTAACAGTCCAGTGTTTTAAAGGTATGCTTTTATCTTTGATTTTCAGAATCAGAATCAGAAAGGGTTTATTGCCATTGTCAATGAACAAAATTCACAAACATAGGAACTTGTCTCGGCATTATGGTGCAACATAAAACACTGAGCAATAATAAAACAACATATATTCAATCAAAAAGGGCATGCATTAAGAAACAATTTAAAATTACTATGAAATAAAAATAGGCATTACTATGTACACAAGAGTTACAGTTAGATTTACAGTTTTGAGTGCAGAAAGTGACAGTGCAGTGAGTGATGAATAGTTGGTCACATCAAACCTGGAGTAGAAGGTGTTAAATTGCTCAGCCAGTTTTCTATTGTCTGCAGCAGGGGGGGCTCGGGGCTTGTGGTTGGTGAGAAGCCGGAGCCCCCTCCGCACGGAGGCGGGGTTGTTGTCAGAGAACTGCTGCTTCAGATGCGTATTGTACTGTGATCTCGCTCGAGAAACCTCTTTGCTAAATCCATAAATCCATGCTAAATCCATTTTATAATGAATGTGATGAAACTGGTAATACTATCTGCACTGTGCTTACACAGTTTTCCTGGAGGCAACTACTGTTGTGATTTTGGGCGTTTACAAAAATAAATTGAATTGAAAAATTTAATTACAGGCTCAGTGCTAGTTGCCGTTTCTTAGTTTATTTTGTACCTTTTTATATAATAGCCCTGCAGTTGGTGTACCTGTAGGTCTTTAGGTTGCTGGGGAGGATTGGAGCTCACTAGAGGGTGACTTTATACTGGTGATGGTGGCACTTATTGTTGAGTGTTTTTTGTTATGGAAATGTATTTATTTGTTAATCTTGTTTCTTTGTCACTAGTAGCATGCCTCTCTTTTAGATTGGAGCCTCACCAATGCAGTAACACCAATTCATCTAAATGTTCAATGGTTTCTATTGTACATAAAAGCTGCCTTAAGTTATTTGTTATTAGGGCATGCTTGCGATTCTTGAACACCTAGCTAATGTTACAAAAGCAAAGTATATCAATTAAGGCATGCGTAAATTAAGGATTTACTAATAAAATAAAACTAAGTGCACCAAAATACCAGGGCATCCGTTTGCAGCGCCATCTTGGATTGGTAGAATCCAAAGCATTGAATTAGATTAAATAGCATGCATGCATTACAAGTAAACTATAAATTAGTATTTTGCATAACACAACGACATCTGAGGACGACACATAACAAAACATCGGAGGACGACATAATAACACAATGACATGAGGGGATACTACACTACAACTGTAAAATTAACTGTAAATTCTTGTGTACATAGTAAGTCTATTATCTTATATAGTAAATGTTAACTGTTTCCTAATGCATGCCCCTTTGATTTAATTTACGTTGTTTTTATTATTGCTCAGTGTTTTATGTTTCGCCTTAATCCCGAAACAAATTCCCATGTTTGTGACTTCTGTTCGACAATGGAAATAAACCTATTCTGATAACACGACGACATGACAGGATGACAGTTGTATCAAAAAACCGCATAGCCAGATTACATATGACAACAAATTGGAGTAAAAGCAAATTGCATCACAAATTGAAGCGGCAGTAAACCATGTACAACACTAAACAACTACATCGACCAACAACATAGCTGCAACGACCATAGAACTGATTTTGAATTAAAACAGTACCTCATACAATTCAGACAATGAAGAAGACTTCAGTGGCTCTAGTGCGCAAGATGAAGATGGTGACCAATGACTTTTCTAGTAGGTGTGTTTTATTTTCTAACCAGGCATGTTACTGTCGTGTCTGTGCTATGTTGATTCCGTGTTGGTGCTGTTATATTTTCTCAACATGCAGGCATGTTCATCTCGTTTGGTGGCGTGTTGGTGCCATACTGCTGATTTTAAGGCACGGTTTGAAAAAAAGCATCACATTTGGACTTAATTTGAAAATGAATACATTTGACGGACACTGGACTAAATGGGACATTTACTTTGGATTTTGGGTACCTTGACTTAATAAGGATGGTTTTTTTGGGGGGGGGAGTTGTATTTAACTTTTGCTTGCTATGTTTTCTCATTGAAATAAAATAAAATGGAGTTTATGTTCAGATAAAATGCCTGGTATTTATCATCAATACATTTATAAATATTTTCAAAATTTCGCTTCACTTCACATTCTGGAACTTAAAATGTTTACCCTGGTGAAGTTAGTTTCACATTGGACGTTGGACATGCGCCTCCGCAACTACAGAGGTAGTTTCCTCTAAGTGTACCCCGCCTGCTATGGCACGGGGTGGGGAGCTGCGCTGTGAAGTGCCGCTTGGTATGCCAGTTAGGGACCGTCTCTAAATGACTGTTGCAGTGGCGAGCGTTTGTTTAAAAATGTGTTGCTTGAAAAATATCAAACATATTTAGAGCTCTCGCCTCCCAAGAAGGAAATCATGGGTTCGATTCCTGGGCGAACATTACATCACATGATTTCTCTGGGTGGAGTCTGCATGTCCTCCCTGTGTTACCGTGGGTTCTCACCGTCCAAAGACATGCATGTGTTAGGTAAAATTGGCAACTGTAAATTGACCCTAGTGAATGAATGTGAGAGTGAATGGTTGTCTGTGTGTCTATGTCTCTGTGTTAGCCCTGCGACGAGTTGGCCACTGTCCAGGGTGTACCCCGCCTAAGGCCCAAAGGCACTGGGATAGGCTCCAGTCACCCCGCGACCCCTAACGGGAACAAGCGGTAGAATATGGATGGATGGATGGATATTTATATTTACAAAAGAAAACAAGGTGAGCATCAATCCAAGTTGATAATCCTAGTCGCCATAGTCCTTTTGGGTTCAACATTTAACCCTTTATGGGTTGTTTTTATGAATATGTTTCTTCAAAAATCAAGGATTTCTTTCAATAGCTTCTAAATCAGGTGACCTAGAAAGTAAATTCCAAGTTATTATAGTAGTTTTAGAAACATGTCGGTATGTAATCCCTCATTCGTCCAGGAGTGTTCCATTGTAGAAAAAGATTCAGTTGTAGTCATCTGGACTGTGTTTTAGAAAAAAAAAAAACGTTTCAACTCTCATCCAAGAGTCATTCTCAATCAGAGAAACAAGTCTGAGAACTCTTGTTTATATCCTACTCTGGGAGAGCCCTGCCCACAGGGCGGGACCTCCTGCTAATGGCCCATTGAAACTGGGATGGGCCTATTGTTCTATTGTTCCCTGCCTCACCTTGAGTGCCTATTTAGCATCCGAATGCCCAGGGCGTCTCCAGGGTTTCAGCAGACCATTATAAACAACGGGAAGGTTGAATCTTAAACCTCCATTCCGATTTAATGAAGGATTCTCTTTTTTAACAAAGATTGCCTCCTTAACTCCTCTTTCAAACCATCTTTTTTCCCTGCTCAGAATCTCCACCTCACTGTCTTCAATAGAGTGGTTTGTGGCTTTAAGATGAAGATGCACAGCGCTCTGGGGTCCTGAACTTGCGTGTCTTCTGTGCTGATAAAGCCTCTAGTGAAGTGGCTGTTTAGTCTCCCCTATGTACCGCTCTTTACAACTTTCTTCACTGCATTGGATAGAATACACTACATTGCTCTGTTTTTGTGTCGGCATCTTGTCCTTAGGGTGAACCAGTTTTTGTCTTAACGTGTTGCCTGGTTTGAAATAAAACAGGGACTTCGTGTTGTCTAAAAATTCGTTGCAGTTTTTTCTGAGTTCTCAGGACTGTCAGAAAAAACTGCAACAAATTTTTAGACAACACGAAGTCCCTGTTTAGGCCCATCCCAGTTTCAATGGGCCATTAGCAGGAGGTCCCGCCCTGTGGGCAGGGCTCTCCCAGAGTAGGATATAAACAAGAGTTCTCAGACTTGTTTCTCTGATTGAGAATGACTCTTGGATGAGAGTTGAAACGTTTTGTTTTTTCTAAAACAGAGTCCAGATGACTACAACTGAATCTTTTTCTACTATAGTAGTTTTAGTTTCCAGGTAACACGCACACCTTTTTGTTTTTCAATTTAACCCTTTATAGATTTTTAAAGAAATATTTTTGTCAAAAAAATCAAGGACTTTTTTCAATAGCTTCTAAATCAGGTGACCTAGAAAGTCAAATCCAAGTTTTTATAGTAGTTTTAGTCTCCAGGTAACACGCACACCTTTTTGTTTTTCATTACTTAAGATTTTTAAGAATATTTTTGTCAAAAAATATCAAGGACTTTTTTCAATACTTCTAATCATATCATAAATATTAATCATTGAATCAACATTAACTCCAACACACAGCGAGATAGATCTAGAACTATCATGTCTAGCGTCTCCATCTGCTATCGACTCATTTGCATATTTCATATTCATATTCTGTTCATATGTTGGTCCATAATTATTCAAAACCACATTTGTGTCCAAAGTGTTCATTCATTTCCTGAAAAGGGGTCAATGTCACGGTTATGAGCACATTAACTCTTAATAAATTAATTAATTTAATAATTGATTATAGAATTGTTTATAAACATACGTGGAGGGCATGGATGACATTACAGTACTAGTACTAGTAATATCACTTTCAGGTGAGTATTTACATTTTGTAACATGACTTTAGTGATTTCCTTTTCAAGTTGAGGATATCTGATATTTTATTATTGGAATATACCTACATTTTTATACGTGCTACTGGATTTTACAGGTTGTATACACTACATAAGTTTAGCAGACATAAGGACTCTGCCGTAGATAAAATTTAGCTGCTTTTGCCATTATGTAACATTTGACGAAAGCAGAGCTGAAAAGGGCATGACCAAGATCGCCACAGGTAATGCACCATATTTTTCACACTCAAAGGTGACATATCTCAAATAAATTATTTTCTCTCTCTTTCTCATTCTTTCTAGCAGCATTCTACAGGACACAAGAAATTTATAACTTTTCTTTTGTCTTTGACAATAATGACAACCAGGGCTTCCTCCAGAGACTGAAATGTGAAATTAAGTCCATGGCAACATTTTGACGTAACTACATCTCTGCCTGGAATTTTTTAAGAGTTACTAACTGACAAGTAGTAATACTGACAATTACCATTCCCAGAAAAGTCGCTTAGGGTAGTTCTGCAGTGCTTGTGTAAATTGAATAAATGTTTCAATTGAACCACTGATTAAGTGCTCTTTGGCTTGTGATTTTATTTATTCATTTATTATCATCCTATCCATCTTCCACTTTATCCTGGGCCAGGTTGCAGGGAGCGCCCAGCCACCACTGTGGAGAAACACATTTCAACCGCTTGTATCCACGATCTTGTCCTTTCGGTCAGTACCCAGAGCTCATGACCATAGGTGAGGGTAGGAATGTAGATTGAGCTTCAGCTCTTTCTTCACCACAACAGTCCAATGCACTAATCCAACTGTCAATCTCACGCTCCATCCTTCACTCACTAATGAACAAGACCCCAAATTACTTGAACTCCTCAGCTTGGGGCAGGGACTCTCCACCCACCTGGAGAGGGCAAGCCACCTTTTTCAAAATCCAGAGAGACCTGGTCAGAAGTCGACGACCTCGTCGGCCGGCTCACATAAAATGGCTCTGGGGACATTATTATTATTATTATTAAAATGCTAAATCTAATAGGATAGCCTAATGTTAATTTTATTACAGAAAATATAAAAATAAATTCATATTCATGAATTTTAGCTTTCTGCTGTATTAGGTGATAAAACACATATAGTCCTAGTATTTTTTTTTATTTGTAAACTGCACAAATAGACTTCTGATCAACAACAAGCTTATGTGCCAAGTACTTCAAATCAGGGCCAAACCTGGCTAAAGACCATGTTTAAAGTAATATTACATTTTGCCTTATCTTCCTCAGCCGTATCATAGTCTACGTTGCATTGGAGCATTTTGGTTATTCAATGGAATATCCCACATCATTTTCCTCTTTGCCAATTCAATATTTGTAGACCCAAGCAATATTATTCCTATTATTCTTATGGCACTTAGTGGCTCAAATAGTCATGTCCAGGGTGAGAAGGATCAGCTGTGATCCAGCCTGCTCGTCCCAGAGCCCTGGAGACGTACAGGTCCTGCAGAGATGGAAGTCTGCCGCCGATCACCTTCTCAGCAGAACACAATCCACTGTAAGTCTCTGTTTTTCCCTGGCTGTGGCTCCAGCGTACCACACGGTGATGGAGGAGGTGAGGATGGACTCAATGATGGCCGTGTAAAACTGCACCATCATCTGCGCCCAGCTTGGCTTTCCTCAGCTACCGCAGGAAGTACATCCTCTGCTGGGCCTTCTTGATGAGGGAGCTAATGGTGGGCTCTCACTTGAGGTTCTGGGTGATGGTGGTGCCGAGGAAGGGGAAGGAGTCCACAGTGGTGATCGGGGACTCTGTCAAGGTGAGGGGGGGCTGGGGGCTGTGACTGTCCTGAAGCCCAAGATCATCTCCACTGTCTTCTGGGCGTTGAACTCCAGGTTGTTACCACTGCACCATAACACCAGCCGGTCCACCTCCCTCCTGTAGACAGACTCATCCCCGTCCGAGATGAGCCCGATGAGGGTGGTGTCGTCAACAAACTTGATAGGTTTTACAGTGGCTGTAGGTTCAGCAGTTTGTGTACAGAGAGAAGAGCACGGGAGAAAGTGCACAGGATTATGCGAATGGCTGAGCCCAAATGATCCTAGAAGCTATGTTGTCAGGGGCTTGAAGCCCCCGGTAAGATCACCCAAGGCAAACAAGTCCTAAGTGATGGGTCAGACCAAAAGCGGTTCAAGAAGTCCTTGATTTTTTGACAAAAATATTCCTTAAAAATCTATAAAGGGTTAAATTGTAAAACAAAACGGTGTGCGTTTTACCTGGAGACTAAAACTACTATAATAACTTGGAATTGACTTTCTAGGTCACCTGATTTAGAAGCTATTGAAAAAAGTCCTTGATTTTTTGACAAAAATATTTCTTAAAACTCTATAAAGGTTAAATTGAAAAACAAAAAGGTGTGCGTGTTAACTGGAAACTAAAACTACTATAATAACTTGGAATTTACTTTCTAGGTCACCTGATTTAGAAGCTATTGAAAGAAATCCTTGATTTTTGAAGAAAAATATTCATAAACAACCCAATAAGGGTTAAATGTTGAACCCAAAAGGATTATGGCGACTAGGATTAACAACTTGGATTGATGCTTAACCTTGTTTTCTTTAGTAAATATTAATATGTTGGATATTTTTCAAGTAACACATTTTTAAACAAACGCTCGCCTCTGCAACAGTCATTTAGAGACGGTCCCTAACTGGCGTACTAAGCGGCACTTCACAGCGCAGCTCCCCACACCGTGCCATAGCAGGCGGGGTACACTTAGAGGAAACTACCGCTGTAGTTGCGGAGGCGAATGTCCAACGTCCAACGTGAAACTAACTTCACCGCGGTAAAGTGTTTAAGTTAATGCCAACTTTTAAAAGATCTATTGGTTGCTTCGGCGATCGCTTGCTCTTGTCTGCTTCTGCCTGTGTTTGTGGAGTTCCTGGTCCAGAGTACACTCCGTTAGTGACGACCCTGCGCGAGGTGTAGCGTGCGTTCGGACAGGCCAGGAGAGCTGCAGCCAAGCCCGGGGAGCACACAGACACACTGGGGGCAATGGAGGAGACGGTGCGGCTGCTAGAGACTTACCGCGGCAGGGACAAAGTGGTGAGTGCGCACAGCTCACCTTGTAATTTTGTATAGTCCTATTTTTTAATATTTACACCTATTGGGCTACTATTTATGGAGGACCAAAAATTATATAATTGGAAATAAATCAATAAATAAAAGAGGCGAAAAAAAAGATGAATGCAATTTTTTACGTACCTGTATTGATAGATTTTTACATTTGTGTATTTATATTTAAATGTATTGTTTTCCACATTTATGTATGTCCACGTTTATTTTTTTAACTTTTATTTCACTTTTTCCTTTTTCCACTGGTGTATTGGTGTGTCCCTTAAAGTCTGTGTTCTCTTTCAGTGTTTTCGGCTTGGGCTTTTTTTTTTTTTTGTGTTCCGTTGTTGTGGCGGTTGCTTCAAAGCGTGTTGACAGTGAAAAATGGGAACAATGTTCATTGGGACTTGGCAATGTCCAGCATCTCTGTGTCCTTAGACCCTCCTTCTCGGCAAGGAAAAACTACAAAACCTCTTTTGAGAGGCAAGTAGAAAACCTCAAGGAGTTCCACAGTGAAGGAGAGAGCCGACTCCCTCGGAGGATAGTGCTCAAGCTGCCATACTTCCCCAGCATAGTTGCTCCTCGGGCAGCGTAGCTGGGAAACTGTAGTGTTTTTATTTCTGTTCCTAACTGGCCTGACCATAAGCGATTTCAAATAAGAACTTGTCGCGCCTCTTTAATATGGAAATGGAGCTGATTCTATAACACAGGAGCTTGGTAGGTAAACGCTCTACCTCCTTTAGGTGACTCTTGGGACCACCAGAACTCCAGCATTTGAGAATGAAGAGCTCGGTTTGGATGATAGCAATCTTTGAGGTAGCATGGGGCCATGTCATTTATGGCTTTGTAGGTCTTGTGTCTCAGACCAGATGCCCCTGACCTGTGGGGTGCCCCAAGGGTCAATCCTGGGACCCCTTCTGTTCAACCTCTACATGCTGCCGTTAGGACACATTTCTCGCTTCGTATCAAACTGACCTATCACAATTATGAAGACGACACTCAAATCTATGTGTTCACTGACAGCAGGTGAATATGGACCAGTAGATTCACTCTGTCACTGCATCCAACAGATCAGTGTGTGGATGCAGAACAACTTTCTCCAGCTGAACTCAGACAAGACTGAAATCATCGTCTTTGGCCCACAGAAACAAAGAGAAAGTGTTAACAGTCACCTCCAGAGTCTCGCTCTAAAACCTACAAATCAAGTTAGAAATCTGGGGGTAATAATGGACTCAGATTTGAATTTTAACAGCCACGTCAGATCAATAACATCAGCAGCTTTTTACCATCTAAAAAACATTGCCAAAATCAAAGTATAGTGTCTAAACCAGACTGGAGAGACTTATCCATGCGTTTGTCTCTAGTAGATTAGACTACTGTAACGGCCTGCTCACTGGCCTCTCCAAACGAGCTGTAAAACAGCTGCAGTACATCCAGAACGCTGCTGCTCCGGGTCCTGTGCTCAGGTCTCTGCACTGGCTCCCTGTGGCTCAGAGAATAGACTTCAAAAGCAGCTCTGCTTGTATACAAGTCGCTCCATGGCTGATGGCCTAGCACCAAAGTACATCTCGGACATGTTAGTGCCATATGAACCATCTCGGACTCTGAGGACCTCAGGGACCGGCCTCCTGCTGGTGCCCAGAGTCAGGACTAAACATGGGGGATGTGCGTTTCAGTTTTATGCAGCTAAAATCTGGAACAGTCTTCCTGAGGATGTGAGAGAGGCCTCTACTGTGGCAATGTTCAAATCTAAACTAAAAACTCTTTTGTTTGGCTGTGCATATGACTGCAATGCATTTCTTTGCACTCTTCTCTTTTATGTCTTGAACTAAGATTGTGATTTCTGCCATGTCTTTGTGATTTTAATGCATTTTTCCTGTTGTGTGAAGCACTTTGAATTGTCTTGTGTACGAATTGTGCTCTACAAATAAACTTGCCTTGCCTTGCCTTGCCTAGGTCAGGAGGAGGAATTGTGTTCGACCAGAGTTGTAGAAGGGCAGATTTGCAAACATTATTTTTTTACATGGTTAATACAAAATTTCATCTGATAAATTAAGCGGTCAAAGATACTAACAAAGATGAGAAAATAAAAAAAGATATAATATATACCATAAAATTCTTTACTATTCCACATACATGGGAAAACATAAGTGGGGAGTGGCCATATTGGTCTCAAGCAGCTTTTGAACAGAGTTTTGAACATAAAGATGGCAGATTTGTCATGGTCCCAGTGGCTAAAGTGCAATTTTTTCCTAATTTAGCACATTTATTATGACCCAATTCAGCTTGTGTTTATTCTTAATCTTTTTAAAGACCTAAACATAATCCCATTAAATACTTTTTCACACATTAAACGTCTGCTGCTCGCTCTGTGTCAGATCCGGACGGCGTGTTATGGTGCTCAGCTGGTGGGCGGAGTCCTGTGCCGTGGTCCCTTACCCGACGACTCGTCTGGGCGCTTGGGGCAGAGTCTGCTGCTGCTCTCTGCTCAGCTCAGCCACTGCAGAACTGTCTTACGCCTGTTTGATGACCTCTCCATGTTGGCCTACTCCCATAGCTACGGCATGGGTGCTGCGGTGAGCATCAACCCCACCTAACTAATCAGAAAAACCCAAGAGCCCTTTTTGGACACATTTTGCAAAGTAAAAATGCAGGTTTTCACAGCCTGTAGGTGATCTACAGGGAAGCTAAGACTTTGTGCTTACTGTCTTATGTTAAATAATGCCTATATATAGATGTAGATAGATAGATAGAGATATATAGATATATAATATATATATATATATATATATATATATATATATATATATCCCATTAAAATAAGTAAAACAAAACCCTTTCATTTCCGCCTGACAAAAAATACCAAATGAAAATGCATACATAGTCTATAAGACACGTCTTTTCCAAGGGATGGAAAAGACGACATGAGATTGTAATATGTGCAATGTTTGTTGAAACAAAATTGCTTCATTTTACTGTGTTTTAGTAGAAAAATATCCCGGCACTTTTGAGGCAAAAAGCAAATTCTGACACAGAGAGGCAATAAATTAAACATAATTGGACCAACAATAAAGAGTTTTGATTAATATGAAACATTTTATAAGTGCACCACCAGGTGTATTTTTATTTATTTGCATGTGACTTGCTTATTCTTAAATTTTCACAATTTTATTTTTAAGATGGCAGAGTAAGAGTCCTGTGTATAACAGACAATAGCTTTCTCCAAGAAAAGTATTTTATTTTTTATTTTTTTTACTACATGGCAATAATGCTAACACTAGCAAGAGGGGTGACAAACTGAAAACATATCAGAGAATCTCAAAATGTTCTAATTATTATTTATATGACAGGTTTAGTCTGGGGAATAAAATTTAAATGGGAAAACCGCAAAGTGTATTTTTTCCTTATTTTTTTATGCACCTTTTGACTTCTAGATTGGTAATAATTAGGGCTAGACTCTGGTATTGTTGGATTAATCAGATGTTTTGCTTTTCCATGAAAGCGGATACATTTTGACATTTGGGCACATATTTGTTCTTTGATTGTGCTGTGGTCATCTAATCTGAAAATTGATGAGTTCCCTCTGATTATAGAGAGATATGGCATGCTGTGGTTGATATTATCTTTTAGGGGCGTAGCGGGCGTGGCAGTGGGCGGATCTAAGCCTGTATAAAATACACATCTGTCCCATTGGAGGGTGTGGAGAAACATTTTGAAATAAGTGATCATTTCAGAATGTCGTTTCAGAATGTTTCTCCACAACCTCCACTTGGACAAATGTGTATTTTATTATAACACTTTTTATGCAATAAGGGATAAGAAGATGGAGAGAAAACAATTTTATAGGTAGAATAAATGGCCCTACAGTACGGTTTATATAACATTTTCTCCTGGGTATTTACAAATGTTGGAACACAGCTGCCCACATTGGGCAAATACTCTCATGTCTCCTGTAAAGTCAAGGTCCCTTCCATTGAAATTTCAATGGAAGGGGGGGGTTAGGGTTAGTACGATGCCTGGGGGGGGGGGCATGGGGACGCGTATGTTCTTATTCTAATTTGGAAAGTAAAATGTTATAGGATAAAGTGTAATTGCACATCTACCTCCTTGCACAAAGTTCCAAAATGGTGGCCGCAGACTGATACCTCTGGGCTTTTCGGTGCTCTTTGTTTTTTGTCTTGTGTTTTTGTTCGTAAATTGTGTGTGCCAGCGGGCTCTTACACCCGTGAAGAACTCTTATCCATCCGAACCACACTCCTCTGGATGCAAGGTTCCAGTCTTTTTTTTAGCTTCTGCTGCAAAATTAGCCCCTTCTTTTAGTTGAAAGAGTGAAACACCGGCAGACGAGGAAAACGTGCCGGTGTGCTGGTCCACCTCAGTTAGATGACGACGTTGCACTTAGACGCCACGCCGTGATGGCGGTGGCACCTGGGATGGGCGTTGGCATAAAGGAATTGGGGCAGCAGATGGGGCCTACGGTGATTTTCTCATAAAAGTTTCACTCACTCCCTCGCCAACAAACTGAACTGCTTCCATTTCCTGTCGACGGAAATGGGACGAAGAAGAAGGAAAAGTGATGATCAAATTGCGCAAGTGAAAATAAATATTAAATATTGGTTTGATAGAAAAAGTGGTAAGAAGCAGCGGATAGTGCTCAAGCTGCCATACTTCCCCCCTGCTCTTGAGGGCAGCGTAGCTGGGAACTGTAGGATTTTTATTTCTCGGCTTTCTTAACTGGCCTGACCACACGAGCGGATTTCAAAGAGGAACGTTTAATAAGCCTGGTCTTAAATGAAGAGACTGGTGTCGGCCTCTTTAAAACAGGTGATAGGAAGGGCTGATTCCACAACACAGGAGCTTATTAGCTAAATGCTCCGACCTCCTACTGTGTCTTTTAGAGAACTCTTGGGGACCACCAGAAGTCCAGCATTTTGAGGAGCGAGCAAAGTGCTCTGTTTGGATGTGATAAGGTACTATAGCATCTCTTTGAGGTAGGATGGAGCCAGGTCATTTATGGCTTTTGTAAAGCTCAGGAGGAGGATTTTAAATTTGATTCTAAACTCGACAGGGGAGCCAGTGAAGAGACTCGAGCACTCGGCGTAATGTGCTCTCTTGAACTTTTAGTTCCTGTTTAGAATTGCGATCTTTGTCTGGCTCGGCATTTTGAACCACGTCGAAAGCTTTTGTTAATGGGCGCTTATTAGAGTCGATCCTGGATGAAACATGGCGCTGCGAGCTGGAGTTACACCAGTAGTTCTAATCTGGGATGTTACAAGAACAGCATGGCACAAGTCTTGTTTCAGCAATCGCTTTTTAGGCAAGATTTTTCTGATTTTTGGCTATATTACGCAGTAGGGAAATATGCTTGTTTTACAGGCTTGAATTTATGTGCGCTTTGAATGAGAGCTCGTTGGTTCAAAGATAAGACTCCCAAGGTTTCTTACACGTGGAGCTGGAGGCTACACTGACGTTGTCCAGGTGTGACCTATCTGCCTCAGATAAAGCGTGCTCGTAGATGTTTAGGGCCTACCGTACAATGACCGCAGTCAGCGTGTTTTTTCAGGGTTAATTGAAGCAGATAATTAAGTTGTCATCCAGGTTTTTATATCCTTCACCATCCAGTACTAAGTCTCGGTTCTGCTTGATCGGTCTGAATTCGGGTTTTGTGTGGATAAATACAGGCTTGTGTGTCATCTGCATAGCAGTAGAACTTAATGCCATGCTTTCTGATAAGTAAAGAGGTTCAAACAGAATTGGACTGAGTACTGAACCTGTGGCAAGCTTACATCATCGTAGGTTACTTTAGAACAGAGGTGAGGAGTCTCTGGGGTTTACATTAACAAACTGGTACCTATCCGATAGGTAGGGATTTAAACCAGCTGAGGGCTGTCCCTCTGACACCTACATCAGATTCTAACCTCTGCAGTAGAATGTTGTGATCGATGGTGTCAAACGCTGCACTAAGGTCCAATAGAACCAGGATTGAGACCAGTCCATCGTCAGCAGCTAATAACAAATCATTCTTTGTGACTTTTAACTCGTATAGTTTCAGTGCTGTGGTGGGCTCTGAACCCTGACTGGAAAACTTCGAATAAGTTATTGTCCTGTAGATGGCGACAAAGCTGTTTGACTACAACTCTTTTCAAGGATTTTAGAGACAAAGGGGTAAATATGTCTGTGGCTGTGAAGCAAGAGCGCTAACCGCTGCGCTAAACCGTGTACCTTTATGATGATGATGATGTTCTAGCAGTTTTTTGTTTGTGCAGGTGCAGGAGGACGACTCATGTGTGCGCTGGCTCTCTGTGCTCACTAACTTGCTGGACCAGCTGTATTACCCCTGTGAGCATGTGGCCTGGGCTGCAGACACTTGCCTCGTCCCACTCAGGTCGGACAAGTGGTGGCTTCTGAGCACAGGGCTGTGGGGGGCCTCGCTGCTGCTGACCTTACTCAGGTGACACTCTTAACAATAAACACTAAAACATCCACTAAAATACTTTATTTAATAGGTTGCGGCACAGAGGCAGAGTGGCTAGCATTCTCGCCTCACAGCAAGAAAGTCTTGGGCGTGCAGAGAATGACTTTCCCTCATGAGGGATTACTAAAATATATTTGAACCTTAACCATTCCTGTCAGCTGGAGATGATCCTTGAATTTGTCTTTTAGTTTAGTTACAAATATAGATTTGACCTAGTTTATGGTTCATATCTTTGTCATTACTGGGCTTATCCACATGAAACAAGAAACTGGCACCAAGTTCAGCCTCCATTCTGCAAGTACAAATGAACTAATGGAGAGAAAAAAAGTTGCGATTGGTGGAGGTCCCCCATGCTGCACTGCAGCACTGATCAGACCAGTCCAGTGTAATGGCAACAGCTGTGGATGTGTTCGCACAAGTGTTACACACAGAATCCATAAAGTCTCATTTGTGTACTGTGTGATGGACATTATGGAATTACTGAAAAAAAAATAATATTTCGAAAAATGCATGACACATTTTTTATAAAATAAGGAATTTATATTTTGTATATCTTTGTTTCTTATACACCTACATTCAGTTCAAAGTTATGATGGAGTCATGTGTTACTTAAAACTGGGCTGTGATGGTGTCCCAAAGCACTCATATCAAACTAAAGTGCATGTGCACGTGCACGTGTGCGCGTGTGTGCATCTGTCTGCAGAGACAGGGTGGTGGATAAACAGCAGAGAAAACCCGTTGTGGTTGACGTGGCGATATATCCCAAGTTATGGCAACATCAGGAAAAAGGAACACGATAAACTGGAAAAATGCCGAAGGCAAAAGTGGTGCCCGTGGTCATCGGAGCACTCGGGGCAGTGACCCCCAAACTGGAGGAGTGGCTACAGCAGATCCCTGGAAAAACATCAGACCTCTCAGTCCATAAAGTGCAGTACTAGAAACAGAAAAGATACTGCGCAAAACCCTCAAGCTCCCAGGCCTTTGGTAGAGGACCTGAGTTTAGAAAAAGGGATGAGACCACCCGCAGAGGGTGAGAAGGGATTTTTTTAAATATATATCTATTTTTTATATATATATATATATAATATATATATATATATAATATATATATATATAATATATATATATATATATATATATATATATATATATATATATATATATATATACACATATACATATACATATATACACATATACATACATATACATACATACCGGTACATACTTTGCCTGTAGTTGTAGAATTACAAAATATTTTTTTGCTCAATGCTGGGACTTAAACGCAATGCCTTCAGGCACCATAAATATGCTTAAATAATAATCTCCCTCAGTCATTTCAGCAAGTCTCAAACTATAAGAAAGGATACTTGAATTTGTCAGTCCTGCTCTCAATTAGAGAAGTATCCAGAGGAAAATGTTCCTAAAATGGTTAGTTTAAATTATACTTTTGTTAACCTTGTTTTGACAGATGAAGAGTGGGTACATCCCAGTGGAGGACAAAAAAATTACATATTTTGTTGGGAAAACATGTCTCATTAAACACCTCCATTATTCTCAAGGAAATTTTAACTGCTGAAGAAACTGTGGCAGCCAGTAGGCCAACCGCTATCACTTGTTTTGAGACTGTCCTGTTGCTTAAAAGTCCTGGATTGAAACTAACATAGCACTGCAGACTGTTTTTGACGATCTGTTTGGGCCTCAAAACTCCTGCCATGGACACAATAAACAACTACCATGGACAATAATTTTGGCCGCAGGAAAGAAGGCCATCACAAAGAGATTGATGACTCAAGCCAAACCAATAACCAAAGACTCGATTGGCATAAGAGATATTAGACAAATGGAAAAACTGACATTTGGACTTAATTTGAACATGGACAAATTTGATAGACTTTGGTCTAAATGGTGTAGAACATTTTATGTTGTAGCTCTTCTGTTGGATGTCTGTTTTTCCCTGTGCCCTTTGCTTCCTCTTTCTGTGTCTTGTTCTGTGTTCTTTTTTCTTTTGTTTGTTTATATACATTTTATATACACTTTTATACCAACTCAAGTGCACTGCAGTCCTTATATTATAAACATCTCGCAGATTGAGGTGGTTTCATGGGAGAACACTCATCTAATGACCTGAAAACTGGACCAGACTGCTGCGGTCCCTGGCAAAGACTTACTACTTGTGGATTCATTCCCCAAACCCGCGACCGCAGTGCTCAGCAGTCAGACTTTAAGCACTTTCTAAGTCTTGCGGGATCAGTGCGTGTCTCGAAACCAACTCAGATCCTAGTCATTGTACACCAGGGGTTGGAACTTGACAAGTGTTATTTTTGTTTTGTCCCCAGGTTTTTTGCTTTCACACCAGTTCCATAAAGTCCAGACAATCAGATTTTGCCTGGTGCTGGAATTACGTGCGTTCAAAGAGTTACCTAACATTTCATATGGTTAAATTTGTCATGCAGTCTTATTTTCATCTCTCTGAAACGTGTGCTGATACGATTGGATTGTATGGATGAACATAACTATTTGGCTTCTCGCTGTGATGGGATTAAAACAGATGACAGTTATGGAAGTGCGTTGAGTTTACAGATCGCTAAAAAGTCAGACGTCAGAGATTGGATATAGCCGTCTACTATATTATAAGTACAGCCTTTTACTTATTTCCCGCTTCATCCTCTACTTTTAAGTGAACAAGCACTGTAATTTATTTAGTGTGCATTTTATATTAACAGGTGTTGGTACATGGCTCGTTTTGGTTTGTTGGTTTTGTGAAGACGGGACATTTTACTTTAAGCAGCTTTGAGCTTTGGGAAGGAGAATAGTCTATAGTTTTGATTCTGGGTGCATTTGGTGATTTGAAGGCCAAATAAGGCTCATCTTTTACTTGAACAAGAAGCAGGCTGTAGTTTGGCATATTGGTTTGTAGTTATATTGTCTAGTAGCTTACTTGGCTAATTTTACCGTATGAAAGTGAGAGCTCTGCATAGTTCTCTGCGGTGCCAAAGCAGCACAATATGTGACTTTACTATAGTTTATAACCATGTCAGACACCATTTGCCTCATTTCATGTTTGAGTTTTGGTCCAAAGTCCAATCTTTTGCATTCACAAGGGCCAGGGCTTGACCTTCTCCGGACTGAGACCAGCTCTTTTTCTGGACCAAAGGACCAGCTGTTTGGTTCAGACCACAGTATGTGGCAGCATTCACACCTGGGCGTTTGACCAAACCAAACCGGAAAGTCCTAAAGTTTGTGTAAAAAGTGTAAAAACACCTTGAATTTAATTGCAAATTTCAATGACAAATTATTGTTTGCTGCCTGTTTCCCTCATTAGAACAGATATAATTTCCTGCTCTTGTTTAAAAATGGACAGACTAACTATAGGGAGAAGTAAGCTTGTGTGGACAATCAAACAATAGACCTATAACATTCATTATTACTGAATGCGCTTTTTGATATTAATGCCTAGGTGTGGATGTTAGCTTTTATGGGTTGTTATGTTGGTGTACCTTTTTTAAATCCACACAAGCTTCCTTCTCCCTATAGGAGATAGGATGAAGGGCATCTGACACGTGATCTGATTCTGAACCTAAATGTTATGTCTGCAGGTCGCTCCGTGTCCTAGTTCTTTTGAATAAGAAACTGAAGAAATGTGAAGAGGACAGAAGCAGGTGAGACTTCAGAGATTCACATTGACGTTTTCTTTTTTCTTTTTGTAAGATTAAAACTTTTACACACATGAAATAGAACAATATAGAAAATAAAAGAAAAACATTTTAAAAAATCAAAATGAATCGAAGGCCAAAACAAACATCCCATTTAGTCCCGATTCCATCAACTGTCAATTATCAGATCCAGTCCTTGATCATCGGCTCAGTTTAAATTTTTTGTGATGGCTTTTCCCCCTGCTCTCAGTAATACTGAGAGCAGGGGGAAAAGGGCTGCAGCTATCGATTATTTTAGTAATCGAGTAATCTATCGATTCTTTTCTTCGATTAATCGGTAAATTTTTTTGTACATTCAGTAAACCATTTAAACACATTTAAAATCATTTTTTAGATAACCGTTATAGTTCATAGTAACAAACAAATACAAAATAAGGAATTTCTGCTTAAAATAACACATTTTATTCTTAATTTCATATAAATTTGTCCTCAAAACAGCAACATTTCACTTCAGTCCAAACTGTTCTGTTTGTATAGAAAGAATATATATAAAGGACTTAATTAACTTGTCATAGATTGTAAACAGTTACAGTAGCTCTGTCACGTCACTTAAAATAAGACATTTGTAAAATGTTATGTTGGGTGGGACCGGTGGTCCTGGCGTTTTGAGCATTTTGCGTTTTGCCGTTTTTGGCTCTGTGTGACTTTGGCCTCCGCGTCTCGGACTTTCTGTTTCACAACACATTATTCTAACATAACCGCGGCCCTTGTGCTGTTTCCATGTGCATTGGCTGTTTTAAAAGTACGACGTTGAGTGGGGGAGCGCGGGGGAGCGCGGGGGAGCGCGGGGGTCCGCGGTGGCGTGTCGACAGCGCGGGGGCTGGGGTGGGCGGAGCTAGATACGGTGTTTAGAGTTGCAGTTCGGGATTATTACAATAGATCCATGGCTCTTTCACTCGTCAAAACTCTTTAAAACTCTTATAAACGTGCCGCTCTCTTCCTTGTTGCGCCTTCGTCCGAGCGGAACAAGCTCCGTGTGAAACAAAAGCGCCACAAGTCGTTCCTCGCGCCACAGATTCACGTGTTTTTGATTAAATATGTAAATTAAACGAATCATCGAAGCAATAAAATAATAATCAAAGCTTTTTTGTAATCGAATTATTCGATTCACTCGAGTAATCGTTGCAGCCCTACTCAGTATATTCCAAAATATCAAATTGATTCTGTCCATGAACGGAGTTTTGATGCCCAAATACGGCCATAGTTCTTAAATCAAGTGTGATGAGGTCAGAAACAGTCTGTAGCACTTTATTGATCTCATTCCAATATTTCTTAGCAACAGAACGCATGATAATGGTTTGCCTCCTGGCTGCCACAGTTTCTCCAACAGTTAAAATGTCCTTGTGATTAATGAGCACTTTGACATGGTGTTATGAAAAAACATGACAATAAATAACAGGATAAACAGCAGAGGAAAGCTGTTGTGGTTGACGTAGCAATAACAAGTGATGACAATATCGGGAGAAAAGAACACAAGAAACACCAAGGGCTCAGAGAGGAGCTGGAGAAGGTGAAGGCAAAAGTGATGCCCGTGGTCATTGGAACACTCGGGGCAGTGACCCCTACACTGGGGGAGTGGCTACAGTAGATCACTGGAAAAACATCTCAGTCTAGAAATTGCAGTGCTAGGAATAGCAAAGACACAAGTAGCGCAAAACCCTTAAGCTCCCTGGCCCCTGGTAGAGGACCCAAGCTTAAAAAAAGGGATGACACAACCCGCAGAGGGTGATAATGACATTTATTTTATTTTTTTTTAAGGATTTTTGGCCCGTATGCTTTATTGGATAGGACAGGTGAGTGTGAAAGGGGGATGAGAGTAAAGGGAGGACATGCAGTAAATGGTGGGAATCGGGAATTGAATTCACAACCCTGCTGCGCCTTAACCACTCAACCACCGGGCAGCATAATAATAAGGTTTAACGATCATGTGAATGAGCGCTTCATGAAAGCAGCAAAAGTTAAAGGAGACATTCAATACAAAAGAAAAGTGTTCTTCCCCCAGGACATTCCATATGAGATTTGTCAGCAACAAGAAAAGGTTTGCCGCATATGAGGAATTCAATTAGGACATGACAATTGTAAAAAAAATATTGGGGCTCTTTAGGATGTTCCAACATAAAGAATTAAAATCAACAGTCATCCTGACTTTGGAAAGAGGGGCAGACAGGACTGTTCTTGGTCCCTCCCTCCTGTTTGCTTTGTACTTGGAACCATTGGCCCAAAATATTAGACAATAAAAAACAATTCATGTTGTAAAAATGTATGGGATGGAACATAAATTGCCTGTTATTCAGAATGATGTTCTATTACATTTGACCAAACCAGAAATTTCTTGAAAAAAATGACCTTTAGAAATTTCACCCATTTAAATGGCAAAGATCTATCAACAATTTGGGAGAAAATATATACCCCTATTTTTACTACTATAAAATATAGCTTGAATATGGACTCTTGAAATGGATGTTTTGCCCAGATTTCTCTTTTCTAGACTCTTCCAAAGTCAAGATTTGTATGGCAAGGCAAAAAACCTTGTATCCGGTTTAAAACTCTACAACTTTCAAAAGAAAAGGGAGGTTGGGGTCTACCATGTCGGACAAATTACTCAATTTCAGCTCAAATCAAAGCGTTGCTGTACTGGTGTGATACAGAATATGATGCTCAATGGAAGAATAACAAACCGTTGAGTCATTTGGAGGAAGTTAAAAATCACTGTGTAAGATCTGTACTTACAACATGGAAGGAGCTAGGGTATGGTCAAAACATATAACCAGGGCCGCCCACGCCTTCAGGGGGCCCTAAGCAAAATTTTCCTTGGGAACTCTCACCACATCATCAGAATAAGTTTCATTGCCATTGTCAGTGAACAATTCACAAACGAGGAACTTTCTTCAACGCAAACAAAGCCCACCAAAATGCCAGGGCATCTGTTTGCCATCTTGGTTAGTTTATTATCAGCACCTCACGAGCTCAAATATTGATGACTCAAATCCCACAACGCAACTTGGTATTCCCACTGACATCATCTCAACTCCCTGTATAAATAACACGTCTCACAGAAATGTTGTTACAAATGTATTTGTAGGGGTGCTAAGGTTCTACAGCCACATTCAACAGGGGGTGTGGGGGCACATCCCCAGAAATTTTTAGACCTTTTTCGCGTGTATTCTGGTGCATTTTAATGTGGTCCAGTCAGCTCAAGTAAGATTAAAATGTTGAGGTTGTAATGCTATAAAATTATGGTGTGATGAGAAAGTGACTAAAGCCAGTTATTACTACATTAGTATACTTAATTTACTCAATACAATATTGGCTATGAAAAATAGTTGGGGTCAAATTGTGTTCATAACAAAATAATTGTACCTTAAACATCAGGCTATTTGTTGAATACCAAGTTAGATATCATGATGAACTATGTACCACTTGAGGGTCACAGTGTATTTGTTAATACTAATAACTAATGTTGTTATGAGACAATTAAAGCAATCACCACTCAACATGGATGGATGGAGTCATCATAACATAACACAAGGAAAGTCAAGTACAAACTGACCAAACACCAGCAGAACTACAAATATGAGTTAAAATGTATTCTCTATTTAACTAAAAATGTAAATAGTTATCCTTACTAATTTATATTTTACTGCTTCTGATTGTTCCTTCTTGCCAAAGTGTCAAAACAAGGTACATTAAATTAAACAAATGGCATAAGCATTGATTTAAATCTATTATAATTTATAACAAATAGTCTAATGGTCCTTTTTTATTAAATTGAAATGTTTTATTGCTCTATTAAAAGTTGATCAGAATATAAAGCTGACATGAGATGTTTGTTCTGATCAGAACATCACACACTGGACTGACTTTCCTCTGCACAAAACAGTGCTGCGTGCGATGTGATTGGCTGATGAGCGTTACATGCAGAAACCTTTAGGCAAGGCAAGTTTATTTGTAGAGCACAATTCGTACACAAGGCAATTCATAGTGCTTCTCACAACAGGAAAACATGCATTAAAATCACAAAGACATCAAAATCAATTTAACAATTTTGCTGACATGAATCATACATTTTGTCCGTGCTTAGTGATTCGCCGGATAGAAAACCAAGTCTATTGGACCACACTGGCAGACACTCCAGACACACTTTCCCATATTTATTTGACCTTGTCAGCATAACAGATGTCTCCGAGATGGGCACATTGCTTTTTAGATTGATTCTTTCCCATGTTTGACCGTCCCTAGACACCAGCGAACCTCTGCACACGGCGTAAAAGTTACATACATTCTGTACAGACGACTACCTCGTCGACGCCTCCACCTTTTTATGTGTGGGGCTTTTGTATCTTTAACGACGGACCTGGTCTTGTCTGCCTCTTCCCTAGATCTAGCTTTCGCTTAACTAATTATTCCAGACAAAACTCGACCAAAGCCTTTTGTGTTAAAACTTGCTCTTGATCAGTGGGTAGGTGCGCCAGGCTCTTCCTGGACTTTGCAATGGCCTTAGTGCTGACTGACAATCTAACCAGCGCTTGTTCTAACCCTCTCCCCAGGCCACCTCCTATGCAGCTGCGCTTGGGGCCCGGCAGAATGGGCTATTGTGTTTTGTGCGGAATTTTTTTTTGTTCAAATGTAATTGTGTCTAAATAGTAGTTTTAGAATTGTTACGATTTTTTCTAAAGAAAGACTTTTCAATTTAAAGAAATTTAAAGGTGCCATTTTCAGGCTATCCATCAAATAGTTTAAGGCATAAGAAAAAAAAAAAAAAATGTCATTTCAGTCAAAATGCACAGCCAAACAAAACCGTTTTTAGCTCAGATTTGAAGAGTAGAGGCCTGTCTCACATCCGTAGGAAAACTGTTCAAGATTTTATCAGCATCAAACTGAAACGCAGCTTCCCCATGTTTAGTTCTGACTCTGGCCACCAGCAGGAGGCCAGTCTTTCAGGTCCTCAGAGTCCGAGATGGTTCATATGGCACTAACTTTTTTTTGGAAGTCTGCTCATCTTGGTTTTAGTTTTTTTTATATACTTTTATATTTGAAAAAATAAAGAAAACAATTTTAGAAAGAAGGAAAAAAAAGAAAATGATCACATTACTTTTTTTTTTTTTTTTTTTTTTCCAGTTTCACATTTTAATGTTAAACGATCATGAAATAACGTGAAACTATCATGACATAACTCAATACTATTACGCTATAATGTCATGATAGTATAAGGTTAAAATGTGAAACTTGGAAAAAAAAATAACAATAATACAAAAACCATGAGGAAATAAATAAACAAAAGATAGCTTGCCCTGACATGCTAATGTAGGGACTCAGTTGTAATGTATGTGATTTCAAGGAGAAATGGTGATGGTGAGGATTTATGGACTAAAAAACAGAACAGGAGACCTCAGAATCTCTTCTTTTGACCTCACACAGCTCACACACCTGATGCAGCTCTTTGTGTTACAGAGTGGCAGGGCTGCGAAGACAGGTGCAGGCTGAGCTCTTGTCAGTGCTGAGCAGTGCAGCTGACTTATGTAACGCTGTGCACTGGATGCCCCCAGGCTTCCTGTGGGCAGGCCGCTTCCCTGAATGGACAATTGGGCTCATGGGCACTATCTCCTCTGTGATTGGTCTGATGCAAATGTCCAGTGGCCAATCAGATGCCTAATTGTCCCTACATAATGAGCTCTGTGGAAAGCAATTTGATAGTTTTTCAACAGACTCTGTGGATTGGAAACAAAAACCCGACCTGCACATCACTACTATTCATGGGTTTCAGTCACGTGACTTGTTGTCACCGCCATTTTGAAGACGTCACCACATGGGGTTTCCTATATCCTATATCCGTTAAACATTCAAGAATTACGGCACATAAAATTGAAAATGAAAAGGATTGATATTTTAGGATTTTGATCCTTATCTACAGTGACGAATTGCTGAAAAAATGTGCCATGTAAAAGCAGCAACAATTCACTTGTGGACATTTACATCTAAACTGCCTCATCCACAAGCCCTCTGCACCGGACAAGCCGTCAAAGCTTTCAAGAGTCTGGTTCTAAAATATAACACCTGGACAGTTGGAAATTAGGCTAGTTAAAACTGTTTGTAAGTAGGCTAACCTTTTATTATCAGAGCCGCACAATTATATGTACCGTAATTTTCATACCATAAGCCGCTACTTTTTTCCCACGCTTTGAACCCTGCGGTTAATTTGTAGATTTTTACTGGCCACCGGGGGGCACTCTAGCAGGAAGCGCGAGCGTTTGACACACTGTACAAGAAGACATCAGTGGAAACACTGTTCAGGGGACACATCTTCAGACCTGTTCTCTGTAGGTTAAGCTTCAAAACGCTGTGGATTTTATTACACTTTGACTCATATTCACGGAGAAATTAGTCTGAGGGGTTAGCACTGCCCCACAGTGCAACATGAGGCTTTTGACCTCAAAATGGCTGTAGCAACAAATGAAGTCCGAAGTGACATCACTTCGGACCCATGAATAGACCTGGATAGTTCTGGTTGCTTTAAAAGTGTGGATCTTCACTTCTCGTTCCAATCACGCTCTAGAGGGATTAGCGGAGCCTTGCTCAAATAAATAAAAATAAAAATAATGTGACAGCAGAGAGCGAGTTACTGATGAATAATCACTGGCAGCTTGTTAAATACAATAAAAATATGTCACTAGAGGAAAAGGACGTGTTTATAAAAGTAAGACCAAAGCTAAAGGCTAACACACATTAACTTAAATATGATACAGACAAACTTGATTAAAGTACATAGAATGCAAAGTCGAGTGTTAGTTCAGTTTGTGGTGTTATTTTAACATTATTGGTTACATTCATTGCATGTTATCATTAGCTTAGAGACAAAAGCACTTACTTTCATAAATTGATATCTCCAGGTGAAGTATTTACACGGTATGTAAAGATCTTTACATGCTGCCTGTGATTATCCAGCTGTAACTCGCTCTCCGCTTTGGGTTCATTAATTATTGAGTTATTTTAGCAAGACTTTGTGAACTCCCCATATGGAAAGAATGGAACAGGAACTGGAGCGCCACATTTAGAAGGCAACAAGAACCAGTTGGTTGGTTTCATGAATAGGTCCAGCTATAGTCCACACTAGGTTAGAAGTGGAAATATATTTTATAAAATTAATCCTGAAAGAAAGAGACACTGCAAATTCAACATATATAGCTACACTCCCCATTATTTTTTCTTCAGTAATGTTGCAATAAGATGAGTTTATTGTACATTTTGTATTCAAGCCAAACTGATTTCATCAGAAAAAATAAATAAAAATCGAATAAAATGACCTGAATCAAGTTGTTTTTATTTTCCAAATATACGTTATGAACAATATCATTGCTATAGGCTTAATATTTGCATTGATAAACATTTTCCATTTAGCATGCATATAATCGTTTGAAAGCTTGACGCATTTATATTTTACAGCAGTATTTTTTCACGGACAGAAAAAGGACGTTTTGTAGCCTAGAGTGTTCATATATTAAAAAATATATATATTCACGACATGAACAGCTTGTTTCGATTAACTTGGTCTTGTTTTTTGTGTAATGACGTCAGGGCTGTTAAACGTGCGAATGCAGCGTAACACTGGATGTATCATAATCGACCGTAATGAATAAACTACGCTTTAAAATTGCAAGAATTAAATGTAATTAACGGACATATTGACTACACATGGATGTCAATGATTGCAGTTCATAGCGTAAACCTTTGTCCAGGAAAAAAGGGGTACATTTATATATCATGTACATATTTAAATCCGCTATGAAAACATCAACCAACATTTCCCAGTGCCCGTGAACGCAGCGGTAGATCCAGCCTTTTGCAGATTCAGCTGCCTTTGTACTCACTGTGGCCTTACAACCCGAACATTACCTAAAATGATCAACTATTTCGTGTTTAGAGACACGCTTATGTCACTCTTGGCATGGTTAGCATGACGAACACCACTGCGGTTTTCTTCTGCGTAAATTCACCAAGGACTTTACACTTCCGTGCTGCTGTTTGCGCACAAAGAAGAGGCTCGTGGAGCAGCAGGTCAGAGTTTGTTTGGTTGTGGAAGAGATTAGCCTCGTCTTCAAATGCAAATGAAAACAATACTTGCATTTTTATAAATTAAACGAAGTGGACTTGTGCTAAAGTTAGCTGGAGATGGTAACTTGGCTAATGTTCACTCTGTGAGTAATTAAGGGCAGAACATTGAACTGCAGCAGTCTCTGCACTGTGGTTAAGTTACAGCACTCTGACATCAGCAGCAACAACCCCGCATTCCTGAGTCTCGTGTTGTTGCCAGCTTTTTACAGGAAGTTATCAAAAGGAGGGGGAGATTAGGAGCGCGTTTTTTGTGCCTTGACCCATTCAATGCAAGTCTCTGGCCGTTTCTCATCCGTACCTGTGCAAACTTGTTGCTTCCGGGCGTGTGAAACGTCATCCTTCACGTCTCTAGTCCTGTTCCAATTCAAAATTCGCTTCTCTGCAAATTCGCTGGAAATGCCCGGATGAAAAGTTGCTCCGTTCGTTTTACCGAGGATGCGTCAGAAGACACTAGCTGTCCATAGTCGGCTTATTATATTTCTTACAATGCACTTAATATAGCGCATGCACTTATCGTCTGATACCCTCTGCCCTCCTCAAAAAGAGCGTGAGGGACCGAGACTAAACTACTGTTTGGGTACAGAAACCAAGACTGCAAACACCAGTTTGTTTATGAATATAATAAGATGTCTGACATTTCTTGTCATACTTAACTTTTATTGTAGACACAAGACTGACGTTTTTCTGACAAAAATGCAATTGTGTTTATACTTATGATGTAAAACTTTCTGAAAACTTAAATCTGTATTTCAGAACATGTTTGTAAAGGTCTGAACTCTCAGACGAAAACATGGACTGCCCGTCTTGGGACCCTGCTCTCACGGCTTCGTCCAGCGGTGCCTCACCTCGACCCCTTGCAGGCGTGGAAGAGCTGGACTCTTTCAACCCCCTAGAGCCCCCTCCTCTGGAATGGAGGTCTGATTCCTCCAGTGAGTGTGGCTCGGCCGACGGTTTGGGTCCACCTTTGCATGAAATCAGCAACGAGGCACTGCAAGAGGGACTCATTGAGAAGTCAAACATGTTGGCTCATATAGAAGGCATTTATGTAGACAATTCAGATCAGGAAATGGTTAGCGGTGTGGGCATAGAAGAGTACCGGTATGAAGCAGCCTATTTCAGCGATATTAGCAGTATTAAAGAACATGCTACAAATTTGAAGGAACATGGCTGTATCAATGTTTTAGATAATCGATCAACAACCAACCTTATGAAGCCGTTTTCCAGTGCGACTGACAGTATGGAGCCTATAGTTCAAGGGGATACATTTGATTTAATCCAGGGTTTTAAGAAAGAAATTAGCAAAACAAAAGTATATAACATTTTTGAGACAGAGTGTGAAGGAGCTTGTGGAAACGTGCAACCAGAGACAGAAGAGACGTATGATTTGAGTATGAACCAGGAATATAAAACTGATGTTGCTGCTACAAATTTCGGTTGTGATGAAACGCAAACTGCTCAAAAAGAAAAATCATTTGTGTCTGAATTTGAAAGTATCCATACACCAGCGGAAATCAGAGCTATGGATGAGCCCGCGAATGACAATGATCAAGTAAGCGATTCACACCAGAGCTACACAGACAGAGAAAGTTGGGAAGATATGGAAGATGAAGACCACAGTCGCATCCACAGCCTACTGTGCCGGCTCCAACTGGGTCAAGAGGACGACGTGGAGCAGACTCTGAGCTCTCCACCACAGGCTGCGCAAGCCCACGCTCGACCTCGCTCTCCTGATGCAGATGAAACAACTGGTCTGCTCTTTTCAGACGAGCACCAACGGGATGTGGTAGGTGCTACAAATGGGTCTTAAACAGTATTGTCTTAAACAAAATTTGACTTAGCTCCAGCACATGATGTCATAAGATGTGTTGATAAAGCGCAATCATTTTCTTGCACAATTTGTTTTTGTAGTTTATATTATCTCTCAAACTTACATGAATCTTGATTTACAAAAGAAATCACAGCTCTGATCATCTTTGAAAAAACATATCTATATTCTTGAGCACAACCCCTTTTAGCTTTTAGATAAATAGACACGGCCACTATTATCTTACAGTGCCTTATGTGCAGTAACTCTTGGTGAGGGGCCAGCTACCTGTTAGTGTCCCTGGATATGTTATCACTTGGCAATTATACATATTTAGCATGCATTTATTCAGTTAGTTGTGCAAAAAAGTGAATATAGTGTATAGGAAATATACAGAGCTCTGGATCAACTGTGAAAACCCCTAATGGCAGATGGGACAAACGTCCATAGAGAAATATTTAACATCTTAAAACTACCAGTTTAACAATAGGCTAACTGACAATGATTATGACCTGATGATGTTTGATGACAGAATCCTGAGCTCTTCTGTGCATCTTACAATGCTGATCCAAAATAACGTTTTATACATTTCTTCCCTTGTAGGTGGGCCTGCTGCAGAGCACAGAGCACCCTGGGACCCACACAGGGGACATGGACGCGGTGGTGGCTGTGCCCTACAGTCAGGAGGACATGCAGAGATACTGGGGCCGCTATGACAAAGCTCCAGCACAGATACTCAGGGGGAACTCTGTCTCCTCTCAGCCCGACGACGAGGACCCAGAGCCCGTGTGGATGAAGTTGGGAGAAGAGCCGCCCGACCTGGAGGCTGCAGCAAGGACCCACATGGTACGTACCGGGACAAAATCATGTGAAACCCGGTCAAAGTTCATAATTATTTAGGTAACAACTTCTCCATGACTAAAGCCGGTGACAGTCCTTTGATACGTTACATACACTTTTTCTATGCTTTGGTCTAATTCTTTATAAATGCCGTTTTTTTTTCATTATTTTTCTGCCTGATTTCCTCACTACAATCCAAACGGTCCCCTTGTTCCTTTTTAAAGAGTATTTTTCATCAAATACTATTTTACTCTCAATGATGTATGTATTGTTAATACTACATTTGACGTCTACTTGAATAATAGTTCTTGTGAACATGTTTTGGCTTCTGTGTCCATTTGACACAAAACTCACTCAAACAGGCTTACTGAATTTAACTTTTTATGTAAATCTTCATAATACCAGTTGTGTTGTAGCCTTGTTTTTACAGGGAATCATTTTACATCTTTCTTTGGTCTTGTTTTGCAGGATGCAGAGCCTTCATATAAAAATGGTAAGAAACATTAGCTAATAGTAACTACTCTGGTAAAAGTCTAATCTCTAGCCGTGTCCTTTGAGCACAGTGCCTGGACCATGTGACCCTGAGGACCTCCTGGATGGGGTCATTTTTGGGGCCAAATATCTGGGCTCCACTCAAATCAAGTCAGACCGGAATCCATCCACCAACGCCCGCATGAGCCAGGCGCAAGAGGCCGTGGACCGCATTAAGGTGAGGGCACTGTGGCTGCAATGTGGACAATTAAAGCTGAACGTTTAGTAAGAATAATGTTTGTGTCTCAGGCCCCAGAAGGAGAGTCTCAGCCCATGACTGAAGTGGACCTGTTCATCTCCACTAAAAGAATCAAAGTGCTGACTGCAGACACACAGGTAAAGTTTTCACCTCTAACTTTACATGTAATCTTACACTTGTCACCCAACGTGTGCGCAGGTTCACCACGTATTTTTTGGGTTATTTCTAGACTGTCTGGATTGTTATCGTTCGTCCAATACACACTTAATTGCGCCATTGTTGGTGTAAAAGTCAATTTCCTCTGACCCTCGTGGCTTCCCTGGACTTGTGCCCGCTTGTCCGGAGTCAGTTTAACAAGGCGCATTGATTTGAATCCCCTTCTAAGTTGAACCTGCATGAAGTCGGTGAGCACTTGCTGTGAGTCCCTTTTGTCAAACTAATTTCCCCACTAATTTCCAGATCAAATAAGCTTACACAAGTAGCTATGTCAGAATTATAATAGTCTAATTGACATTGTTGGTGAACAATACACAAACTAAAGAATTTGCTTCGACACCCAGGTGCAACATAATACGTATTCAATTCAATTTGAATTTGATTAAACCATGTTCATAGGAATTTAGCAATGGATGACATGGAACTATAGCATCTTTGAGGTAGAATGTGGCCATGTCATTTATGACTTTGTAAGTCATGAGGAGAGTTTTACATTTGGTTCTAGACTCGACAGGGAGCCATTGAAGAGACTCAAGCACTGGCGTAATGTGGTCTTTTTTTGTTCCTGTTAGCAATCTTGCATTTGCATTTTAAACCAGTTGAAGGCTTTTTATGAAGCTTTTAGAACACGCTGCGAGCAGAGAGTTACAGTAGGCTAATCTAGATGTTATAAACGCATGTCTAAGTTTTCTGCATCGCTTTTAGGCATGATTTTTCAGATTTTTGCTATATTACGTAGGTGGAAACAGGCTGTTTTTTAAGGCTTGATTTACAGTGAGGAAAATAAGTATTTTAACACCGTGCAATTTTGGAAGTTATCCAATTTATGGATAACTTTATTTTACAAGTTACTGAATTTATTTCAGGGGTCTGAAATTTTCATTGTAGGTGCATTTCCACTGAGAGACAGAATCTAAATTCTGAAATCACATTGTCAATCAAATCAATTTATTTGTATGTTATTGCTGCAAATAATTATTTAAACACCTGAGAAAATCAGTGTAAACATTTGGTAAAGGTACAGAAGCCTTTGTTTACAATCATAAAGGTCAAACGTTTCCTGTAGTTCTTGACCAGGTTTGCACACACTGCAGCAGGGATCTTGGGCCACGCCACCACACAGATCTTCTTTAGATCTTTCAAGTTTCAGGGCTTTCGCTGAGCAACATGGAGTTTCAGCTCCCTCCAAAAATGTTCTATTGGATTTAGGTCTGGAGACTAGCTAGGCCACTCTAGAACCTTGATACTGTTCTTACAGAGCCACTCCTTGGTTCTCCTGGCTGTGTGCTTTGGGCCATTGTCATGTAGGAAGACTCAGCCACGACCCGTCTTCAATGCCCTGACTGAGGGAAGGAGGTTGTTGCCCAAACTCTCACAATACATGTCCCCATTCATTCTCTCCTTAATACAGTGCAGTCGTCCTGCCCCCTGGGCAGAAAAGCACCCCAAAGCATGATATTTCCACCCCCATGCTTCACAGTAGGTATGGTGTTCTTGGGATGGTCCTCATCTTCCTTCTTCCTCCAAACACAATGGCGGAGTTTATACCAAAAAGTTCTATTTTGATCTCATCTGACCACATGACTTTCTCCCATGACTCCTCTGGATCATCCAGATGGTCATTGGCAAATTTCAGACGGGCCTGGACATGCTACTCAAAAAGAGGCTGTGAATTCTTTTTTCATTTATTTAATTTTGCTCCTCAAACTGTCTGTGCACCTCCCTTGGATGGATTACCTCGGCAAAGGAGAAGCGCTTACTAACAGAAATTTAGACAGAACAATATTTGAAATTAATAACAGAAATGGGAATTTTGTGCATATTGAAAACCGTTTTTTAGTGAGTTCACCTCATGAAAAATTGGAGCAAAAGCGTTAACATTTTTGTTTAATTTATGATGTAATGGGCGAATAGTTTCCACTGTGTAAAATCACAAAGATTTTATTTTAGTTCAAATAAATGTCATGGAGTTCAGTAAGCTCTATTATTTAGTTCATAGTGTGTTATTTGATGGTTTGGGTTCCTAGATGAGAGGCTACATTTGCCATTATAGTCATATTTACTTTCCATAATCTATTGAGAAAGAGTGGCTTAAGAGATGTAATCAAGATTTTATAAAGAATACTTTAATTTTAGTTGTAATTCAACGTTGGTCCTAACAGAGGATGCAGTGGCTTTGGGGACCTTTATCACATTATACTCCTCATATAAATATAAAAGTATGTACTGTACATGGAATATCAAACACATTTTGCAAGTCTTGCTTGCAGGTCCTGCTTCCCTAGAATATGGAAGATGTGGACTACCTTGTTTTACATTGGGGAACAGTTCATTATGTTTTTATTAATCAAAAATGTGTAGTCATTCGTATAGTGTTTGATATTTACCAGAATGTGTCTTACTGTTACTGTCTTGGCTCAATTAAGGCTACATACTTCAATGGTGTATGTTTGTTGTTGTGCCACAGGAGGCCATGATGGACCACGCCCTGCAGATGATCTCCTATATCGCAGACATCGGGCATATTGTGGTGCTCATGGCTCGAAGGAAACTCAAAGGACAAGAGGCAGAGGCCCCAAAGAAGTGTCTTATGATCTGCCATGTTTTCACCTCAGAAGATGTGAGTTACAGGAACCCAACTTTTTCAACTTTCCAAAACCTACTCTTGAGTTTCATTTTTTTTTTAGGTCACATTCACAACACAAATTGAAGTGGACTCTGTTTGATTAGAGACCAAAGTTGTAACATTGTATCTTTAGCTGGTTCAGTTTGCGTTTCAATTCAATTTAATTTTATAATGCCAAAATCACAACAGCAGTTGCCTCGAAAGGCTACAGTGAAAAACAGATTAAACGATGTCCATCCATCCATCTTCTTCCGTTTTATCCGGGGGCCGGGTCGCGGGGGCAGCAGTCTAAGCAGGGACTCCCAGACTTCCATATCCACAGACCCTTCCTCCAACTCCTCCGGGGGGATCCCGAGGCCTTCCCAGGCCAGCCGAGAGACATAGTCCCTCCAGCGTGTCCTGGGTCTTCCCCGGGGCCTCCTCCCGGTGGGACATGCCCGAAACACCTCCCTAGGGAGCGTCCAGGAGGCATCCGGAACAGATGCCCGAGCCACCTCAGCTGGCTCCTCTCGACGTGGAGGAGCAGCGGCTCTACTCCGAGCTCCTGCCGTGTGACTGAGCTCCTCACCCTATCTCTAAGGGAGCGCCCAGCCACCCTGCGAAGGAAACTCATTTCGACCGCTTGTGTCCGCGATCTTGTCCTTTCGGTCACTACCCAAAGCTCATGACCATAGGTGAGGGTAGGAAGGTAGATTGACCGGTAAATCGAGAGCTTTGTCTTTCGACTCAGCTCCTTCTTTACCACAACAGTCCGATGCAGCGACCGCATCACTGCGGGCGCTGCACCGATCCGCCTGTCAATCTCACGCTCCATCCTTCCCCTCACTCGTGAACAAGACCCGAGATACTTGAACTCCTCCACTTGGGGCAAGGACTCCCCACCCACCTGGAGAGGGCAAGCCACCTTTTTCCGGTTGAGAACCATGGCCTCAGATTTGGAGGTGCTGATTCTCCTCCCAGCTGCTTCACACTTGGCTGCAAACCGTCCCAGAGCATGTTGCAGGTTTGATATAGCCATCAGGACAACATCATCTGCAAACAGCAGAGATGAGATCCTGTGGTCCCCAAACCGGACACCCTCCGACCCCTGACTGCGCCTAGAAATTCTGTCCATAAAAACAATGAACAGAACCGGTGACAAAGGGCAGCCCTGGCGGAGTCCAACAAGCACTGGGAACCGGTCTGACTTACTGCCGGCAATGCGAACACAGCTCCTGCTCCGGTCATACAGGGACCGGACCGCCCTGAGCAAAGGGCCCCGGACCCTGTACTCCCGCAGCACCCCCCAAAGGGCACCCCTTGGGACACGGTCGAAAGCCTTCTCTAGATCCACAAAGCACATGTGGACTGGTTGGGCAAACTCCCATGAACCCTCGAGCACCCGATGGAGAGTATAGAGCTGGTTCAGTGTTCCAGGACGAAAACCATTCTGCTCCTCCTGAATCTGAGGTTCGACTATCGGTCGGATTCTCCTCTCCAGTACCCTGGAATAGACCTTACCCGGGAGGCTGAGGAGTGTGATCCCTCTATAGTTGGAGCACACCCTCCAGTCCCCCTTCTTGAACAGAGGGACCACCACCCCGGTCTGCCAGTCCAGAGGCACCGTCCCCGACCGCCACGCGATGTTGCAGGGACGTGTCAACCAAGACAGTCCTGCAACATCCAGAGACTTTAGGTACTCTGGGCGTATCTCATCTACCCCCGGAGCCCTGCCACCGAGGAGTTTGCCAACAACCTCAGTGACTTCGGTTTGGGTGATAGATGAGTCAGCCTCCGAGTCCTCAGACTCTACTTCCTCTTCGGAAGACGTGACAGTGGGATTTAGGAGGTCCTCAAAGTACTCCTTCCACCGTCCGACGACATCCCCAGTCGAGGTCAGCAGGTCCCCACCCGCACTGTAAACGGTGTTGGTGGAACACTGCTTCCCCTCCTGAGGCGCCGGACGGTTTGCCAGAATTTCTTTGGGGCCGACCGATAGTCCTCCTCCATGGCCTCCCCGAACTCCTCCCAGCCCCGGGTTTTTGCCTCTGCGACAGCACGAGCTGCGGCCCGCCTGGCTCGCCGATACCGTCAACGGCCTCAGGAGTCCCACAAGCCAAAGAGGCCTGATAGGCCTCCTTCTAACGCCTGGCGGCATCCCTTACTTCCGGTGTCCACCACCGGGTTCGGGGGTTGCCGCCGCGACCACAGCTCCGAACAACCGCATTGACAATGGAGATCGAGAACATGGTCCACTCGTACTCAATGTCCCCAGCCTCCCCGGGATTTGGGAGAAGCTCTCCCGGAGGTGTGAATTGAAGACCCTGCTGACAGCGGGCTCCTCAAGACGTTCCCAACAGACCCTCACTATACGCTTGGGCCTACCAAGTCTGTCCGGCTTCCTCCGCCGCTAGCGGATCCAACTCACCACCAGGTGGTGATCGGTGACAGCTCCGCCCCTCTCTTTACCCGAGTGTCCAAGACACGCGGCCGGAGGTCAGATGACACGACAACAAAGTCGATCATTGATCTCCGGCCTAGGGTGTCCTGGTGCCACATGCACTGGTGGACACCCTTGTGCTTGAACATGGTGTTCGTTATGGACAGTCCGTGACTAGGACAGAAGTCCAATAACTGAACACCGCTCGGGTTTAGATCGGGGAGGCCGTTCTTCCCAATCACCCCTCTCCAGGTGTCACTGTCATTAAACAATGTTCATAGGAAATTAGCAAATGGATAATGTCCCAGCTTTCCCTGTCCTTGGATAATGAAAAACTACAAAACCCTTCGGGAGAAAGTGGAAACCTCGGGGAGAACCACAAGGAGAGATCCTACTCCCACGGACGGACAGGCTGATGTGCTTCCATTTCCATCAGAATCGGAACCTTTTTTCTGATTCTGATTTGCAGATAGACTGGGGAGCCAGAACCACTCAGGTGGTTCATCTTGCAAAACAGTTCATGCAGGCAGATGAAGAGCTGTTCATTTAGAGAGCCTTCCGCAAGGCAGCTGAGGAGCATTTGGATCTACAGGTCAGCATCTGCAGTGTCTGAAACAATGGTAGAAGAAGGAGAAAAACATGTGAACAGAAATGAACAGACATAGGTGAACTAAAATATTGTTGATGGGAAAAGTATGAAGAAGCAGAGGATAGTGCTCAAGCTTGGTACCTGTGGTACACTGTAGGGTTCAGTATACACTTTTATCAATCGAACCAAATGTCCAGAAAGATGCATCTCCTCTTGGTGTACTGTAGGGTTGCTGTGTAAAATATCAGCCAAAGGAGTGATGGGGAGATGTGAGAGAGGAAACTTGAAGTAGGACTTCAGCAGTATTTGGGTAAATTTTTTTTGCTTTTATGGATTTACCCCACAACGTTACATTTACCCCACATGTGCTATGTGATAAAAGTCTCTGTTTGTTAAACGTATATAAACTCTGAAAGGTATGACATCATCATATTTACCCATACAGCTTAATAGTTGCTGAATATAGGACACTTTCCCACGTTAAAGCTAATTATATTTAATGTTTGATTCCATTTAGCTTTTAAACATTGTTGTTTTTGTAAGTATAATCACTGGAAACTGTGACATATTCTCATCAGTAATTATAATTCAAACTCTTGCCTGCTCCTGTTACTTTCACATCTTTCTGCTTGTAATTTGTCTCATCATCAATCTCCAAACTGTTTGTTTTGTTCCTGAGCGACATACGTTTCAGCGTGGGTCACTTCATGAGTCACTTTCTGGTTTGGTACCGGCAAAGTTCAATTCAGTCGAACCGAGACCCACCTTTCCAACTGCACCAGAGTTTGCGTCTTTGGTCCGCATCAGGGTTTGATTGCTTGTTCATAATTACCCAAACAAAACCAAACCAGCCAGGCAAACAAATCCTGATTTGAAGTGTATTGTGTATGCACCCTTAGATAACTAATTATTTAGCAGAGTTGTAGACTTTTGTGTTTGTTATCAGGCTGTAACAGTACATTTTAGATGATTTGAGTGCTTGCCAGAGAAAATGTCAGTACCATCAGGTTTGTAACCTGATTGTTCTAACTGCGTGCATGTTTTTGCAGGCGCAGGTGATCGCCCAGGCCATCGGGCAGGCCTTCGGAGTGGCCTACCAACAGTTCCTGGAGGTGAACGGGATCAAAGCCAGTGACCTGAAGCCCGGAGAGTACAGCCACTACCTGGAGAGTCAGGAGCTGTACAACGGAGACCTGGCCCACTTCTCCGACGCTCAGAACCTTAAAGAAGTATGGTTACAATGTACAGTACACTGTCCACTCATTTATAATTCTATTTCAATTTCAGTTTATTTTTGTAAAGCCCAAAATCACAACAGTAGTTGCCTCGAGGGGCTACAGTGGAAAAAACAGCCATTTTAATACACGCGATCGCTGTTATTGATTTCTTCTGGGATTTTTCCCACGCACATGCGCTCTGGTAGGCAGAAAAGAGTACCGCATGGAAAGAGTGCGGCCTGTGTTGGATGTTATTTGCCATTTATGAATGACATGTTTGTTGATTTTGTTTTATATAGTAGAGTATGTTACTTACACTTTGTCTCTGGAGCAGTGCCAAAAAAAGATGCAATGCAAAACTCAAGTTAGCAGATAAACTTATAGGCCACTTATATTCCAATATCAAACACCGCTCTACATTACCCTCATCCACTCGGTGCTCTCCCCAGAATCTTTTAAAAGGGATTGTAAATATGCCTCATATGGGGTTGCATTTTCCTCCAAAGATGGTTTAATGTACCTTCATTATTTCCAAAGGTATGCACCCTAAACATACTATAATAGGCCTATATAGTGCCTAATAATATTTTATTATGTATAGACGTGCAATATAAAGCAGGGAAGAGAAAATCTGTTCATTAACTTGACTAGACCCATTCATACAGATGACTATTTTGAAAATAAAATAATAACTAGGTTGATCTTATAATCACCTCACTTGAAGCTCTTTTTAACTATAATATTAGTTGTTAGAATAAGACAAGCTCCATGGTAACGCTGGGAGGAGGGGCTTGAGACGTAGATAAAGTCAGCTTTCCTTTGGGTCACGTCAATAACAAACTGCTCAGTGAAGGACAGAAACAGCATGAACAGGAAGTGTCTCCCTCTCCTCTCTCGCCTCCCTCATGTGAGCGTTCTACGGCTCCGTTGTTGGGTCGCGCTGCGGTGTGCTCCTTATGAAACACACTGAGAAAGCGGACAAATAAACAACTCTAGACTCTGTATCTGTGTAGTGTCACACATGTTGTCTCTTGACCCGTGAGTCAGGTCTGGCCAAGAAAGTTTCATTTCAATGCGTCAGTTCGCCGTATATCACATGTGCGCTCTTTGTATACAGACGCGTCTACATTCACGTCCTCATTAAATTAATTTCCCCATGAATATGAGTTTGCTTGTAATAAAACGAAGCGTTTTGAAGCTTAAGACTTGTTTATTTGAAGTGTTTATTTTCCCCCCATGTAAAATCGGATGGCGGGCCATTTGATTTATCATGTTATGGATGGCGGCCTGTATGTACGGAGTGAGACGCCTGCTACTACCAGAGCCAGGGGCACCAAATGGGGGAGAAAGGTTTGAAAGATTCTTTGGCCCAGGGCTGACCAGGGCCTAGAAAGATCAGAATACTTTTCTGCAAATGGACCAATGGCTATATTTTATTTTTTGAGTAACCGTATGGTGCCCCCATTGTATGTTATATTTCCTTTAGAAATTTGTTTTATTTTTCACACACACTGTTCTTATCACCCCCCCTCTCTCATACTAGTTTGTCCACTCCTCTGCCCCGGAGCTGCAGGGGATGCCGAACCTGCTCTGAAGGCGCACTGACAGAGAGGAGAGGAGGACAAATGTGTTCGTTTATGGTGCTTTGTGTTACTAAAACAAGAGGCATTAAGAGGGCTCTTGTCATTATTCCAAAAAAAAATGCAAGTCAAGTCTGTGTCATGCACGGTGTTCCCTCTGTTTCTATCTGTCGTTCTCTCTTTTGCTTACCTGGCGCGTGCGCTTGTCTGAGAAAAGCAGGTTAAACACACAGATCATCGTTCTGGAGAACAGTTGTGTTCGTAATCTCTATCCGCCCCCACAGAGCTGCTCATCAGTCTTTATTTTACAAAAAAATAACCTGATGTTCGCGGAGAAATAATCATAAATATCAAATCCTATTAGATGTGCATTGACAAGGAAAAGCAATGCAACAGCGTGTAAATATGCAACAAGACTAAATCCCAAACTATAACTATCAAAGCAACATAAAACAGCTTCAGACGAGTCTGTGCTCCTGTTTCCTCTGCACAGTCCAGTCAAACTGAAGGCCATGTGCACGCACACTAATGCAGAGGGTTATGCAACCATCAGGTTACATTGTGCAAGTGTTTAAGAACGAAACGGAGAAGATGGATTCGTTTGGGCTTTGAAAATAAATCTCATTATTAGTCTACATGAAAGGTCCAAAGAGGAGCAGCTTCTGTTTGCTCAGTTATCTTAAAACAGGAACACTTGTGCATCTAAAAGAACCAGGCTAATGCTGATATCAAAGGATTTATGACACTTGGTCGGAGTTCACGGAGAACAAGAATGAACAATTGGATTACACACAACACGAGACACAATGGCCTCCGTGACATGTGCAAGAAGTTATATAAACTTCATGTGGTGAAGGAGCAGCTGTGGTGACTCGAGAGTGAGCAACTGAAGTGTAATAACGGTGATGTGCGTTTATTGTGTTATTTGTGGTTGTATAGATCTGCTGATGGATGCTGTGGTGGAGACAAACGGAGCGTCTCACTCTAATCTGTTGCGCAAAATGTTTTTAAGATCTTGAAAACAAAGTGAAATGTCACTAGCAGTTTTAACACTATCCACAACTATCTCACTATCCACTGTTGTTCACCCAGTGTGGGTCTCACACCATTGTTACCAAACAGCTTGGGATTTGCCTTTGTGCCAGAAAAAAACACCATGAACGTTCATTTGATAACTGCACAGTTTTCTGAGCCTTTACCACTGTAAAACAGTAACTATTTACATGCAGTCAATATTATGGTTAAGTAAATATTTCATGGTTTCTGAAACATTCAGAATAACTGATTTAGCTAACAGAGTTACTCCTGTATACAAGGTAATGGTAAAACTGGAATATCCCATGGGATATTTTGATCAAAACCTCAATGCATGGACAACATTTCGACACATTGAGAACGTCATCACCCAAATGAATACCACTCCCTGAGGGAAGTGGAAGAAGGACACAATGATGTGAACAGTAATGAACAGACTACCGGTACAAGTGAAGTAAAATGTAAAAATATTGTTTGTAGAGGATAGTGCTCAAGCTGCCATACTTCCCCCAGCATAGTTGCTTCTAGGGCAGCGTTGCTGGGAAACTGTAGGTTTTTATTTCTGTTCCTTACTGGCCGGACCATAAGCGATTTCAAACAGGAACGTTGTAAGCCTGGTTTTAAAGAAGAAACGGTGTCTCTCCTCTTTAACATGGACAAGAGCTGATTCCATTACTTGGTAGCTAAACTCTACCTCCTAATGTGCTTTTATGTGTTTGGATGTTATGGTACTATAGCATAAATGAGATGTGTTTCTCTCACATCTCATTTATGTCTCACATTGGACTTAAAACTCCAAGTTTGTCACTGAAACAAAGAGCTGTAAAATGTGCTATGACACAAAATGTTGGGTAACTTACCCTTTAGAGCTGGTAGAGAGGAAAAAATCAGACGTAAACATCATTGTAGAGCCACATAAAAGCCTAGATTTAATCCTCATTTCACATGATTCCATCAGCTCCATAAAGTTAGCTTTTGTTCCAGGATATTATCCATATAGAAGCTTGTTTATCCATAAAAGTTGGAAATTGCCCTGCATTTATGGCAGACTGACCTCTGTGCTTTTATACCTTTTGGATGAGTGCTGTGCGTGGCGGAGGAAAAAAGAGAAACATGCGCGTCTGCTGTAGGCTTTGAACTCAGAATCTCTAGCACACGAGCCAAGGGCCTCTTGGCGTGCCACAGGCAGCATCCAACAGGAAAAATTGTGTGCGTCAAAAAGCTGTAGACGTTTGTCTTAGCACAAATTGTCTGGCGTCTGACGCCTGGTATTTGTATCTCCATGTACCTTTTAATCAAGAATAATAATACTATAACCTATATCTTAAAACCGTGCTGAATAAATTATAGCTCTATCAATAAGCAATATTGGTTTGTTAAAAATATATATAATAATATATTTTAAAATACACGTATTTTAAATAACCAAACAACGTATAGAACAATCAGTTTAACACCACTAACTGCTACTAATGGATTGAACCCGTTTGAGTCGGGTCGAAACGGATCAAAGGTAAGAAATATGTAATAACTAAATTGATTATTATCACAGATTATTTGTGACTGCTTATTCTGGTCAATTATTGCATGAAAATGATTGTCATGCTCGTTTTGATAAAGTATACGTTAAAATGATGTATAGCTTGCTGGGTGATGACAGGTCAGTAAGACCTGTCTAACCTAAACTTTTCTTTGTGGTGTCCCAGGTGGTGATCACTAAGCCCCCAGGAGAGATGCTGGGCCTGGCTGTGGTGGAGTCAGGCTGGGGCTCCATCTTGCCCACAGTAGTGGTGGCTAACATGTTACATGGGGGTCCGGCCGAGCGCTGTGGGGAGCTCGGCATAGGAGACCGGATCATGTCTGTGAATGGGACCAGCCTGGTGGGACTGCCCATCTCTACCTGCCAGAACATCATCAAGGTACGGACTGAACAGGCTTTTCTCTATGGCTGGGATTTTATCAGATTTGCTTCGTCTGACTTCACACATACTGTGATTGATCCACTCCGAACATGACTGAGTCTGACAAATAGGAGTCTAAGGCCCAATTCTACTCCTTGGTCCTTCACCACAGTCCTACTATATTATAAAAACATGATCATTACTTTTCTTCAAATCCGCATAGTTTTTTTTCTCTTACACAAAGCCAGCGCATGCCTGCATGCACCCACTTGGGTGGCTGTACTGTGGGGCTTAGCTTTTTCACTTTCTCCTCTAAATGTTTTATCCCATGGAGCGGACATGCGAAAGAAATTCAAGCAGATTAGACCTTGGATCTGCAGCGGTGTGAGAGAGGCAGTGATCAACACAGACGGACGCAAAAAAAACGTGACACATTTTTCCAACAAAATTCTCTCTAGACATGCGATTTTGAGGTCCTCCACTGGGATGTACACACTCTTTCCCACTCCCTGTCCAGCAATAAAAGGTTACCTTCTCTGTCCCATTTGTAACGTGAAAATATTGACAGTATGAGTGTTTATAGTGGGGATCAATCTGATAATGATATAGTTCTATTTTGACATTTAAAAGTATTATTATTATTATTATGGCGGCCCGAACACAACAGGCGAGTGGGGCATTTCGTCCCATACGGAAGAATCATTAAAAGCATGGACTATCTGCTTTCTGTATAAGCAGGCTCTGCATAAGGCCCAGACCAGATACTATTCAAATTTGATAGACGTTAATAAAAATGACACTACATTTCTATTCAGCACTGTAGTCAGTCTAGCAAACCCTCAGTCCCATCTAATGTCAGCTCTGATGATTTTCTTAAATGTTGTTTTTAACAATCCAATACCAACAATTACAGATAAACTAAATCACATTACTCCCACTATTCGCACTTATATGGGACACCAATTTTATAGCTTGGGCAAGCTATAAAATTGGTGTCCCATATAAATCCATCAGTAATACTAGAAAGGTTCACTGCTTGATCAAGCATCATGTCCTCTAAAACATCAACTTGTATCCTAGACCTGATTCCAAGCAGACTCCTCAAAGACATTCTCCCCCTAATTATAGATTTTGTTCTTAAAATGATAAATAAATAAATAATAAGAGGGTTGGTTGTGTTGAATGCAGAGCTGAAGTCCCCAAATAGGATCTTGTTGTACCTTCCCGGGGAGTCCAGATGCTGCAAGATGAATTCGTGGGGTGCATGAAATGGGATAGCGTTGTCGAGCAGGAAGTGACTCAATTGGCCTTCAAATGTGGCCTTCGGAGCATGCAGACCAGGAATTCAGACACAGCCCTGAAGTCCAGTGATCCTGGGCTTCTTGGGAGCAGGGACGATGATGGACGACTTGAAGCAGGCTGGGACATGGCATGACTTCAGGGAGGTGTTAAAAATGTTTGAAAACAGAAATATGTTTGTTGTTTTCAGGATTTGAAAAGTCAGAAGTATGTGAAGCTGAGCATTGTGCACTGCCCCCCGGTGACCATGGCCATCATCAGGAGACCAGACCCCAATTACCAGCTGGGCTTCAGCGTTGAGGATGGCATCGTATGGCCCTTCTTTATTATTTAAACACTCTTTTTTTACGATAAACATTTTATTGTGAGTTTACGTTAGTACCACAACTTCTAACCACAGTCCCTAACCTGCCCCCACACCTAACCTGCCACCAACAACCTAACCTGCCCCCACACCTAACCTGCCCCCACACCTAACCTGCTCCCACACCTAAAATTTGAAAAAAGCGGACAAAATTTCCTGCATTCTGAGTATTTTTAATAAACAAATGTGGCACATAACGGCCTGATATTTCTAACTAATAACTGAGGTCTATAATGGTATTGTCAAAATACTACTGGTGAAAGGTGCTATGGAAGTCAATGTGAGGTTAATTATAGCCTAATATACAAGTCTCCACTAGTTATATCATTATATCTTCAGTTCAGCCCTCCTCCAGTGCAGTTGGTTTTCTCTGTTCTCGCTCTTCGTGCTACTTTGCCTTGTCTCGCCAACCTTTTTCTCTCTACTCACGGTTCGCATGCTCACCTGTTTGGTCTCTGGGTGCATTGGATACAGTTTTTTCCCCAAGAAAAGCTGCTCCGGGAGAAGCCACCTGTCCCGACGGTACGGACGCAGCGGGGTACGTACGGGACTCTTGGAATAAATGGCAGGTCCTATGCATCGAGTTTGTGGAATTGAATGAAAGGATGAATAGACTCGAACAGAGACTCGAGTACAGTATGGCACAGCTCGTAGAACTGAACAAAAACATCTTATTCCGGTCTACAGAGATGCAGAAGATGATAATGGGACGTGATCAAGAACAGTGAACTTTGTGAAAGATGGAGTAACTCAATGGTACAAACAAATCACTACAAAGAGGACCAGAAATTATTGGACTATTAGTGATCAAACAAATGTATTCAAAAGTATTTTTTTCCCCGTTATGTTCCAATTCTCACTGCTCCTTTTCCCTTATCTTTTCTCCCAGCCTTGGCCTTGAGACCAGCTGGACAGCCAGTGAAACCGAGACACACACACACACACACGCACGCACAAACAAACAACATGGCCACCATATGCATTTTCCCCCTATCTATTTCTTCTCTGGTTTGTGACCCTTCCCCACATTCACTGAAAAATTCCACATGTGACCTTATCCTGCCCTTGCAACTGGCTAGACAGGTAGATAACCAGTATCTCCAAAAAATACACCGTTGGCCCTTTAAGCTGTTTTTAATGGCTGCATGGCATAGTTTTGGACAATACTTGTGGTAAAAACTGTAAAGAAACACAGAACAGTGTTTAAGAGGAATAAAAGCGTACAATGCACCACCGAGAGACGGACTATACAAACAGGTACACTAGTAAATTGTATTAAATTAAGATATTATGAGCTAACACTGCTTAACGGCTAGCTGTAGCATACGGGCTAACGTAGCCAAACACAAATTATTAGCGACATTTCCTGCACAATTTCCACATACTAAACATACAAATGTGTGCGTTCTGAGAGTACTTTCATAGGGTGTATTGTTTTATACCAACGTACAGGCTGTGCTGGCTCAGCGACGAAGCGTGGTAGGAAGAGTTTTTCATTGCGTTCTACTGACTAGCGCCTAACAGGAGATGAAAACGTGCGCACAATGTCCGGTTTTCCCAAAAACATAGACGTAAAACATTGTCGAACTTTCTTACAAACAAACAGAAAGGCATATCAATGTGTTCACACACAAAAAACCTTTGGATGGCTCATAAGGAGCGCCAGAACACTCCCCGCCTTGGCATCAATAAGATGTCAATACTTAAAACCCCTAATATTACATCAACATCAGATAAAAGAAGAACAACATCTGCTGTCTGAACTGGTCTAAAGTAGTAGTTCTGATACTGGGTATTGTCTTGCAAACGCATTCTTCACTCTTTAACAATCCACTTTCACCTAACAAGTCCATCAGCGCTGGAAGTGGACCTTCTCAGCGCTGGAGTGGCACCTTCTAACCACTCCATGGGCCATAGGTTTCGCTTTGCAAGAGGGTCCTTTAGGAGAACCACATCTTCTCCTGCTTTAGGTTGGGTCTTGGGTCTTGGAATGCCACTTGCGGCGGCATTTGCAGCGTCGAAAGGTATTCCTTCCGCCAGCGATGGCCAGAAGGGAGGAGTTGGCGAGGCTCTGGACTCTTCTCCACTGCTGCAGGAGTAGATCCTTCTCATCAAAGTCGCCGCCTTGAAGTGCAGAGAGCACTCCACCTTCTGAGTCAGGAGTGTGGCTGGGGTGAGGATGAATGGAGACTCTGGGTCACTCGACACTGGAATCAGCGGCCTTGCGTTCATGATGGCGACCACTCCGCCAAGAAGGTGATCAGGACGTCATGGGTGAGGTGCTGAGTTCCAAGCTGTGAAAGCTGAGAATCTAAAATCTTACGAGCTATCCCTATCATATCGCTCGCTCCCAACTACCTCCCCATGTGTGAAGAGTGCGGAGGATTAAAGACCCAAGTGCAATCACTATTGACAAGGAAGGACTTAATCTTTGGGTCAGTGGGGAACATTTTTGTCAAAACCTAGCTCTTCTACAGGCCCCTGTAAAATTAGTCCCACAATCTGATCTCAACTGTTTTGCCGGCCCCCTGATTGGAAAAGAACCTGCGGAGCGCATTGATGATGAAGCTAGATGTGTCCATGCCCTCTATGACCTCTACGTGGACCCGCCCTAGTGCTCATACAGGTGAACATTACTGGCCCAACGTTTGCTGCTTGCGAGCCCCACCCCGGGAGTACGGCGAGAGGTAACTGACCATGCGCCCAAACACGTCAACGCTACATAAGAGAAAGGGGGATCAGTACTTAAGCCACTCTGTGGGAAGGTCTGCCATTTTCTGAGACTGTGTTGTTCCCCTTAACTTGCGACAAGTTACACATGAGTAAATGAGACTGCTGACCTGGCGTTTACCCCCCTATGACCCAGTAACCTGCGGACCTTAAAGCACCCTCTGTAAGGTGACGCCCTTGATGTCTGACCTGTTTTCATGGTAATGACGAATTAACAGACTAGTCACGCAGTGCTTGCGTGGCATAATCAAAGGACATATTTCTCTGCATTGTCGAGATTAGAGTTGAGGAGGCATCCTCCAACCCTGAGAAGACCTGATTTTTGTCAAGATGAGGGGAAAGCTTTAAGAGAGGGCTTGTCTTTGGAATGTTCTTTCCGGCTTGTATGAGTTTGATTCTCGTCTGAGAAGCTTTCTGGTTGTTGGACCGCTTTAATGAGCACCTCTTTAGCTTGTTCAAAATTTGAAGTTGTGAGCTCACAACACATGTGCCACCCCTTACAGATTTTTTTTTATATTTTTTTTTTTTTTTTTTTTTACCCTTTTTATTTTTTATTTTGTTATTTTTGCTTTTATTTTTTATTTTTGTTCGGGCCATCTGATTGTTTTTGTTTGAATGTGCGGGCAATATGGATCAAACGGGCGTAAGCTTTGGTCAAATGAATGCCAGCTGGAGAAAGACACTAAGTTTGCAGGCTTTAAAGGAAGTTGTGGAGTCTCTGAGGCAGAGGTGAGCAAGGGGCGGACCTCAATGTCTGTGTCAGGGCTTTGCAGCTGAAATGCATTGTGTGAGCGGCTTTTTCAGTGGGCTTTAAGAGGAAACGTGGCCCTGTTAGCCATGTGCTAGATGACAGTTTGTCGGCTGGTAGAGATCTGGACCCATGGTCCGCCGGGTTGTGCTCTGAGGGTACGTAGCCCCACTGGGCTGGCTTTGTCACTTGCCGGATGCGTTGCACACGATTGTTTACGAAAACATGAAACCTCCTTGACTCATTGTAAATATAGCCAAGAACGACTTTGCTGTCGGAGAAGAAACGCATAGAACTAGGCTGAATGTCCATTTCATCTCTGATTAGCTCTGGCCACTTCCACCGCTAACACCGCTGCGCACAACTCGAGTCTGGGAATGGTAAATTCTGGCTTTGGGGCGAGTTTGGCCTTTCCAAATACAAATGCAAGCTCTGTTTCGCCATCCTTGTTGGTTGCCTTTAAATAAGCTACAGCTGCAATTCGCTTGGGTTGAAGCGTCGCAGAAGATGCAGATTTCCTTGTGTGCTAGATTTGCGGCAGAGAAGGAGCAGTATGGTCTTGGAATTTGAGTTTTTCTCAAGCTGTTTGAGGGCATTTTTCCATGTTTGCCACTCTTTGAACATGGCCTCAGGAAGAGTCTCATCCACCCACAAAGTCTCTTTGGTCAGTTCCTTAACAGTGCCCTCCCCTGGATGCTCACCGGCGCTGCAAAACCCCAGTGGGTCAAAAAGACTATTGATTGTGGGACAGAACTCCCCTTTTTGTGTAGGGCTTTTCAGCTTGAGAGACCCTGAATGAGAAAGTGTCTCTTTTTCAATGTCCCAAGATACCCTAAACTCCTCTGCATTGGTAGAAACTCTGTGTTTAAGTCAATGTCTTTGAGCCCGCTTGCCAAGTCTTCACTGGGAAACGCTTTCATGACAGTTGGGCTGTTTGAGGCTATTTTATGGAGCCTCAAGTTGGAAGTACCAAGCAGTTCTTGAGTGTCTTTGAGGAGCTTGATTGCTTTGGACTCGGTGGGTACAGATTTCAAGCCATCGTCAACGTAGAAGTGTCTCTGAACAAACTGTTTGGCTTCTGGAGAGTTCTCCGTGTCTGACTGTTGTGGCTGCATTTCTCAGGCCGAATATTGCCACTGCTGGGGATGGACTATTGCCGAACACATGCACTTTTCATCCTGTACTCAACGATTTGGCTCTGTGGGGTCATTGTTGCGATACCAGAGAAACCTGGAGGAAATTCCTGTGGTCTTCTCGCACGTGAAAGCAGTGGAACATTTGTTGTATGTCCGCAGTCACTGCTACTGCCTCTTCTCTGAAGCGGACAAGCACCCCAACAAGGCTTGTTGTTCATGTTTGGCCCTGTGAGCAGTGCATCATTTAAGGAGACCCCCTGAAACTTGGCGCTCGAGTCAAACACAACCCTGATGTTCCCGAGCGGTTTTTGCGGGTGATAAGACACCAAAGAAGGGCAGATACCAGCATTCCCTCTTTCCCCCCCCCAGAGCTGGAGCTAGCTCTGCATGATCTTTGTCAAATAACCCCTGCATGAAGTCCATGAAGTGTTTCTGCATTTCAGGAGTTCGTTTCTTGAGTGTGCGGCAAAGTGACTCTAAGCGGCTGAGAGCTAGATTTCTGTTGTTTGGGAGATAAGGGGCCTTGGTGTGCGGAAAGGAAGTGGCGCTATCCAACTGTTTGTGTTGTCTTGATAAAAGTCTCTTTCCATGCAATCTGTAGAAAGGCTTGGTCCTCAAGAGAAGGAGCAAGATTTTCATCTTTCTCACTTTGTTGAATATTTGTTTTCCCCATTTTGGCATGAGCTGCGAGTGTCCCAGGGCTCAGTATGTGACTGGAGTTGCCTCTTTAACATGAAAACTGTTTCTGGCAGGGTGGAAGACAACTTGGGACGTCCATTCTCTAGGATGCTAGTTTTGAATGAGCCCACAACAGTTGGCTTATGAGCCCCCCACCAAGCATACGTCCCCCACAATAAACCCATCCAAGTGCAAGTCTCTGGGCAAATGGCGCATTGACCGGACCATTGACACGTTCGTACACCTTGTGCACTTGTATTATATCTCGGCCTAACAGTAGCATTATTTGGGCTTCGGGGTCAAGGGGTTGGATTTTATCTGCCAGGTGTTTGAGGTGAGGGTGGGCTAACGCAACCTCTGGTGTTGGGATTTCTGACTTGTTTGTCTGGCAGAAAGTCACACTCGAGCAGTGAAGGCAGTGAAGAGAAGAACCGACCATCAACTGACTGAATGATGAGGTTCTCAGCTATGGCGACCGTTTGTCACGGAAACCCCAGTGCATGTCTTAAGTGTGTACGGCGCTATGTTGTCCGTTGGAAAGCCAAAGATGTCTAAAAGTGCAGACTTAGCTAATGACCTATTGCTCTGGTCATCTATGATTAGCAAATAAACCTTAACTTTCTTGTCCTGGATGCCCTTCTGGAATAGATATAGGTCTGACATATCTTTGAGCAGGAGCGGCTTCCACTTAAGTCCCCACATATTTGGGTGCATGCTGAGGTAGTTTCTAAACTGCCTAAGCTACTCTCCCCGCCATTCTCCTCCCTGTGCTCCCCTTTCTGGTCTGGGGTAGTGTTTTGAGTGTGCTTATTTGGAATTGTCCATGGTGCAGGACCTGCATGCAGAGCAGATATGTGTTTTGTTGCTGTTGCACTCAGAACATGTGATCTCTACTCTGCAGTCTTTTGCTTGGTGAGTGGAGGAGTCAACAGCAGCGAAAGCAGATGTTGTGTTCTCTGAGATATGCTTTGCGATCATCTAGTGTCTTTTCTCTAAAACCCCTACACTTCTTAAGTGCGTGTGGTTTCTGATGAATAGGGCACTGTTTGTTTGTGAACTCTTTAACAGAGTTTGTTTTATAAGGTTTGTTTACCTCTGTTTTGTGGACCATGACAGGAGTTCTGGATTTAACCGCTCTTGCATAGTGGTTGTCATGGGTAACTGCAGTGGATATGGGAGCTGGTGTAGTTGTCTTAAAACTAGGGTCATTTTCTCATTTTAGCTTCATCTTGTATAAAAACGGCAGAAGAATGAAAAAGGAGGGAAACTCACATTGTGTCTTTGCTTGTACCTTGTCCCCTCTGACATCCACTTATCTTGAAGATTGATTGGCAACTTCTCGACCACCGGAGCGATGCCACGTGAGGTGTCCAAATACACTAGGCCAGGTAAAGAGCCGTCAGATTTAGCTGCATCTATCTCAGATAATAAGTCCCAAGTTCTCTGAGTTTTTGTGGATCTTTATTTGTGACTTCTGGTAAAATGTTCTAGTCTATCCAAGAGAGCCTTTTCGATAGCCTCAGGTGTGCCATAACAGTCTTGTAACCGTGACCAGACTTGACGCAGGCCCTCTGCTGGATTGTTGAGATGAACTGAGCGTATGCGTTTGGCATGTTTAGAAGACTCCTCCCCAAGCCACCGGGAGAGTAAATCCAACTCTTCGCTCGGCCTTAAGCTTAACCCCTCTATAGTGTTGTAAAACGATGCCTCCATGCCCAGTAGTCCCTCAGCCCTGTCTGTGAACTTTGTTAGACCGTCTGTGACTAAACCTCTTTTGGCAAGAAATTTAGCAGAATTGGTAAAGTCATTATCCCCATTGTTATGATGACTTGGCTGGAGCGGCGGACTGTACGGGGGAAAGAGGTTCATAGGTTTGGGGAGTTATACTCACATGCTTGTGGCCGTGGGAAAGGGGCAGTTGACGGCAGACTACAGAACTCATCTTTAATATACTGGTGGTCTGTGTTTGGGACATATTCAAGTGGGGCAGCAGGATCTGGGATTGGGCTCATGGTACCTTTTAGGACTGGTGTTAAAAAGTCTAGTGTCAGGCAGGTCTTCGCGCACGATGCTCTGGTGAGTATTTTAGGAACGTCTGCAGCCCATAGTTATCTAAATGTGTTGGTGCTGGAAGTTGACTTAACGATTGAGGAGTTAGAGTTTGACTTGGCTTTGAGTCGTCATGCTGTTCTTTTGATAAATGTATTGAGTTGCGTTTCAAGATTTATTGTCTCTTCAGCTACTGCTGCTTCAAACACATTGGCCTCAGCGAAGAGCAGCTTCTGCTTCCTTTTCTTCTTTTAGAGCTTCTAATGTGGCACTTAGCTCTGCTTGTTTCATTTTTATTTCGATTTCTTTACGTGCAAACTCTGCTCTGGCGCGTGCAGCTTCAGCCTTTGCCCGTGCCTCCACAGCTGCCTTGTTGGAGTGAGTTGTAGGATCTGGAACTTGATCTAGACGAACAGGTAGACCGGACCTCGAGGTTCTCCTCATCCCCTGGCTGCATCTTTGCTGATTCTGTAGTCACGTACTGTGTGCTGATCTCTTGGAGTAGCCGTTTCCACTAGCCTTTTTTACTATCCTGCCCTTGCCAACTGGCTAGACAGGTAGATAACCAGTATCTCCAAAAAATACACCGTTGGTCCTTTAAGCTGTTTTTAATGGCTGCATGGCATAGTTTTGGACAATACTTGTGGTAAAAAAGGCTGTAAAGAAACACAGGAACAGTGTTTAAGCGAATAAAAGGTACAATGGTAGGAAGAGTTTTTCATTGCGTCTGACTAGCGCTAACAGGAAGTGAAAAACGGCGCAACTTCCGGTTTTCCCAAAACAAGACGTAAAACATGTCGAACTTCTTACAAACAAACAGAAAGGCAATATCAATGTGTTCACAACACAAAAACTTTGGATGGCTCATAAGGAGCCAGAAACAACGTCAATCGACCCATGCACGTTTAACTAAGGACATACAACTTCCTTTGCCTTAGATTGATGTTACTTTTTGCCTTTAAAGCTTTTTAACTACTGACAGCTCAAAACGCTCACCCATTCTCTTGATGTCATCTTCAGCCGACTCATTCGCATAAGTTTGGAGCTTTTTTTTTTTTTTTTTTTTTTTTTGGATTCTTTTTTTTTTTTTTCTCTTTTTTTGTTTTTTAATTTTTTTTTTTTTTTTTTTTTTTAGAGACACCTGTTCAAAATTTCTTTTTTTTTTTTTTTTTTTTTAATTTTTTTTTTTTTTTTTGTTTTTTTTTTTTTTTCTTGTTTTTTTTTTTTTTTTTTTTTTTTTTTTTTTTTTTTTTTTTTTTTTTTTTTTGTTTTTTTTTTTTTTTTTGTTTTTTTTTTTTTTTTTTTTTTTTTTTTTTTTTTTTTTTTTTTTTTTTTTTTTTTTTTTTTTTTTTTTTTTTTTTTTTTTTTTTTTTTTTTTTTTTTTTGTTTTTTTTTTTATTTTTTTTTTTTTTTTTTTTTTTATAGTTTTGAGCCCAGAGGGAAGAAGAAATTTGAACGTATTCTGATTTCTAATTGTTTTTTTTATTGCAAACTATGCTAGCAAACTGTTCAATTAAAGTCCACATGTTTTTTCGGGCTGATTCACTAAACCATGGAGCATCCACGTATTCGCCTTCAGTCGTACAGCAGCCCGTGGATTTTTGAGCCATTCAGCCTGTGAGGAGACCAGGAACCGCTCACCGGAAGACTGGGGTCCCACTCCAGACCATCGTCTTGTATTTTGCTCGCATCAAAAAAGAAAATGTGCTCTTTGGATTCTGAGACATATTTGCTGGTTATAGGACACAAAAGTCAGTCCTGCAACTACATGGGTTTGGACTGTTCATTATATATGTAACTATATTGAAAGAATCTCCCTTTAAAACTTGAAATCAAAATCAAATTTTACCTATTTTTAATTTAAATAAGTAAGCAATAATGGTGTACTAGAACTATGATCTGAGTAACAAGAAAGTACTGCATAATAACCTTTGGTCACACAATGGACCAATTATTAGTATTGTTGCACTTTGTCTGCCAGTAGTAGAGCAAACATAGTTCAGAACATTTAAGGATTCAGGAATCTTCAAAATGCACAAACTTATTTAAAATCTTATCATTGGAGCTATAGCAGCCAACTTGGGCGGGGCCCCTGAAGGGCAAACGAGCTGCTTGCAATTTTTTCTGTGCTGTGCCTCTACTCACCAGAGCTAACACACATGCAACAGTAACTGCCTTTATTGTAATAGAAATCATATTCTAAAAGCTAAAAATTGTACCACCTTTTTCTGTATTTTTCTATTTAAAACATTTTACTTCTTATTCAGTTTTTACTAAAAAATGTTTGGCTATGATATGGCGTGTCCAGACTTTTTTCACAGGTGTGGCCAAAGGGTGCCACCAGGGCCAAAGTCTTTAAGGCATACTTTAAACACTTAATATTTGTATTTTTTCCTCAATAAATTATTTCAAATATGGATGGTGATGTCATAAATTGTCTCTAAAGCTTTATTGATCTCAGTCCAATATTTGTGAACAACAGGACAATCCCAAAACAGGTGATGGTGATTTGCCTCCTGGCTGCCACATCCTCTCCAACAGTCTGCATTCCCCTGTGAGTAATGGGCACTTTGACATGGGGTTTTAAAGAAACGAGGCACATTTTTCCAACTGAATTTCGTCCAAACATATAATATTGTAATTTTCCACTGAGATGTATATATACTTTCCCACTCTTCATCAGTCAGAACAAAGTGACCCTCTCTTTCCCATTTACCCTTAATGTAGTCAGTCGAGTGACAGCCCAAATTGTTAATACATTTGTACAGTTTAGATATTAATCCCCTTGAAAGTTATGATTTATATGCTTTGATGAATATTTCAGTCAAAGGGATATGATGGTTGTCATTCTTTTGGTTTTCTTGGTTATAATAACTTTTTTGTAAATGCCTATGTTAGTCTCAAACATTTCATTAATTAAGGAGACACAGGAAAAGGTAGTTAATTTCTCAAGGAGAGAGTGCATAGTTGCATTCAGCCACAGTCCATCCGCTACACACTCTGAGCTTCTCTGTGCACTCTCCCAATTTATTCTTACAAAGTTTAACATGACATGATTTACACTCCACACATGGTTCTGGCTTTTGTCCAAGTGGTTCCCTTCAGTACATTTCCAATACATCACAAGTTTAAGCATACACAATGTTTTCACAACAGAAACATCTGTTTCACATCTCGGCTCAGACTAAACACAGTCATATCTCTTATCAGCGTCTTATGTGTTGGTCAATCTGCTTTACTACAATGAATGGTATACAGAACACTTTAAATGAGGTTATTACTTTCATGGTTATATATTGATACAAATGAAGATTGATGTAAAGAAAACTTTTTAATTCCATCAACCTATATAAGTCCTGTTTCCCTAAACTCTTCAGATGATTCTCCTTTATAATCTGGTTAAAGACCTTTTATACCTATTGTTGTCCAGATGTTAAATCTTGAGTCTGTGCTGTTAGGTGTGAAATTTTTATCAAAAGTTTTTAATATTTGTGTTCAGTTTGTATGTTTTGATACGCCTCAACCTCCTACTCCTCCAGCAACCATGCCTCCACTCTTTAACCACACCTCTAATTACACAGAAGCCCTATTCAAATAGGCTTATCCCTGCATTTCTTGTCTCTGCTCTCTCGACCCCACCGTCCCACCCTGTCTCATATCATCTTCACCGTAACAAATCACCATCTAAGGAGGGGGGTTTCTGAATTGGCTGGGCTGATTACCCGAGATGGAGCCCCCATCCAGAGTCTCTCTACCCAGCCAACTCTAATCGATCCATCAGCAATCCATCAGCATCCATCCATCATCAATCCATCATCACTATTATAAATAAACATGCTCTCATATTCCATTTGTGGTGGTGTGGTCCTTGCTAGTGAATTGTCCTTGCTAGGTGTGGTACTCCGCAGAGACCTATCTTAGAGATTTTGTTTGCCATTTAAATGTGTAAGTCTTTTTAAAGGTCAGAGGGGGATGCCAGTTAGAGAGAATTTCAGTCTTTTGTACAAACATATACAAAAGGGGGGACCAGGCGCAGCCCTGCCTGACCCCCATTTCCAGAGTCAGTGGATCTGTCAGATGACCATTGATTTTAATGCTTGATGTTCGACGATCGTAAAGAGCCCCAGTATTTTTTACAATTAGATCATCTATTTGAAATTTGTTTAGCACTTTAAATAGATAAGGCCAATTTACAGAATCAAAAGCTTTTTCAGCGTCCAGACTTATTATTATTGCTCTGTTTAGTTATTTCTGTATTTGGCTCATTATATGTGAAGATCGTCTTATGTTGTCGTGTGTTTGTCCTTTGGTAATAAATCCTGTCTGATCATTGTGGATTAAATTTGGGAGTATTTGTCCCATTCTTTTGGACATAATTGAAGTGTAGATACAATAGTCCACAGACAGAATAGAAATGGGTCTGTATGAGGCACATTCCAGTCGGTCATTCTCCTCTTTAGGTATTAAGGATATGATGGCCTCCTTTCAACTTGGAGGGGTCAGAGTTTTCTTAAGTGCTTAGTTAAAAGTTGCCAATAGGAAAGGAGTAAGTGTATCTTTTAAAGCTTTATACCACTCTGAGGTGAACCCATCGCTCCGCGGAGATTTATTTTTCTTAATTTTTTTGATTGCGCCTTGTATTTCCAAAACTCTTATTTCAGCTCCTAATTTTTTATTATGTTCTTCTGGCATAACAGGGAAATTGAGGGTGTCCAGAAAGGAATTTATATCATCATCTTTGTCGTCTGGAAATTTTGAAAAAAGTTTTTTATAAAAGGATTTAAATGCTGATTAGGTTAAGATTACATCACTTTGCCTCATGCATATCGTAGAAAAAGATTCAGTTGTAGTCATCTGGACTCTGTTTTAGAAAAACTATACGTTTCGACTCTCATCCAAGAGTCATTCTCAATCTGTGAAACAAGTATGGGAACTCCTGTTTATATCCTACTCTGTGAAAGCCCTGCCCACTGGGCGGGACCTCCTGATAATGGCCCATTGAAACTTAGGCCCATCCCAGTTATCGTTCCCTGACTTTTGGCTCCTCCTCCTTGAGTGCCTGTTTCGCATCAGAATGCGGGGGGGTCTCCAGGGTTTCAGCAGACCATTATAAACAACTGGCATATCATTTAGCTTTTTCTCTCTGTTTCTTTTCTCTCTCTATCATATGTCCTCTCAAGACTGCCTTGGAAGCATCCCAAAGGATGGGTGGAGAAATTTCCTCAGTATCATTTTCCCCCAGATAAGTCTTAATGTTGTTGCAATTCCACAGAAATGTAGATAGGAGCATGATCACTTAAGTCTATTGCGCTTATACCTGCTTCAGTGATCTTAGATCTGTCTTTATTGAGAGAAAAAAAGTAGTCTATTCTAGAATAGAGCGCATCTGCTGAGAAGGTGATCGGCTGCAGACTTCCATCTCTGCAGGACCTGTACATCTCCAGGGCTCTGGGACGAGCAGGTCGGATCACAGCTGACCTTTCTCACCCTGGACATGGTCTATTTGAACCACTCCCATCAGGCAGGAGGCTACGGTCTAGGGCTGCAACGATTACTCGAGTAAATCGAATAATTCGATTACAAAAAAGCTTCGATTATTATTTTATTGCTTCGATGATTCGTTTAATTTACATATTTAATCAAAAACACTACAATAATCCAAAACACGTGAATCTGTGGCGCGCGGAGCGCACGGAACGACTTGCGGTGCTTTTGTTTCACACGGAGCTTGTTCCGCTCTGACGAAGGCGCGACAGGAAGAGAGCGGCGCGTTTTAAAGAGTTTTAAAGAGTTTTGATGAGTGAAAGAGCCATGGATCTATTATAATAATCCAGAGCTGCAACTCTAAACACCGCATCTAGCTCCGCCCACCCCAGCCCCGCTCCTTCGCCACGCCACCGCGGACCCCCGCGCTCCCCACTCAACAACTCTGCTTCCCAGTCACAGTCGTACTTTTAAACAGCCAATGCACATGGAAACAGCGCGGAGGACCGCGGTTATGTTAGAATAATCTGTTGTGAAACAGAAAGTCCGAGACGCGGAGGCCAAAGTCACACAGAGCCAAAATGGCAAAATGCGCAAAATGCGCAAAACGCCAGGACCACTGGTCCCACCCAACATAACGTTTAACAAATGTCTTATTTTAAGTGATGTGACAGAGCTACTGTAACTGTTTACAGTCTATGACGAGTTAATCAAGTCCTTTATAATATATTCTTTATATACAAACAGAACAGTTTGGACTGAAGTGAAATGTTGCTGTTTTGGGGACAAATTTATATGAAATTAAGAATATTTTATTTAATTTTAAGCAGGAAATTCCTTATTTTGTATTTGTTTGTTACTATGAACTATAACGTTTATCTAAAAACTGATTTAAAATGCGTTTAAATGGTTTACTGAATGTACAAAAAAATTAACCGATTAATCGAAGAAAATAATCGATAGATTACTCGATTACTAAAATAATCGATAGCTGCAGCCCTACTACGGTCCATCCGGACCAGAACCTCCCTCTGCCGTTGGACTCATGAACACTTCAAAACACCTGCCACTTTAACTGCAACTATTCAATCACTCACTGCACTGTCACTTTCTGCACTCACTACTGTAAATTTAACTGTAACTCTTGGGTACATAGTAATGCCTATTTTTATTTTATACTATAGTAATTTAAAATTGTTTCTTAATGCATGCCCTTTGGATTGAATATATGTTGTTTTTATTATTGATCAGTGTTTTATGTTGCACCTTAAGGCCGAGACAAGTGCCTATATGAATTTTGTTCATTGACAATGGCAATAAACCCTTTCTGATTCTGATTCTGATTTGAAAAATTTGTATCCTGGCGTGCCCTCGGGTTCATTTTCCTCTATATGTCAATCAATCCTATAGTCTTCAATAAGAGACGGAACGCCTTGTTAATTGTTCCTCCAGTGCCCCTTGAGTTTGACACGTCCAGTGTAGGCTGAATGCAAAGATTCCAATCGCCGCCACAAATTAGGGTTCCCTCAGACGGGTTTACAATCATGTCCATGACATCACCATAGAAAGTGAAATCACTCCCTGGTGCAGCATACCCATTTAAAAGAGTGAAACCTTTCCATTTATATTCCCTTTAACCAGTACATATCTGCCTTTTTTAGCATCATATTAAAAAAACTGTTCAAGAGATCAATATTGCAGCCCCCCTCTTATGTTTGCCTCTGTATGTATAGGATTGAACAGAATTTCGTTCGTTTTTGATGTTTAGTGTCATTCAAATGTGTCTCTTGTAAAAATATAATATCTGTTCTTTCTCTTTTCTTTTTTGTAAGATTTCTGTTTTATTGGGCTCAGTATGCATTCACATTGAAGGATGCTACTTGTAATACTTCCGATGCCAATGGGTTGTTTGTATTGATCCCACCGTTGACAATTCGAATATTTTTAATCTCTCCGGTTGAAAACAACAAACACACAACAAAATGGGTTGATGCATTAGGTGTATAGACGCTTCACTATTGTAGAAAAAAGAACATTAATGTAGTGTATCCACCTTTAATGTTTACTAAGTAATCAAGTAAAGTTTTATTTATAAAACTAGTTTTAAAAACACAACGTCCCAAAGCGGTGTACAAAGGAAATATAAAATACAATCAAAACACACGATCCATGTAAAAATAAGGTAATATAACTCTATACAACAGTCCCCTATGCTCAGAGGCTGTCCCCCCAGAAGGACTAGTCTCTCTTCACAACTGTCTTACCTACTCTCACACTCCCACACCACCGGGGAGTCTGTTCTAATCAGACTCCCTGGGGTGATGGGATACCAAATAGTTTATCTTTTCTACCTTCTGTCCCAACACTATCTCCTCGTTTAATTAGCTGAGAGTCTGTTTTAGTCAGACTCCCGCAAGAAACCAAAAGGTCTAATCTTGCACGTCCCCACCTATGTCCGCTCATTCTCAACATGGAAAGAGGGACATCAGTGAGAAATCGGTCACTGATTTCTCACTGTCCTTCATCCTACTCCACCCCCCAGCCTAACCCAACACTATCTCTCCGTTTTATTACCTGGGAACCTGTTTTAGTCACACTCCCGGAGGACACCAGAAGGGTCTACTTTCTCATGCCAACACATATGTCCTTAATAAGGATTACACAACGGGTATGAATAAATAGATAACAGACTATATATCACAGAACATACCTATAGTAATTAGACATAATTAGACATAATTAAACAAGAATAGCTCTACAACATTGATGTCCACCACATGCGTCACCCCATTTTAATATATCTTGATATAGTTATGCAATCTGCAGTACCTCCTTCTCACCACCACGACACAAGCATCCCAATAAGCAAAACTATATTAAAGATATATGTTATAAAAATATAAAAATAGGGTGCATTTGCACATTCCTGCCACTATACCATGCGCTTTTGGCTATGACTCTCTATTACTACTCACAGAACAACTGAAAAGGTGAAAAAGAAAACAAAAGGGTTCATGATGAGTAGATGTGTTTAGTCACAGAGTTTATGGACAAAAGCAGACAGCTAACATGGGGCATAAAGTCTGATGTTGAAAACTAAAAAAATCAGATCATTAGTCTCTTCAAATTAACAGAAATGTATCACCATGTGACCACAACCCGAACTCACACTCACGGGGCATGTGGTGAGTGTGAGTGTTCATTTCTCTATGTTTTGCATCTTCCATAAGAGCCCCTCTGCTTCTCCTGGTGTTCTGAGCACGTGTGTTTTACCTTTAAAAGTCACCAGAAGAGTCGCGGGGAAAGAAAACCCATGTCTCAGTTTTCTCTTCCTGAGCTCCTCACAGATGTGGTGGAACTTTTGCCGTTGTTGCGAACCTCGTATGGAACATCTGGAGCGAAGAAGACACGCTTGCCTTTGTACTGGAGGTCTCCTTTAACCCTTGCAGCCTTCAATACGTGTACCTTCACACGGTCGTTGAGAAACCTCATAATCAGGCCTCGTGGTTTATCAGCTGCTGGTCTTGGTTTGCCCAGGCGATGTGCTCTTTCGATTGTGATGGGAGGGACTTCAACTCTTGAGTTAATAAGGAGCTCAGGTATGATCTTCTCCAGGAAACTTTCAGTGTCGTCTCCTTCCTCTCCTTCTTCAACGCCCACAAGCCTCAAGTTATGATGATGGGATCTGGACTCTAAATCCAGGATCTTATTTTTCATGTTATTGTTCTCCGACTCCAGATCTCCTCAAAACGTGTTCCCGTTGTTCCATCTGCTTTCAATTTAGCGGTCACTGCCTCTGACACTGCCGGAGCTATGGTAGCTAACAACTCGGCTCTCAGAGACTCCATGGCATGCTGCATTTCGGACATCTTGAGCCACAGCCGATGACCAATTACATTCTCTCCCCCTTCCGATGTAAAGAAGTCATGAGAGTCTCCATCCAGACCAGCAGGACTATTCATCTCCGGCGGGGAGTGAGCGCGGCTCGCAGGTTTGTTAGCCACGCTAGCTTCATTAGCCTCGCTAGCTTCGTTAGCTTGTGATGCGGGGTGTTTTCCAACGGAGCCGTGGGCCATCAGCTTTGTCTGTTTAGGTCCCGTGGTGCTACAGAACTTGTGTCTTCCTTGTTTATTCATCTCTCGTCCTTGTTCTTTGGGATTAGGTGGGTCAAACGATGATTTTAAAACCACGCTTTGCAGCAGCGGTGTAAGGTGTGTCAACTCAGTGTGCCTCCATGAAGTCTGTGTGAATACTTTTGATCCAGGTGAACAAACCGTTGCATATCATTGCTCTCACTGTTTTAAATAGCATCTTCAATTGCTTTTACTGGGAAATCTTTTGAAACTCTTAGTATGGCACAAGTAATTTGTGAAGTACATCGTCTGGTTAGTAACTAGGGATATTATAACAAGGCAAGCTAATGAATGCCTTACAACAAACATTCACTCCATACTCGGTGATGGTTAGCTGCTATTGAGGACACAGCTGTCCTGGCAGGGCTTTGCTTTATCATCTACACATAGGCTACATTTTTCGAGTAACTAGAGCCTTTTGGAGAACAGCATATACATTTGATTTATTTATAACATTCTGCCCCTCCCCGTGCCAAATCCTTCAAAAATCCTACCTGATACTCTGATTTCGTGAGCTCACCCTAAACTCTCCCCTCATGTCCCAGAATACTGTGAGCCGCCTCAAACCTCAATTCTTGAAAATCCTGGGCGTGAACCATCTTTGGGCCCATCTACAATATCCTCTAAATTTGTGTGCTTTACTCATCTCCTGTTTCATACAGTCTGTATGAAGCTATGGACATGTAGCAGTGCGCGCCTGCCATCTTTTGCCTATAAAAGGGCACTCCCTCTAGCTGTCGTTCTCTGACCTCTGACACTGTTGTCATTCCCAGGTTTATGCTGAGGGTTTTGCTCTCCTTCATTCACAGTGCCGTCGCTCCAAGCACCTCACCCCTGCGATATTTCACGCGGGCATTCTGGCTCGCTTGTGTAAAGCTCCTGCATGTATCTAGTGGCTCGTTAAGCCCCACTGTTAGTGACCGTGTTGTCGCATCTGTCATCAAATCCCGTTCCTATGTTGTGTATTTTGTTAATTGACAATGACAATAAATATATTCTGATTCCTGATATGCCAAACAAATTCCACTGTTTATGCGGTCCAAACGAGTGCCGTCTTCATCTCTCCTCACGCAGACACCCTTCTTATAGACCGCCTCTTATAGATCAAGTTGTTTTAAGTAGCCTATCCACTTCTAACGTTTTAATTAAATTAAAGGTATGTTTGCCCGTGCATCATCTAAGCTAACCCAGCTCAGCTGGAGCGTCTGACCTGAAGTATGGTTAATGTGAAGCCTTCCCTTTATCTCTGAAGTTGCTAGTCAGGGCAGAGCAGCAAACGATTAAAATAAGTCTGTTTCTGACCTTCGTACGTACGTGCGGGACCTACGCACTGGATCTGTCTTTGTCCCCCAATCCAAGAACGCACAATACATGCCAGGAGGACTTCTCCCCGTGTTTATTTTTTTCGTTTAGAAAAAATTTGATTTTTTGTTTTTGTTTTACTAACTAAAAAGGGCATTTTCCAACCTGTGCTGCAGGTCCTGTGGGGCACCATGTTTATTCACCCAGTCAAACCCACACTGTCATCAATTGCTTCGTGTTCCAGATGTTCGTGCGTGTACATTTCTCAAATGATCCACAAACGACAGTGCGTATAGAGTGCTCACTTTGACCACATGAGATAGAGGACAGAAGGAGACAGGGGAATCATCACCTCATCATTTGATATATCTTGCTTTTACTATTGTTCATTGTTGTATGTTGCACCTTAACACCAAAGCAAGTTCCTAGCTTGTGCATTTTGTTCACTGCCAATGGCAATACACCTTTTCTGATCCTGATTCATCATTTTCAATCATCATTTTTGCGCACATGGCTTCAGATCAGAAAGGATACAAATCTTGTTACGGGCCACGGTACTGGCCCATGTTTCTTTTTTTGTAACCTGTCTCTCCCTTTGCACTCGTTCGTAAACTATGCAAATTTTGAGTGTGAGTGCCTGCCCATGATTGGACATTCTGTCTTCCTCCCCGGAGAGCTGGTTGGCCCGCTGTCCCTCTGGATCAAAATTGGAGCGGCGTCGGTCCGGCTCCGCCAATCGTGTGATCGACACCTGGGAGGCTTGCCCAATAAGAACGTCTGGCTTCTGGATTCCCTACAGATCGCCTCATTTATGGTTGTCTCTTTTATTCGATCACAGCTAGCGTAATCATTTGATGCACATGTTTTTTCGTTAAGACATTCGATAAATATTATTACAAACTTTGTTACTTTATTAGTTTGTAATTCGTTCAAATTTCCTAATTAGTTTATTCCTTTATATCTCTGATGTTGTCACGTATCTTTATGTGTTTTTTGTTTTGTTTTTTTTAACCTTAATCTGTTAAATAATAAAATACATTTTTAGTCACCATTTACATTCTTGGGTACCTTTGTTGTGATATTGGACCAGACCAATTTACCTGAGGGTCAGATTTCTCAGGGGGCCGTGGCCTCTGGGCCGGATAGGCTACAAACCAGGTCGGAACCAAGACTAACCCAGAGTCAAACCAGGTCCATAAAGGGTCTAAAGCGGAATTAAATATGTAGGACAAAGCCAGAAAAAACAGCAAACCAGATTTAAACTTGTACAAACCAGGAATTAAACCAGAAAACAAGAAAATAAATCTATAATAATAACATTTGGAATTGGACGCAGGCCAGATTAGATCGTTTGGCGGGCCTGATCTGGCCCTCGTCTGGGCATGAGATCATGCATGCACCCCTGTCTCTTCACTTACATGTCCGCTGCTGCTTCATTATGTACAGCGGAACTGGGATTCTTGTGGACTGGACAATTTTTGTCCAGACTCAGACTGAGCTCCCCCTGACTCAGACAATGAGACTTTTGTGAGGAAAAAACGTATACCTGATACACCCGCAGCTGGAAAAAGGCCACTGCGCAAAACTAGAGCCTAATACTGTGACTATTGTGAGCACATACAAGGGGAAAAGTCCGAAAACACTTATTTTAGGCTTTATGAAATGTATGTTTATAGGTTAGGGGCACTGTATCAATTAGTTCCTACTGTGAGCTTCAAAGAGGAATTTGAAACCAACTCTATATAAATTGAATATTTATATACATGTAGAATATATTCTACTACTTTGAATCATAATCATAAGAATACAGTTGAATCATTGAATCTGTAAGTCTTTAAGGAAAAACCTGAGTGAACAGAGTTTGAAATAGCATTGTTTGGGTTGATAAAGGAGCCACAGACTTTGGGAAGTGTTGAATGTCCATCCAGCCATCTTCTTCCGCTTATCCGGGGCTGGGTCGCGGGGTCAGCAGTCTAAGCAGGGACTCTCAGACGTCCCCCTCCCCAGACACTTCCTCCAACTCCTCCAGGGGGATCCCAAGGCATTCCCAGGCCAGTCGAGAGACATAGTCCCTCCAGAGTGTCCTGGGTCTTCCCAGGGGTCTATTGCCGGTGGGACATGCCCGAAACACCTCCCCTGGGAGGCACCCAGGAGGCATCCGGAACAGATGCCCGAGCCACCTCAGCTGGCTCCTCTCCACATGGAGAAGCAGCAGCTCTACTTCTCATCTTGTCCTTTCGGTCATTACCCAAAGGTGAGGGTGACCATAGGTGAGGGTAGGAACGTAGATTGGCCGGTAAATCGAGAGCTTTGTCTTTTGACTCAGTTCCTTCTTCACCACAACAGTGATGCAGCGACCGCAGCACTGCGGACGCTGCACTGATCCGCCTGTCAATCTCACGCTCCATCCTTCCCTCACTCGTGAACAAGACCCCAAGATGCTTGAACTCCTCCACTTGGGGCAAGGACTCTCCACCCACCCGGAGAGGGCAAGCCACCTTTTTCCGGTTGAGAACAGTGGCCGCGGATTTGGAGGTGCTAATTCTCATCCCAGCTGCTTCACACTCGGCCGCAAAGGTTTGATGGAGCCATCAAGACAACATCGTCTGCAAACAGCAGAGATGAAAGCCTGTGGTCCCCAAACCGGACACCCTCCGAGCCTAGAAAATCTGTCCATAAAAACAATGAACAGAACCGGTGACAAAGGGCAGCCCTGCTGGAGTCCAACACGTACTGGGTCTGACTTACTGCCGGCAATGTGAACACAGCTCCTGCTACGGTCATACAGGGACCAGACAGCCCTGAGCAAAGGGCCTCGGACCCCATACTCCTGGAGCACTTCCTAAAGGACACCGCAAGGGACACGGTCAAAAGCCTTCTCCAGATCTACAAACATGTGGACTGGTTGGGCACTCGATGGAGAGTATAGTCCAGTGTTCCACAATCAGGAAAACCACTCTGTTCCTCCTGGATCTGAGGAACTATCGGTCGGATTCTCCTCTCCAGTACCCTGGAATAGACCTTACCCGGGAGGCTGAGTGTGATCCCTCTTTTGTTGGAACTTCTTAAACTGAGAATGATTTAAAAGTTTGTCCACAAATAAATGATTAATATCAACCAAACTTTTTCAAACTCCATCTGACATAGATAATACAAATCAACATGACCTACAATGAGCATAGCCCTCCACATCCCAGACGTACCTCCAATTTGTTTCTGAAATAAGTCAAGGATGATTGATTTTGACCTTTTTCACTGAATGTTGACTCAAACGAAAAAGTAGGAATTAATGTATTCTACTCAATAGAGAACCACATGATTTCTGGATCATTGCCCACCCAGGCTTCGAAGTTGTGGTGCCCAGTGATCAAGTTTTATATCAGGATGTCTCTTTTTCCTTCCATATTTTCAACCTTATTAAATTTTGACAGATACATTTGGATATTCAGTGTCCTAAATGTGGATTGTGGCTCTAAGGTAGCAAGAAATTTAAATAAAGAATATTAATTTCCATAGACTCAAGAGTCAAGAACATCCCATTTGTTCAAATCTTTTTTGACTGATTAATTTCTCATAATTAATGTGATTCAAGTTCCAGAGAAGATTTTCTAAACGTAACGATCATATAGCTCTGTAGGCCATTCCCCATCAACCATCATTTCCTCCGATTCGACCTTATATCAAAAATTAAAAAAAAAAAACGTATTCATTGAAATCCTGTAAGAGAACCTAAATCAGAATCAGAATCAGAATCAGAATCAGAATCAGAAGGGGTTTATTTCCATTGTCAATGAACAAAATTCACAAACATAGGAACTTGTCTCGGCATTAAGGTGCAACATAAAACACTGATCAATAATAAAATCAACATATATGTAATCAAAAGGGCATGCATTAAGAAACAATTTAAAATTACTATAGTATAAAATAAAAATAAAATAGGCATTACTATGAACATGAGAATTACAGTTAAATTTACAGTTGTAGTGCAGAAAGTGACAGTGAGTGATGAATAGTTGCAGTTAAAGTGGCAGATGTTTAAGAAGTGTTTATGAGTCCAACTGCAGAGGGAAAGAAACTATTCTTGTGGCGGGAGGTTCTGTTCTGAATGGACCGTAGATGGACCAGGTTTTAAGAAAAAATAGAATGTCATCGGCAAAAAGTGCTGTTTGTGTTGGATTTTAGCATAATCTCTAATACTTTTTTATACGTGAATCATTTCTAAAGCGCTCCACATGTGATTTGATGCCAAGAGCAAATAGACATGACAAGTATTCGGCTTTCTGAGTTACCTGTGCTAGCCATGTTAGCATTAACATTGTTAGACAGCCTAAGGCCAAGTTATGTGTTTTAAATTCTCTTTTGTAACCTCTTGTTTGTTGGATCTTTTCCTTCTTAAAGATGTTGCCATGTCAATTTCTGCTTTTATGCCAAGCAATGTTTTTGTTAGTTCATTCTATATTTTTTCGGATGGAACCCTGTCCTTAGGGTTAAAATGTGAATATTTTTAGACTTCCACTGATGTCATGCCAAATACAAAAGCCTAGCACATTGACACCATGGATCTATTATAATAACTGGATAAGGCACACCCCCTCTGTCCGCGATCCAAATTGAGTAGTGGCCGCTCCGCGGGACTGCAGCTTCAGGCACCAACCATTTCAACAGTTCGGCCTGTAAAATTACCGAAAGTGCGAAATTCTTTTTAGTCTTCTAAAAAATAAAATAGAAGGAATTTCACTCTTTTTACCGTTTCTAAAATCCTTAAAAATCAAATTTTTAACGTCACGGCGAACATGTACGCGCTCTGACCGCGCACGCACTCCTCGTGAACGATCATCAGAAGAGCGCGTGTCGGACGACAACCAAACAGAAGAAGACGAGACAAACGAGACACGAACATTGTGTTTTATGTCATTTCGCACGTTTTCACACATCATTCAATATGAAGTGTAAATGAACGATTACACAGTTCACACAAGCCTAACAAAAGCTAACGTTTACGCTACACAAAAAGAAGCATTCATGAGTTCACAGCTCATGCTTTCTGCAAGAAACCATTTTCGCTTACAACATGAAACCTTTATATTTATAGATAGACTATAACAATTCATCATTATACATTTCGTAACCATTTCAAGACCTCAGACTCCAAAAGTCCGCGCTAACTGTCCTCAGTCTTTCACGCGTTCTGCTGTCGCCGTGCTCGTTCCCGACGCCAAAGCAAAGCGACATGGCGATGTCGTCATAAAAGGGGAGGCACTAGACTCCCTATTCAGGAAGTAACGCGGAAGTAGGGAACTTTTTTTGGAGACATGCGCCAATGAGCACACGCCATAGGCTTGAATAGGGCGCCATTTTGGCTTCCGGGGGCTTGATTGACACAGGCACAGCCCCCCAGCCCCCCCTCCTCTTGACATACTACCCCATCACCACTGTGGACTTCTTCCGCTTCCTCTGCCCCACCATCCCACAGGACCTCAAGAGGGAGCCCTCCATCAGGCCCAGCAGAGGATGAACTTCCTGCGGCAGCTGAAGAAAGCCAGGCTGCCAGTGCAGATGATGGTGCAATTTTACACGGCCATCATTGAGTCCATCCTCACCTCCTCCATCACTGTGTGGTACGCTGGAGCCACAGCCAGGGACAAACAGAGACTACAGCGCATTGTGCGAGCAGTCATTTAATATTGTTAAAATTTTTTTACTTCTCTGAAAGTAAAGTCCTATGTTGATTTCTGCAGGTGAATTGTGCCACTATGAGTAGTTTGTGGATCTTATAGAGGTAAAACATAAAATTGTGGTGTGATTTTGTAGTCCGCCCACGACCTTAGCCCTCCGAAAAATATAATTGGAGATCCCTGGTCTAGGGGGTGGTTTTAGGGTTATTACTTGCATTGTGTAATGCATTTAAATGCCCTGAACCTTGTCATTATTTCATTTAGACCAAGCGCAAATCTCCATCCCCCAAATGGAGAAACAGACGCACAGAAGCACATGATCCACCCAGGCAAAATATAGAAAACAAACTAAACTCTCCTCCTCGAGTCAGTTTTGATTTTCCTCCGTGTTACGACAGAAGCAGACAGTTACCAGTAGCTCCGTTCACGATCTGAGACATGACCTGCAGCTCTCCTTGATATAAGAGGCAAAGGCGGGAGACAGAGCGCCAAGACGTGGCCACTCCTTCCACATTCCGTGCGCTCTGATCGCTCCTCTCCTAGATCCTGGATTCCCTCTGTAACTAACAAAGTGGTTAACAGACATCAATAAAGTGCATTTGATATGAGTCATAGTATGTGTGGCCGAGAAATGGCAATACATCAATAATGAATCTTGATTCATGGAAATATCCTCTTGCTTCTGTGCACATCAACAGCTTTCATCATTTTTGAGTTATAAAAATGCAGTAAGCACACATTATTTTTATGTCTATTTTATGTTTACCTCTGTGAAAAAGCCATGAGTTCATCACATTCACTGTTCATCATGGTTTATCTTAGGAAAGTTTATGAAGGTTGTCGGAATGAGTGAGGAGTCATTGGCAAAGTTTAGCTTGTGTTTAATCAAACATTATAACAGCAGCTTTACAACGTGGCTGTGTCGGCAGCATAGAACCACTTCCTAAAACACCTACCGAAAGGTGGAGCATGCGCCCTATAAACAAGTACGGCATCTGATAGTAAACAAATAACACGTACATAATCATTACTAGAATGATCTACATCCCCTCCTTTTAGTTAGTGCCTTCTATATGTCGGTCTAAATAGGCACTCAAGGTGAGGCAGGGAACAATAGAACAATAGACCCATCCCAGTTAAGTTTCAATGGGCCATTAGCAGGAGGTCCCGCCCTGTGGGCAGGGCTCTCACAGAGTAGGATATAAACAGGAGTTCTCAGACTTGTTTCTCTGATTGAGAAGGACTCTTGAATAAGAGTCGAAACGTTTCGTTTTTTCTAAAACAGAGTCCAGATGACTACAACTGAATCTTTTTCTACAGTGCCTTCTACAGAAAAAATACGTATATGCCATACGTATTCATTTTGGAAGTAGCACAAAAACATGAAATCTAGGCATGAAAATATACATTGTCACATTCCTTACATCCCCTTTTTTTCCCCCCAAACATTTAGTCCTTGTACTTTGGATTTGGCTTACAAATTCGACCTGAGCGTGTCACATATGATGAAACTCCTGGCGACACTTTGGTGGGAGAGTGAGCTCTTAAATGCTGGGAGGGGCGGGACGCCTGCTGGGCCGGCGGAGAAGGCGGAAGAGTGTCCGGTACAACCGCATCTGGCAACTGTGGGCAAGAGTCAGTGGGGTCGACGTGCAGAGGTGGTGGTGGCTCGGCGACAAGGAGGATGTGGCGGCGATTTCTCCGGTAGACACCTCCATTTGATTTAATAATGTACGAACGTGGCTCTTTACACACCTGCTTCACCGTGCCAAGGCGGTTGTGTCCTTTTGTAGTCTGCAGCCTGACGACTTGTCCTTCTGTAAGTGGCATTAGTGGACAACTGGTTACATCGTAGTATTGTTTTTGAATTAGTCTTTTCTTTTGGAGTTGTGTAGAGACTCGCATCAGCTCATTGGCGAAGGTGCCAGTAGTCTGGTGTTGAGAGGAAATGCAGAACGTGTTTGGCGAGATATGAGACGTTCCGCAGGTGAGCTCAGTGTGATGTCGCGAGGGATTTTTCTGCTGTTTAGCAGGTTGAGAAACACATCTGATCCATCTCTGTGGGACTTCTCCATTAGCTGTTTGGCGCTGCGAACTGCGCGTTCAGCTAGTCCGTTTGATTGTGGATATTCTGGACTGCTGGTGATGTGAACAAAGTCCCATTGTTCAGCAAACTCCTTGAAACGTTGGCTTGTGTACTGTCTCGCATTGTCTTAGATCAGGGTGTGAGGTGCTCCATGAACAGAAAAATGTGTCTTTAGCGTTTTTGATCACATTTGCTGAGGATGTGTCACGGAGAAGGTCGATTTCAAACCACCCTGAGTATGAGTCTACCAGTATTGTTGACCATGCCATTCAAATAGGTCGGTGGCAACTGTGGCCCATGGTAGAGTTGGAACCGGATGCGGTTGCAGAGGTTCTTTTTGTTGGTGTGGACGAGTACTGTTGCATACTGCACAAGACAGTAACTCTTTTGTAATGTCCTTGTTCATAGTTGGCCAAAACACTGTGCTCCTGGCCCTGCACTTTGTTGAGTCAAGGCCGAGGTGACCTTTGTGCACGATTTGGATGTACTCATGCTGTAGTGTGTCTGGAATAACTGGTCTGTGGCCTTTAATGACAATGCCATCTTCCACTACGAGCTCATCCCTGTAGGGAAAAAATTGTTGGATAGAAAGAGGTACCTGGCATTCCTTGTTCGGCTATCCGTTCTGAGTCACAGCACTGAGAGTTTGAAGAAGTTTGTCTCTAGTTGTATGTGCCCTGAGCTCTTCGAGCCTGGCTGTGGAAATGAAACTGACGGTTATCACTTGAAATGTGTTGTCTGGACTTAGAGTCTGGGAGATGGTATTGGTTGGAGCTCTTGACAGGGTATCGGCTAGATACATGTGCTTGCCCTTTTTGTGGACTAGAGTGATGTCATAAGCTTGTAGCCGAAGTAGCATCCTTTAAAAGCGAGCTGGAGCTGTGTGGATTGGCTTTTTTAGGATGGTGACTAGGGGCTGATGGTCTGTTTCAATGACTGTGTGCTTCCCATAAATGTAGTCTTTGAACTTTGAGCACCCAAAGACTGCAAGCAGTTCTTTTTCAATTTGTGCATAGCGGGTTTCTGTATCTGAGAGAGTTCGAGATGCATATGCAACAGATTTTTCATTTTGTAAACAGGCCGCACCCAGTCCATAACGTGATGCATCGCAGGTCAATGTCACTGGCTTTTTGACATCATAGTATGACAGGGCTGGTGAGCTAGATAGACATGACTTGAGGTTGTCAAAAGCTTGTTGATGTTGTGGAAGCCAGCATCACTCAGTGTCCTTATGAGTGAGCTGTCTGAGCAGTGCAGCAATACTGCTGAGGTTTGGGATGAACTTCCCAAGATAATGCCAAGGAAACGTTGCACGGCGAGAGAATTGTCTGGGACAGGCATATTTGAGATCGCTTCAGTCTTTCTTGGATCAGCCTTTAAACCCTCTTTTGTGAACATGTGTCCCACATAACAAACTTGGTCAAGGCGAAACTTGCACTTTTGCGGGTTTAGTTTGAGTTTGAGCTCACATGCGCGGTCAAGCACTTTCTTTAGGTTGGAGTCATGTTGAGCAGCATCACGACCTCCCACGATTATATCGTCAACTATGATGGCACATGGGTATTCGGCAAACAGCTGTTCCATTGAGCGCTGGAAGACTTCACTTGCTGAGTTTATGCCAAATGGCAAGCGGAGGAACCTGTAGCGCCCAAAAGGTGTGCTGAATGTATTGAGCATGGATGACTTTTGATCTAGCTTTATTTGCCAAACGAGTTTTTAGCATCAAGCACTGAAAACAGAGTTGCACCTGACATTTGAGTGGCAACTTCTTCCACACTACGCATCGAGTAGTGGGGTCTCTTTAGAGCAGTGTTCAAGTCTTTAGGATTAATGCACAGCCTTATCTCTTCTTTGTCTTTTTTGTGTGCTGCGACCATTGACGAGACCCAGTCTGTGGGCTCGGAGACAGGAGTGATGACGCCTTTCTTTGTCATGTTGTCAAGCTCTGCTTTTACTCGAGTCTGCATTGCCAATGGAATGCGATGAGCTGGGCAGACGACTGGCTGAACATCTGGATCCAGTGTCATAGAGTACGTTATTGGCAGTTCCCCTAGTTCATTGCTGAACACATCCCTGTATTGTTCTTTGATAGTTTTGACAAAGTCTGTTTTAGTCTCCGTGCGATTAGGTGAACATGAGGACTTAGTGTGACCAGTCTGAGGCGCATACATGAGCGAAATCACGCTGTACTAGGAAGAAAGGTAGCGTGTGTTGCTGTCCATCAAAGTGACATGGCAGTGTGACAAAACCTACAGTTTCTATTTTGCTGCCTCCATAGTTGTAGTTAAACAGCTTTGTTGCCATCTACAGGACAATAACTTATTCGAAGTTTTCCAGTCAGGGTTCAGATCCCACCACAGCACTGAAACTTCACTAGTTAAAGTCACAAATGATTTGTTATTAGCTGCTGACGATGGACTGGTCTCAATCCTGGTTCTATTGGACCTCAGTGCAGCGTTCGACACCATCGACCACAACATTCTACTGCAGAGGTTAGAATGTGATGTAGGTGTCAGAGGGACAGCCCTCAGCTTGTTTAAATCCTACCTATCGGATAGGTGCCAGTTTGTTAATGTAAACCAGAGCTCCTCACCCTGTTCTAAAGTAACCTACGGTGTGCCACAGGGTTCAGTTCTCGGTACAATTATGTTTACTCTTTATATGCTGCCATTAGGTAACATTATCAGAAAGCATGGCATTAAGTTCTACTGCTATGCAGATGACACACAGCTGTATTTTATCAATGAAACCTGATCAGACTGATCAAGCAGACAGACTTGGTGCTTGTGTGAAGGATAGAAAAACCTGGATGCACACTTAATTATCTGCTTCTTAACCCTGAAAAAACCGAGGTCATCGTACTAGTCCCTAATCATCTACGAGACGCTTTATCTGAGCAGATAGTCCCACTGGACAACGTCAGTGTAGCCTCCAGCTCCACTGTAAGAAACCCTGGAGTCTTATTTGACCAAGAGCTCTCATTCAAAGCACACATATATCAAGCCTGTAAAACAGCCTATTTCCATCTGCGTAATATAGCCAAAATCAGAAAAATCTTGCCTAAAAGTGATGCTGAAAAACTTGTCCATGCGTTTGTAACATCCAGATTAGACTACAGTAACTCCGTGCTTGCAGCGTGCCCTAAAAGCGCCATAAAAAGCTTTCAACTGGTTCAAAATGCAGCAGCAAGATTACTAACAGGAACTAAAAGAAGAGAGCACATTACGCCGGCGCTCGAGTCTCTTCACTGGCTCCCTGTCGAGTTTAGAATCAAATTTAAAATCCTCCTCCTGACTTACAAAGCCATAAATGACCTGGCCCCATCCTACCTCAAAGATGCTATAGTACCTTATCATCCAAACAGAGCACTTCGCTCTCAAAATGCTGGACTTCTGGTGGTCCCAAGAGTCTCTAAAAGCACAGTAGGAGGTAGAGCGTTTAGCTACCAAGCTCCTGTGTTGTGGAATCAGCTTCTGTCCATGTTAAAGAGGCCGACACAGTCTCTTCATGTAAGACCAGGCTTAAAACATTCCTCTTTGAAATCGCTTATGGTCAGGCCAGTTAGGAACAGAAATAAAAACCTACAGTTCCCAGCTATGCTGCCCTAGGAGCAACTATACTGGGGAAGTATGGCAGCTTGAGCACTATCCTCTGTTTCCTACTACTTCTCTATCAAACAATATTTAATATTTAATTTCACTGGCAATTTGTTCATAGCTTTCCTTCTTTTTCTCCCACTTCCCCGACGGGAGTGGAGCAGGCACATCGATGACCTGTGGATCCAGATGCTCCTCATCTGCCTGGAGAAACGGTCTGCCTGGAGAAACGGTCTCTACTCCATATGAACGGTTCTTCATCGGCCTCGAAGAATTGGTTCTCCTCCTGTGTGGGTCTAGCTCCACCGTGTATCTGCAAATTGAGGCGCATCCGCCTGTCCGTCCGAGGGAGTCGGATCCCTCCTTCACTGTGGAACTCCCACAGGTTTCTACTTTTTCCCAAAGAGGTTTGGTAGTTTTTCCTGGCCGAGAAGGAGGGTCTGAGGACAGAGGAACTTGGGACATCTGTCTAAGGACACAGGATGCTGGGACATTTCCAAGTCCCTATGAACACTGTTTATATTGTTTTCCACTGTAGCCCCTTGAGCCAACTACTGTTGTGATTTTGGGCGTTACAAAAATAAATGGAATTGAATTGAATATGCGACAAGATTGGTGTTTGTGCCACAGTTTATAATTTCGCGTCCAGAAAGCGTTTGGTAAGTGTCTTTGCCATTACATTGCATTTAGCACCTGTGTCAATTTTCACTTCGATGGGTTTGTGATTGACATGTAGAGTCACAAAACCTTCATCACGATTGTCCAATTGTGTATTCACAGTGTCCACAATCACACCATCCACGTAGAAAGTGTCATCAGAGACTGTGTAGTCTGGCTGCTCTACATCCAAGTTGTGTTTCCTGTTTTCGCCTTTTGTAAAACATTACTTTTTACTCATTTGCAGTATTTTTTGTACTGATTCATCTTTTTGCATTTGTGGCATTGTTGGGCAAATGCTGGACATTTGTCTCTTTGTGGTGGGTGACAGCCTCCACAATTGTTACAATTTGAAATGAGCTTTGCATCTGGTTTGTTTCCGTGTCTAAACCTTGCTCTTAGGTTCCCCCCAGTGGAGCTTTGTTGTAGTGCATCCACGGAGGTGACTGCCTGTTTTGCCAAGGCTTTCGTATTCTCCTCAGTCACTTCATAAATGCGGCAGATGGAAATGGCTTTGGCAAGTGTTAAGTCACTATCACGTAACAGGGCCTTTCTGATACTGTAATTGTTTATGCCACACATGATTTTGTCATAAATATGTTCATCTGTTAGCTCTCCAAAGTGAAAACTTTTGGCTTTTATTTTCAAATCACTGATGAACGACTCGATTGTCTCACCTTGTTTTTGAGTTTGTGTGTGAAACTTGTGCCTTTCCAATGTTTTGTTGTGTTGTGGGTTGCACATTTCCCAAAATTTCCTTTTGAGACACTCAGGGGCTTGGGCGAGGACGGCTCCATCATCACCTCGTGCTCTAACTTCTGCGGCGTAGACGAACGATCGCTCCCGTTCAATGGCTTCTGCTCCTGCGAGATTGAGGAGAATGTATGCTTTTGTCTTCGCAGCTTTGTCTGAGTGCGCCGCCTCTATGAAAAAGTCATATTCCCTTTCAAAAACACGCCAAATCGGCTAAGTCGCCTTCAAAAACAAGCAGGTCTGGTCTGCGAAATCCCTCCGCCATCACGTTAGCTAGTCATAACGCTTATTCTCTTTGATGTCAGGATTTGCACAAAAATAACCACAAAAAACTCACAGGCGATAGGTCCGAGACATCTTCTGACACCATGTCGGAATGAGTGAGGAGTCATTGGCAAGGTTTAGCTTGTGTTTAATCAAACATTATAACAGCAGATTTACAACGTGGCTGTGTCGGCAGCATAGAACCACTTCCTAAAACACCTACCAAAAGGTGGAGCATGCACCCTGTTAACAAGTACGGCATCTGATAGTAAACAAATAACACATACATAATCATTACTAGAATGATCTACAAAGGTTATTTGGTGTTTTTATTACCAAAGCTTTTATTTTCATAAAGATTTTCCATAACGTCTTGGTGTTGGTTTTATCACAGCCCGCTCTTGTGGCAACTTTAATAATACACACCCTTACCAAAAAGAAGTATATTCAAGTGTATTTTAAGTATACTTATTTTAGACTAATAATTTTATAGTTTACTTTTAGTTTACTTTCTAAATACTATTTGGACATATACTTAAAAAAGTTAATTCTAAGATAATACTTATAAAAGTATATCTAATGAAAATACACTAAACTCAAGTAAACTTGTGTGTACTTAAGTATAACAGTTCGTTCGCTGTGGTATAAATTATTCATACATTTTGATTCAGTCTATTAATTTGGTTGTGATCTGCCATGCAATCTAAGTCACTCAAGACTATGCAGTGAGCCTCCTTTGCCATGCACACTGTTATATGAACCAGACAGAAAACAATATTTCTCTTCACATTTATTGGCAAGAAATATTCACATTGACTTTTGTGGTCATCTATTAATGACTTTAATGTGTTCACACATGACAGTTATTAGTCTCGTTCATTATGGATTTGGCAAGGGTGTGATGTACATTTTATCAACAATTTCAACAACACATTTCTTCAATATTATATCAGGCCAAATGGCGCCTAAATTGCCAGTTCTTTTCACTTCATGTATAAATTAAAACTATATGTCGGTGAATCTTTACACAAACGCTTTCCATGATGAATTTCCTTGTGCATCTTGCCATTCAACACCTTCAGTCTCCAATGATGATGCTTCTTTACTAAAGCGTTAAGAATTGTTAACATAGATGGTTTACCAGGACCAAACCATAATGAAGACATTAAAATGTTCTTGGAGTTCAATAACTTGATACAAAATGGGCCAAATGCTGCATTTTGAACTCTTGAAACATTGGTGCTGTTTCTTTTGAAATTAGATAATGTGAAGATGGGATCAACCCTGGGAATATGATGTTGAACATTTCCAGCAGATGGGTCAGTGCTTCACCAGTCAGATTATGCCACAAAACATAGGACATCAGCATGAGTACGCTCTCTGCTCTTGAAAGTGGAGTGCCCGGATACAAGGCGCGTGTCGCCAGCATCTTTGTTTGCCTAAAACACACACAAATCAATAAAATAGCCAATTCAATATTATTCGGACAAATAATTTGTCATAATTACAGATGGATGTCTATGAGCCTTTGCAGTAATATGAATGTAAACCCCAAATATTGCGATCAAACTAAATATTGCACAGTATTTTTGGGGAATTGGGGGCTCCGCAAATTCATGTTCAGTCTTTAACAGTGGTTTAAGTTAAAAAGCGGCACTTCTTTCTGAAACTAGCAGGAAAAATGTTTGTCAGATTGCAAATCTAATAGAATTGTGCACAGTCAGCTCAGTGATAAGAGTTTAGAAAAATAATGCCTTCATCGTCCAATAGAGAGTAAAAACAGTGCATTATAGAAAAAAAAGTACACAAATAGCTAGGAGAAACAACCAAATAAACTACTATCACACTATTAAGATCAGATAACGTTTTAATAAATGCCAAATTTTTATATTTATCATCTGAAAATCTATGCATGAGACAGATTATTTGGAAAAGAAAACTAAATTTTTTTTATTAACACAGTAAAATGGATTCGAAAAATTAAATGAGGAGTAAACAATGACAACTAAGCAAAACAATATATAGAGATCACATAATAAAAAGCAGTACATTTATAAAGGATTAAAATAAAGGCATTCAGCAGAAAAAATAATATCAATCCATGGTTAGGTAACAGTAAAAGTAGGCTACTAGCTCTCTTCCCATAAAGAGCAATTTAATCCACTTATTTTTCCAATACATATAGATTACAGTTTACTTCGTAATGTAACATCCAAAATATAAACGCACTATTTGCTTACTATGCAAATTAGCCAAGCTCTCAGCATCTTTTATAGACCTCAAAATTAAATTAACAAATAGATTCTTATTGTTAGAGGCACTTGCCAATCAACCCAAATAAAGTATCACAACATAACTTGCCATTTAAGCAAGTCGTCAGCAGTAGTCTTCAGCGTCGTCTTCAACGTCAGCTTCATTTTTCAACATCAGCTACTTTGTGCCTCTGCATTAGTAAAAAAGCAAAAAGATACAGTGACTAATGAATTGATAGGAGATATTTTATTCTAATAATAACAATCATAAACATGTTATTATGAAGCAAGAATTCAATTCATATTTTAACAGGGTGATCTAAAATAAAAATAGGCGAATACATTACATTATTACATTACTTATTACATTTGAACCCAATGAGAGTACCAGACGAGGTTCTCGTCTTCAAAATGTATCCCTGTTAACTTAATCTCTTAAAAGCAACGTCTTCAACGCAAATTTAAACTACTCACTTTTTCAAGTATTCAACATTTTCCTAATTATTCACGCAATGAATTTGGATGAGCAAACAACAGGCATGAGTGAAGTGCCTAAATGTGTATAAACGATGCTAACCCTCCGGGACTCGATAACTAACTCCACCTACTATCCAGGTAGCATCAACAAGTTTATAGGGATTTGAAGCAGCGGGCAGCATTTAGCGTCTATGTAATTAACTTACCTTCCATCTGTACCGTGTTCGTCGTGGAATTCCGTCTGTGTTGTCTTCCAAATGCGCTTTAAGAAGGTCCCGACCTGGTTCTCGCATTTCTCTGCGTATCTACGGATAGTAGTCTCGCGTACTACATCCACGGATGGTAACGAAAAGTAACGTCAAAATCTCGCGATAGTCATTTCGCGCTCTTATATGAATTTGCGCTTCTTCAGACTTGGCGCGTGAGCGAGAAGGAGTCTCGTCTGCTGCAGGTTTTAAACACTTTTATTTGGATTATGTTTACTTGCGTAATGGCTAACGCCATTTATTATTTTAAGGTATAACACGGTGGAAGTGGGTTAGAGTGGATAGCAGAGAAAGACAGAAGAAATAGAGTTGAATGATATCAGCAAGTGCCCAAATCTAGAAGATGAAAAATGAAGAAATATGAAATGGACTGGGAAAAAGAAACAAGGAGGTCCGGCAGTTTTTCCAGCCAAGGTCTTAATGGTTGGCGGTAAGTATTTATTATTAGCTAGTATTAGCTAATGTGAATTGTTAACTGCTAGCACTTACTCTAGTCTGTTTAGACACGAGCCAGCTATGTTAGCTTGGTGCATTTATAGTTTTTGACTTTATAAACTATAACGTCATTTGAGACACATCTGTGAAATTTAAGTAATGTTCATGTTAAACATTCCATGTTAAATTAAAAAACAATTGAAAACTTAACGTTAGCTAAGGTTAATGTTAAACAGGGCAAATTCAGAGTTGGCGCCAGTCTGTAGCCTCAGAAAAAGATATAACCACCATGGAAGTCTGATATATTTTCTGGAAATATAGACCAGATACATTACATAAATATTGATATACTCTAATGTGATTGTGTGATCAATTAATCGACAATATTCTTTTCACAATCAAGTGTAACAAATGCCTATATATTTTTTATGGAAGTTTTGCACAAAAAATGGCAGATTTCGATGGGAACTATTTTGACGTTACAGCCTGAACGTTTATGGTCAGAATACTCTTGATGTGGGCTTTTATGTTTGGAGTTTTTATGTAATGTTACATTAAATCTCCATTATGCAGCTTATGAGGGTTATGGTAGAAAGTATTTCATTTAATTAACTTATTGTTTCTTATTATTTTTACAGACAACTATCAGGAATGCGTGCAGCAAGAGAGAGGCCTTATAAAGGGCGAAGAAATTTACTACAGGCCATCCAACCAGGAGGGGAAAAGAAAGATAAAGCCAAAGAGCAAGTGGCTAGAAGAAGAGTCAGAAAAAAAGAAAACAGGTTCATCTGACACTTATGTTCTTCTTCTGACCTGACACACACACACACACACACACACACACGCACGCAGTCAACAATCGACAATATCAACTCACTTAAAAATACGATGAAATTAAGAATTAAAAAAAAAAATTCTTTCAAATTATGAATATATAGCGGAGTTAAAATATATGTCTGCTGAAATGTATCCTTTGTTAAACAATATGTTTTTTTGTTTGTTTTTTCATGTATTATGTGCTTTGATCATAAACTTGAAATGTCCACTTAACAGCAAAAGACCCAACAAGACGGCCTGTCCGGCTCAAAAAGCTTTCAGACCAATGATGCATGCATTGAAAACAAAGATCTGATGAAGCAGCAGCAGATTGCACGGCAACAGACAGAGAAGAAACAGGTAAAGTATATGAGTATATATATCTACATATAATGTACGGTGTGGGTGCGTGCATGTGTGTGCGTGTGTGTGCCAAAGCTTTGTGTTTTGTTCTGCCAGGATGTATTTATAAAAACTGAAAATGTCGAGACACTTTACATTTTTCCAAACAGGACTGACCCAGGTCTAACCCAATCCAGGACTCATCCAGGACTCACACAGGACTGAACCAGGACTAAACCAGAGCCACGAGGCAGGAGAAACTGTTGGAAAGGTTAAATGTATTAATGTGTGTTTTCACTAGTTTTTCTTGCTTTCCTTCATTTCTCTTCATACTGTTGTATAATTATCACCTTATTGGGCGATCATTACAACTGAATATTCTGTTGCAGGTGTCTCTTATGCCTGGCTCTGATGTAAAAGTGGCAAAGCAGAAGCTAAACTCCCTGAGACCCTCAAACCCCTCCGTAATACATTGGCGAACGTGCTGTATTGGTCTTCGGAGGGAAACTATTTCAAGTTCCAGCCTGACAGGAAGAGCTAGAAATAAGCCTCAACTTGGATATTGACAAACTTGATGGCAATATAGGTGAGTTTATAATTTAAAAGTGTATAGTTTATTGATTGATTGGAAATGTATAGGAGAATATAGTTGGAAATTGTGACTGCGTTGAACACATTGCTTCATAATGATGAACGTGAATCCAAAGTGATTATGTGATATTAGATGTAATTAGTTATCTGAAATGCTGCTATAATATTATTAATGTTTACTTTTTGTGTGTGTATGCTTTTTTGTAAGCCCACGCACTGTGTCAAATTCCCAGAAATGAAGACGCACAACATTCGAAGGATCATAAGAAAAAAGTGCAACAATGAAGGATATAAACAAAGTTCTGCAAAAAGAACGTAAAACATTTAACGAGGCCACTATGTTACCTTTTGTTTAAATGTTATATTTCAGTTTGTGTAATCCTCATTTGTTCGGGAGTGTTCCAACGTTTGGAAATGTTTTACGTAGTTATCAGGATACTGTTTTGGAGAAATATATACTGGATAAATAACTCAGGCAGCTCATCTTGATCTCTAAAAAGTGTCCAGATAACTACCTTGCAGGAACCCTTTCTACATAGTTTCAAAGTTTGTTTTTACTCTTGCTCTGTCTGTTGCTTGAAGAGAGGGGCGTATGAAGGGGCCGTGTGGGTATGAAGGGGCCGTGTGTGGGTGAGCTCGAGAGCCGAGGTAGAGCTTCCTGGTTTACTAGGTTTTGTGGGAAGTACTTAGATGTGTGCTGTGGCTCTCACTCACACATGCAACATCATTTGAAAAATCACTTCAGGCATGTTTTTGATGCTTAATAGATAAATAATAGAAAGACTGATAAAAGTGATTTAACAGAAACATACTAATCCAGAGTTGTTAATTTGCAGTTTTGATGAATCCATTTGAAACTAGCTGTTCAAATAAATAGTGAATTGCATTTGGTATGCATTCTGAATATTTGTGTCAAATGTTCAAAATCTTAATATATAAAGTAGGGAACAGGCATTGCCTATCGGTCGGTGCTGCTGGGACTAGAAGTATACTACGAGTGAATTAAACTGTAATGAAAGTTTTTGAAAAGTTTACTTCCCTAAACTAAAATGTGACTTAAATGTATAAGTAGTTTAGGTTTACTTAGAAGTACATTTTAAGTTACTATATATAAATAAAAGTAGACTTGAAGTATTTAGGAAAGTAAACTAAGGTTTACTTTGAAGTGATTTTGAGTTTACTATAATGAATTAAAAGTAGACTTGAAGTATTTAGAGTAGTAAAACTAAAGGGTTTACTTTGAAGTGCATTTTGAGTTTACTATAGATGAATTAAAAGTAGACTTGAGAGTTTTTAGGTAGTAAACTAAAAGTCTACTTAAAAAGTAGTTTAAGTTTACTAATATATAAACTAAATGTACACTTTCAGTTTATGACCAGTAAACTAAAAGTGTACTCCTAAATTACTTATATAATACTTAGAAGTGTACTTATATAAACTTAAAAGTGGGCCAATTTAGTCCCAAGAAAGTATACTTCTATGTAAACTGATAGTACACTTGCATTGGATACATCTTGCTATAAAACTATAAAAAGTATACTTAAGTGTACTCAATAGTACCAAAAATTGTTACTGACGAAGTATACTATTGTTGGTAAGAGCAGGGTTTGATGCGCTGTAGGATTGGATTGTAATCTCTTTTGTAACTTATTGTAAAAATTACAGCTACAAAGGCAAAGAAATTACTCAAATAAAAGTAATAGTAGTACTAGTAAAAAGTACTGAAGCACCTGTTGAAAATGTATTTAAAGTAAAAAAGTTAAAATATTTCAGAAGTCAAATTTAGTGATCTTGTCCTTTAGTCAAAGGAAGCACATGAATCGATCATTTAATTTATCTCGTCAATTTAATTGAAAACCTATTTCTTGTAGCTCAAAATACTTTAAGATCATTATCCAGTCTTTGTACGTGTTTGTTGAAGGAGTTTTTTGAGGACATTATTTTGAAAAGATTGACCTTTTTTAATTTGAATTATCATGGTTATATTCCAGATTTCACATTGAAAACCATAGATATGTAATAAGCTTGACTGTTGTACATGGCTGTAGTGGGTCAGTCAATGCCAGGGGTCACCAACGCTGTTGCCCGCGGCGCACATGCGCCTGGAGCAACCCTAGATGGCGCCCGCGAGGCATGCACAAAAAATAACACTACTCATATTTCAACATATACTATATAGAGCTGCAACGATTACTCGAATAATCGAATAATTCGATTACAAAAAAGCTCAGATTATTATTATATTGCTTCGATGTGAAAGAACTACATATTATGCATCGATCATATATTCGATTGTACTAATGAATTGATCATATATTCACTATTATACAATGTTATGTGCTGCTCTTGTGCTGGTGGTGCTGTGTTTTTCCACTCTGACACCCCAAGGTTTGAGCCAGTCTCAGGTTTCGAAGACAGACAACAGAGAAAAAGGTGGAGACCATGAAGCGGGGCAGATGGGCACGGGGCCAAATCCCGGCTTTAACACACGGATTTCCTTTAGGCTCATGCATATTCATTTTCGGTGTCTATAATACTGGCAAACTGTGGCTGTCCCGGTTACTTTTTCGGAATATGAAGACGGGAGTAGCGATTGTTAGACACCCGAAAAGTCCAGACGTCTGCATAGATGATTTTGTTAGGAAAATAAAAGATGCGTAATTGAAACTCATGAATCTTGGTCATCTATGGCTGGTATGTATTAGTAACTGATAGAGTAGATCTTGTTGACTTTCACTCCTCTTCCAGTTTCATTGAACACGCAGGCAGATGTCCGTGTTAAATAGAACTGTGCATATTTCTTCAGATGATTCGTTTAATATTACATGTTTAATCAAAAACACGTGAATCTGTGGCACGAGCGAGCGAGCGCACGGAACGAGTTGTGGCGCTTTGTTTCACACGGAGCTTGTTGCTCTGACGAGGTGCAACAGGAAGAGAGCGGGCGCGTTTTAAAGAGTTTAAAGAGTTTTGATGAGTGAAGAGGCCATGGATCTATTATATAATCGCGAGCGCAACTCTAAACACCGCATCTAGCTGCCCACCCAGCCCCGTGCTTCGACACACCACAGCGGACCCGCCGCCCGCCCCCGCTCAAAACTCGGCTTTCCAGTCACAGTCGTTTTTTAAACAGCCCAATGCCAATGGAAACAGCACGAGACCGCGGTTATGTTATAGATAATCTGTTGTGAACAGAAAGTCCGAGACGCGGAGGCCAAGTGACCGGCACATGAGCAAAACGGCCAAAAGCAAAATGCGCAAAATGCTCAAAGCCGAGGACAACTGGTCCACAAACATAACGTTAACAAATGTTTATTTAAGGAATGTGAGGCTATGTGACTGTTTACAATCTTAGAACAGTTAATTAAGTCCTTTATATATATTCTTTTTATCAACAAACAGTTTGGACTGAAGTGAAATTTGCTGTTGGGGACAAATTCATGTGAAATTAGATAAAATGTGTTATTTTAGCAGAAATTCCAATCTTATTTTATATTTGTTTATTACTGGAATATAACGTTTATCTAAAATGATTTAATATGTGTTTAAATGGTTTACTGAATGTACCAAAAAATTTACCGATACTCAATTATCGAAGAAAAGAATCGATAGATAACTCGATTATAAAATATCTGATAGCTGCAGCCCTATATATTATATAGAAAGAAAAGGTATCAGAAAGCATTTATTGACTTGTTTAGGTAAAAAAGTGTTGTTTCCTTGACTTAAAAAATGTTAGAAGTGATGATTTGCCATTACAAAAACAGCAGGTGTTTCCCTGACTTTCAAATGTTTGACGAATAAACATAAATAAGTATTTCATGTTTAAACATGTTTTTCTGATATTAATGGCATGTAATTACTGGTAATGTGTGGATAATTATTATGGATATGTGAGCAGTCATTTTCACAACTACTACTATTTAATATATCATATATATACAATTAGTATACATGCAGTTTTTGTTATTAGAAGTTTGTGGCAACGGGTTCTGTGCCTCATACTAGTCGGGGCCCATGAAGTAGCTCCAGCCTCAAAAAGGTTGGTGACCCCTGTCAAGTGTGACAATGAACAACCCGCTTCAAGTATTCCAAAATACTGTCAGTAGCCAATCAATTGTTTTGCCGGTTACAACAGACTGCCTCCCGGAAATTTGTTGACCAATCCTGAACGGGAGGGCGGGTCGTGTGGTGTTAGCTAACCTGCTCCATGCGCAGACTCATTGTACGGACCGAGCAACGACAGACCAGCGCCGACAGCTTCAGCCGTCATAAAGCCACTCTTTGCGGATACATCAAATCCAATACCAGGTAAAATCCACTGCGATAAGACTAGTTATCAGGCTCATTAAGCTAGCGAGGTAATAGCTGTGTAACATTGTGGAAATGAATAAACGAATGCTTATATTTTTATGTAAGACTATGATATATAAGTATACAAAACATACATGCACAACACGTAAAAAGTAAATAGGAGGAATTATATTTAGGGCTGAAAATTATTATGATGTAAATGTGCCCATAGTCATCAAAAATCTTGTAATACAACACCAAATATTCACATCCCTTTATTACATGTAAAAAAAAAAAAAAAAAGGATAGTTAATAAATACTGAGCAGAACAAGGAAATAAACAAACTAGAAATGTAAAAAACATAATAAAATAATTAATCCTGTAGGCTGCATGGAGCTGGAGTGAAGTAGAGACTGCAGTCAGCTTTGGATCAGGAGGATTTCAGGATCAAGAAGAGGATTGTGTGTCACAGGTCAAACTCACATTTAAGGCCACTCATCGAAACAAAACAAATAGGTCCTTTTCACAATAAGTAAAAGTGCAAATCTTCACTTATCATTCCATTAATTCTCTGTGGGAATAAGCCCAACAGAGAATTAGCTCAAATCAAAATAAAAAAAGATGTGACAGCAGAGAGCTCCAGATGGATAATCACTGGCAGCATGTTAAGACTTATGTACATATGTAAATATGTCACCGGAGGAAAACTACATGTTTATAAAAATGTTTTTGTCTCAAAGCCAAAGGCTAACACACATTAACTTAAATATAAAACAGACACATTTGATACAAGTTGAGTGTTTTTGTAAACAGGTTAGTTCACTTTGTGGTGTTATTTTAACATTACTGGTTACATTTATTGTATGTTAGCATTAGCTTAGATACAAAAGTTCTTACTTTTATAAACATATAGATATTTATATAGTACATAAAAAGGCCTTAACTTGCTGCCTGTGATTATCTATCTGTAACTTGCTTTCTGCTTTGTCTTCATTAATTATTTAAATATATTGGCTAGACTTGGCTAATTCCCCATATGCATATGGAACAAATGGAGCAGGAAATGGAGCTCTGCATTTTTAAGGCAACACTACGGTCTAATGCAAGGGTAACAAAACGTTTTTCACTGAGGGCCAAATACAGAAAAATGAACCAACAGGTGACATATTGACTATAATATAGTGTGTAATTGTAACTCACCTCCGTGAAGAACTCAGTGGGAGCAGTGATGCGGTCCTTTGGATTGAAGATTGGTTGATATGTCAGGAGAAAATTTGGTGATTGAGACACCAAGGACTTCACAGAGATGGCTATCAGTTATTCTGGTTCTTAGTCTGTTTTATATATATTTAATCCCTATTTTTTCAATTGCCTCTGAAACGGCTTCAAAAATATCTCTATCTGCGGTTGTGCCTTTTAGGCTCATCATGTCAAGCAGCTCCCCCCGTACAGCAAAAGTTATCTCTTCTCTGGTATCTGTGCATCGCATGCTATCGAGTAAAAATCAAAAGCGCTCGCTTTGTCTCTTGGCTGAAGTTTCAAGTTAGCTGACAAGTTCTTGATTCTCCGCACCGCTGTATTTCTGGAGAAGCTCAGGTTGTTGAAATCCTGCACTTTTTCTGTGCACATTATTTCTGTGACTTTGATGAGGCACTGTTCTATGAAATCACCCAGTGCTGGGCAAGAAGTTTAGCGACTTCATAGCTTGCTATTGAAGAGTTTTCCTGTATTTTGTTAGCACAAAAAAAAGACTTATAACAACAACAAACAACTGTATGTTGTTGGGCTTGTAAGCTTGCTGCCATTTCTCACCGGTGTATGATGTGTAGCTCTGATGTTTGGTCTCATAGTGCTGTCGGACATTATACTCTTTCATCACAGCAACATCTTCATTACAAATCAAACAGACACACTTTCCATTCATTTCCTTCAAGAAATAAAAACTGACTCCATCTAGTGTTGAAACTGAGAAGTGGAGTCCGTAGGCCAACTGCCATAGTTTGGACACCCTGGGTCTGATGTCTAATGTTGTTGTCTGTCTTCTGCTGCTGCTGTTGTTGTTGTTGTTTTCATTGCTATTGTTAATGTTTTGTATGTGCAAATCTCTCAATAAAGGCTTAAAAAAGGGCCTATACCAGAAGAAGGCAGGAGGATGACAAAATATCAACAAAAGGGTAGTGTAGTGAATGCAAAAACTTACTTTAGTGGCAACACATGCATTAGCCAAAACAATATGAAAAGTTAAAAAAAAAATCGAATCTAATTATTAGGTTATTGTTGTTATTCTCGTTGATAATGGTAATGTGCCTACTATAGTGTCAGGATACTTTTAAATGACTATATTGAATGATATTTGGACTACAGTGCAAAAGACAAATGTCCAATTTGGCAAATAATGCTAAACTTTCTGGATAGAAATGTGCAAAAACCTCAATTGTTGTCTTCCGAGGCTCGTTTAACTAGTGTTAGCAGTGGTGACTAAACCAAATTAAAACATGATTTTAATGAAAAGGAAAAAAACAACTTCGCAACCTGGGAGTTGGCTCAGGTCCATTCACATCATTCACAAGCTCCAGAAATCAGATGATCAGACCGGGTATGCTCAAAAAGAGAGGCAAGGCAAGTCGGCGACAGTATATCCCTGCTCCATGGCTCAAATCTACAAAATAAAAAACTGTCACTTCTAAATGTATAGCTTGATGACTGTTAGAGGGCCTAGGTTACGCCACACACAAACACACACACATAGTTGTAGTTGTAGCTGGACAAGTACGGCTTGGACAGACGGACATCAGACAATAACATGCCCGATAGACAGCATGGCAGGCGGCACACAGTGAGAGTGTCGCCGCAAACAGTGCGGGCCCATGGCAGCAAGCACTAAATTAAACAGTTAAAACCACGCTTCAAATATTACTGAAGCTGCGAGTGACGCCAACACAGGAAGACCGGAAGTAAAGGATTGTTCAGACCGTGATGTCCAATTTTGCGCTGGATGCCCCAGTTGCATGTCTATACAGCTGAAGGCAGACACTTTGGCCGCACGTCCAGGACCCCCTGGAATCCCGTCCAAAGAATAAACTCATCAGCATATGCTCATCCAATGCACGTGTGCGGTGTAGGAGTTGTGTTTCCCGGAGTGGCTTTGAGAATGGCTTGTGTTTGCCGAACAAAGTCTCCAAAAACTGAGGCGATCGGCTCGACGGCTTGTCTGGGTCGACCAGATACTCAGAGGCGTTCCGATCATTTGCTCCAAGAGCTGGGATGAGTTTTACCAGTGCAGGGTTTGTTTTGGTCATTCTTCCGGATAATAAATTAATCTCTTAATTGGTTGCCACGCTGCATCGGCCGCCAAAAGTTCAGCTTTGTTCAACTTCTGTGTCGGACGCCCAAAATGCGGGATTCGCGCTGTTCGAACGTTCAAAACATACGATAAAAACGCTGGACGCCCAGGACGCACGTTCACATGTACTGTGACACACAGGGAGCGACGTCGCGCATTCTCTATTCATTTCCAATTGAACCTGTGCGACAATGCGAAAATTGCCAGTCTCCTTCAGGTCAGCGACAAGTGAAAGTAGTGCCCGTGAAAAGCTTGCGACCGTGCATGTTGCCGTGCACACGCGGGCCTGCGACGCGATTCCAACAGTAGAAACGTTGTCTACTTTTGTCGCTGACGCCCACACTGCAGCCAATCAGAGAGTGGGAGCCCTCCATCAGCTCCCTCATCAAGAAGGCCCAGCAGAGGATGTACTTCCTGCGGCAGCTGAGGAAAGCCAAGCTGCCAGTGCAGATCATGGCTGCAGTTTACACGGCCATCATTGAGTCCATCCTCACCTCCTCCATCACCGTGGGGTACGCTAGAGCCATAGCCAGGGACAAACAGAGACTTCAGCGCATTGTGCGTTCTGCTGAGAAGGTGATCGGCTGCAGACTTCCATCTTTGCAGGACCTGTACGTCTCCAGGGCTCTGGACGAGCAGGTCGGATCACAGCTGACCCTTCTCACCCAGGACAAGTGTCTATTTGAACCACTCTGCAGGAGGCTACGGTCCATCCGCGAACAGAACCTTCCGCCAACAAACAAGAATAGTTTCTTTCCCTCTGCCGTTGGACTCATGAACACTTCTTAAACACCTGCCACTTTAACTGCAACTATTCATCACTCACTGCACTGTCACTTTCTGCACTACAACTTTAAATTAACTGTAATCTTGTTTACATTTATTTATTTATTTTATTTTATACTATAGTAATTTTAAATTGTTTCATAATGCATACCCTTTTGATTGAATATATGTTGTTTTATTATTGCTCAGTGTTTTATGTTGCACCTTAATGCCGAGACAAGTTTCCTGTTTGTGAATTTTGTTCATTGACAATGGCAATAAACCCTTTCTGATTCTGATTCTGATTCTTAAGATCCAGAAATCAGATGATCAGACCGGGTACGCTCCAAAAGGGAGGGCAGGTAAGGCAAGGTGGCGACAGTGCACATTCTAGCTCCTGAAATAAACTCATTTTGTGACTGCATTCCATAGAATGCATTGTTACATTCCACAGAATGCAGTCATTTATTCTTTCAGGGTATTATTATTGAGTGACTGCATTCCACAGAATGCGGTCACTAGTAGTTCCAGGGTATTTTATTATTATTATTATATTTTCCACATTTATCCCCGTTTTTCGGTGGGCCGCACAGGTCGCATTACCTGTGCGGCCCACCAGGTAATGCGACCTGTGTGGCCCACCTTGTCCGATTTACTTCATTCAAAGTTAAGGTTGTAGATAATTCTCTTCTGATTCCTGGACTTGCTTTCGGGTAATCCTCATTCTTGTCATTTTCTCAAGATTCGTCTTGGAACATTGGATGTTTCCATCTCTCTTGGCTTTCACAGGTCGCATTTCTTGTCCGATTTTCTTCATTCAAAGTTCAGTTTGTAGATATTTCTCATGTGATTCCTGGACTTGCTTCTGGTATTCCTTGGTCTTGTCATCTTTTCAGGATTCGTCTTCAAATTTTCCCTATCTCTTAGAATGGCGGAATGTGGGTGATGTTGGAGCGTTGTGACATCATGGTCATAGCACCTGTACAGAAAACGGCCATGCATTACGCAGACCGTCATGGCAACTAGGGCTTTGTGATATCATCGGCATGGCATCGGCATGTACAGCACATGTGCGGAAATTGCAAAAGAAGACTGCACCTACAAATCAGTGAGCACTGATTGTGAGACATATTTATACTTGATTTTGTGTTTTTATATAGACGTGTGAAAAAGTGCATTTTGTCTCGGCCTTAAGGTGCAACATAAAACACTGATCAATAATAAAAACAACATATATTCAATCCTAAGGGCATGCATTAAGAAACACTTTAAAATGTCTATAGTATAAAATAAAAATAGGCTTTGCTATGTACACGAGAATTACAGTTAAATTTACAGTTGTGAGTGCAGAAAGTGACAGTGCAGTTAGTGATTGGTGATGGAGGAGTCTGTCATTATGAGGGGGGGCTGGGGGGCTGTGACTTTCCTGAACAAAAGAAGGCTGCTCCTACAAATCAATGAGCACAGACTGTGAGATATATTTATACTTGATTTTTTGGTTTTATATAGACGTGTGAAAAAGTGCGTTTTGTTTTTGCATTTGGCAGTCACTCGCAATGGCTTCCTGCCATTGCCGTTTCTAGTTGGAGTTGCTGTATTTTTTAGTGTGGCTGTTCTCTTGTTGCAGTGGCAGACCAGGTTGAGAGAGCTTTGGCGTATTTACTTTACAAAGCCCTGGGGCTGCGTCTGGATGATTTTTTTTTGGTCCTTCTTTCAATTAATTGCTGATTGGTTGCCGCAAAAAAGTTCAGCTTTGTTCAAATTTTCTGTGTCGGCCGCTCTGACACGCCCCTGACACGCCCCTGACACACCCCGTCCAACGCTCAAAACTTAGAATTCCTGCCGCAAAAATGCAGGATTTGCGCGGCAAAAACGCTGGACACCCTGGACGCGCGTCCACATAGACTTTGAATGTATACTGGACGCTATGACGCTGTGGTGTGAACGCAATATTAGTGTGGACGTGTGTGTCTGGGTGCGGCCTTACCCGTCGAAAGAATCCGTCTTTATTGTCACCTGTCAAGAAAGGAAATGTTGATGGAAGTGTGTCTACTTTGATAGTATATAGCTGTATGCTCCTCCAGGAAGCAACCTCACTTTATACCGAAGTTGTGGATCTGATTGCAGATAACTTTGAGGGAACCTTTCATTGGATGTATCAAGCTCACAAAGTACTGGTAAATCTATAAATAATAAATGTATTAATTAATACATAATATAGAGTTGCTCAATATCTGGAGAGAGAGATGAATCCTAATGTCCGCCAACATACCATTTTTTTCCAATCAACATAAGATCTACACTAGAATAGACTACTTTTTTTTTTTTTCAACAACGATGGGTCCAAAGTTACAGAGGCAGACGGGTACAATAGACCTACTGTAAGACCTACTATTTACGTCATTCTAGATCTGGAACAGAAACAAAAAAACAGATTCAAGATTTAATGGTAGTTTTCTCAATGACCCACAATTTGTAAAAACGATGACAAAGGACATATAGACGTATGTAAAAGAAAATGACAATGGTGAAAGTTCTCCAGCAAAGGCAGTTTTGAGGGGCAGGGTAATTGCAGTCGCCTTGGCCAAAAAGAAACTAAGGCAGAAAAAATTTAACAATTTGCAGAACAAACTAAACTGCTAGAGGCTAAACATGCCGAAAATAATGATCCTCAAATGTTACAGGAAATTAAAAAGGGTGAGATTAATGACCTGACCTGACTGAAAAAAAAAAAAGAAGCTGATATTAGTCAAATTCAAACTTAATTTGGAACTTAATTTGGAAAAGGACAAATTTGACTGACTCTGGACTCAATGGGACTTTTATTTTTATACTGGCTCAAACCTGTAGTTGATGTCTGTTTGTATTTTTGTTTTGTGATTTGCTCTCTAGTTGTGTTCTCTGTTTATTTTTGTGTTTTGTGTTTGGTTTTTTTAAAGAAAGTAGAATATGAACAGAATTGTCCTTCCTTTATTCCGCTCCAGGCTCCATAGAAGTCTGCTCAGCTGTCTGCTGTTTTAATTGAAATATAGCACTGTTTTCCGTGCTGCCCGGTTATCGAGTGGTTGGGGCACGTGTGACGGGCTTCGGGTGCAGCCGGCCGCAGTGTTGTGGGTTCAATTCCTGACTCCGACGGTTTGCTGTATGTTCTCCCTTCTTTCTCATCCCCCATTTTCACACTCTCCTCTCCTGTCTAATAAAGCCTACGGGCAACAAAATCTTTGAAATATACCACTATTTTCCAAATAGGCTTAACATCAGTTGCATAGATGAACAGGAGGTTATTTAGGTTTAGTTTGTCAAAAGATGGTGCTTTTTTTGATTTTATTATTATTATTTTTGTTTTAAAAAGTCTTTAAAATATTTAAAAGTTTACTTCAGGCTCCCTGCATATACCCTGATGATTCTACAAAATAACAGAAATGTCTCATAATGTGACAATGACAACAACTCACCCCATGTTGACTGAACTGCTGTCCAGTTTTCTCCTGTTTAGTTCTCTGTATCCTGCGTTTTGCTGAGGATAATTTCTGCCTGGTGTTTTGAGAATGTACTTTTTACCTTTTATATGTCACCAAAAGAGTAGCTGGAAGAGCCAATTTGTCCCACAGCTGTTTCTTTTTGAAATCAGCTTGTTGACAAATGTTGTGAGTGAAAACATTGCAGCTCACAGAACACGCTCCTGCCTTATCAGGCTGCGAGGCGGATTGTGGGTGCCGGATACAAGGTCCGGAACCACGGAATCCAAGAATCCTTAAATTTTTTTTTTTTCATCGACCTCCGGGACACCCATAAGTCTTAGATGGTTTCTGCAAGACCTGGAATTCAAATCCAGTAACTTGCACTTTGTAGCCTTTTCTCCTCCTGCAGTTTTCCAAATCGGCTTTCAGCTCTCTTAACTCATTCCTGATGTCGGAGATGCGCCCCTCTGCCACACGTCTGTCCACTCCACCGCTGCTTTCTGGACTGTCATTTCCAACTATATTTTATGGAAACATGCAGCATTTTCGGCCTTAATCTCAGCTCTCATGACGCCGTCTCACATTGCAGTCAGCATTTCGTCTAGCCATTCAAGTGTTATATTTTTCTGAGCGTCGTCTCCTTCCTCCTTCTGGTGGACCTGCTCTGTTAAATTGTTTGGATGGCAAAAGTTTCTTTGGGTGTCTTTGTCTTTGTGTTTGCTAAAGTTGAGAAAGAATGTAGCGTCAGTTAGTGATGAACTCCTCTCGCTTACATAGACAATGATGGACGACTAAAACTTTTTTTTCTGTCTCCAGCCTCAGGACATAAACAGGTGACACTCAGCAGTGATGGACTCCTTTCAGCAACTTTTCCTTTTACTGTGGAAGAACATCTCCTACAGACGAAGGAACAAGGTAAAACCCACACATTTTCTCAAAGATTTAGATTTAGAGGTCAAACTCATTTTGGGCAGTGGGCTGCAAAGGATTGTGGGACTTGTAGTTCTAGCAATAAAAACGGTATATATCTATCGGAAATTAATAAATATAAACTAGAAATGTTCGACGGGCCGGATTAAAATGTCCGGCCTCCGGGCCGCATGTTTGACACCCCTGATTTAGACTAAGGTTCAATCCCAATTCTACCCCTTAGCCCTTTGCCGCTAACCTGGCACACGCAAGATTGATATGTGTAGCACGCTGAATTGAGTTGTACACATTTATCAATCTGAACAGGCTCTCACTAAAAGCAGTCATTTCAATTACATTTCTTTTTGTAATGCCCAAAATCACAACAGCAGTTGCCTCAATGGGCAAACATCACGATTAATTTTTTTATCTGATTGGTCGAAGTTGTAAGCCACCTGCATCTGAGATCAGAACTCTAACAGGACTGTAGCAGGAAGCGCAGCCCTTCCCCCAATTTTGATCTAACAAGCCAATCTTTAACAAGCACAGAGTTCTTCTTTGGACGCTGGAATAAACTTTACCAAAAATAACTGCTTTCAATTGGAAACTGGATTCAAATGAACTCTCAAGAGCAATTTTCTCTCTCAAGACAAAAGCTAAAACTCTTTGTCCACATAATGAACTTACTGTGTAAAATGTAAATATTGTCAATATTGTTTGAATTGATTTTGTAACTGTCTTGTCAATGTTTTAATCTGTGTAATTTGGTAACATGATGATAAGCACACATTTCATCAGAAAGTTACCAAGGGCTGCTGCTGACTGGATGTGTGCTGTTTGGCTCAACATTGGCACAGAAATCTTAGTTGAAACACTACACAGGCCAACCCCAAAGCAGTTCCACCCAGAGGTCCAAGAGAAAGGACCAGGGGAGAAGAGAAAAACACTGTCACAAACAGGAGACACAAACAGTGTCTCCTTCGGTAGACAAAAAACAAGCATTAGAAAAGTTTTATTGCGGACTTCCAGTTATGACGTTGGACAAGAGACGCACTCACTCGCTGCTGCCAAAATGTTCCTAAAAACCACTGTTTCACCCACATAATCCCAAAACATGAGAGCAAGAGATAAGTAAACACAGAAAACACAAGACAGGTAATGCTACGGGAACTAAACAAACAAAGCTGACCATGACAACTGCATGTTTTCGGCAATAACCCTTTTCTTTTCTTTCTTTTTTTTATTTTTTATAATTTAAAAAACATTTCAAACATAGAACACAAGACAGAAAACACATGACTCAGTGAGTAAAACAAAAGAAAGCCAATTTGTCAACACAACAAATATGTCCCATCTTGTCCAGAGTCTCTCAAAAAGGTAATTTTTCAAATTAACAACACTTTCCACATTAAAACAGACATTGAAATGTAATAATCAGCCATTTAAAAATAAAAAAATCTGTACAGTTTTTCTGTTGCGCCCCATCAAAAAATGCCTTAATAAACTTCTGATCTGGCCCAGTGTCCAATCTCTAAACCCTTTCTCTACTGGCATACTGACACATATGCTACGCTTGTAATTCATATAGTCCAACATTGTTTTGTTGCCTCTGCAGATCCAGCTGATCATTGAGCTGCTGTGGCCGCTCTTCCTCTTCGTCATCCTGATTTCAGTGCGCCATGCTCACCCTCCTTACAAGCAGAGCCAGTGTAAGTGCCTACTAGAAGATTTAGCCAATACTCTATCATGAATAAAGTGATTTTTTTTTTCTTATAAATTACAAAAAATTGTTTGATTTTTAAATGATACAGGCGTTTGTTCTTCCCCTCACTTCCCAAATTCTCTCTTATAATCTACAGTGGCGTTTAGAACATCACAAAACAGCACAAATAAACAATCTTTTAAGCATGGTTTAACAAGTCCAGGCTTATACTGAAATCCTGGCTGAATCTTGGTCCATTTCCATTTTAAGCATCTAATTGTTCCATGAAAGAAATAATCCTGGGTCTGACCAACATTAATTCAGGCCTGATATTTAAGATGCACTTTGTGCTGCTCTTGTGAATCCATACCATACCAATGGAGCAACAAAACCACTGCACTGAGACATTAGTCAGGATGTTTTTTATGATCTGATTAAACGAGAGGAGCCAGAGCGTGCACATTAGAGGTATGCCGCAATATCGAAATATTGTGATACTAAATTTGGTGATACAGTATCCATATCATGGGCTGCTGTATCTATATATCACCATGAGTCATTTTTGGTATAATTTCTCGAATAATTTTGTGACTGCACTACAATTTTGTTGCTTGTTTAAAGAAAGGGAACTTGTTTACGCAAAATATGCTACATTTTGTCTGTTTTGATTATTAAAATGGATGTATTTCATTCTGAGTTTGTGCAGTTCGTGGTTGAACAAAGAAAAATTGTGTTAAAATGTATTGGATTCTTTAATAAAATAGTGGTATATCGTAGAATATCATGAGCAATATATCGATTATCGCATGCATCGCAAAATCATGATATTATCATATCGTGAGCCATGTATCGTGAATTGCAGCAAATTGTGAAGGACACTGTGATTCCTAGCTCTAGTGCACATACAACAGTTTTATTATTTATTTACAATATTTTCAGTTCATTATGATCAAAGATGCGAGAGGACACCGCTCCCCCTCCTCTCCAGTTTGCTTCCCCCACTTCTCCTTCAGGCAGAAGAGGTTTACTCAATTTGGACAACTTTGTTCATTTAAAAAAAAAATATATATGTTTAATATTCAATGTTCTTCAAGGACTGGCTCCTCCCCATTTGAAGGACATTTAAACCAAAGACTGAAAGTAGAATATCCACCAGGGCCATGGCTCAAGGGGATTGTGAGGTTCCACACAGACGCACCACATTCGGACAAACTGAGCTCTCTGTCAAAGGGATCATTGATGGAAAAGCCTTTCTCACAATAAGAGAATGTCCATCACTGTCCGCTTTTAAACTGCACCCTAAATTGTGGCTGAAGTGAAACCAAGTCTGTGAGCACTTTTAACTGCCTGTTATTGTCCTGTGTCGTTTTAATTTTGTAATGTTTTGTATTTGTCGTCTGTGTAACTGTGTGACTACTGATGGAAATTAGCATCTGGCATCTTTACGCTGTAATTTATTGTCTCTATCAAATTAATACAAAATTAATTTATTAAATAATATGATGATACCTGAAACTTCTCGACGCATCCTAGCCATATGGTCTTACTCAGCGTGTGGAACTGGACCCACTGCGCGTAAAGTAAAGTAAATCTGTTACGGAAATCTTTGCATGTATCAAGAAATTACCTATCGAAACGCTTATGTGGATGCAATTTAACAATAAGAGAGAGACACAAGAGAAAAAAAGGAGAGAAACAGACATGACGACGTTGTGTATAGCCAGACCCGCCTGAAACACTAGTTCACCCTGAGAGTACAGTTCCAAACCAGCCCCTTTGTCCGTGCAAAAGCAGAATGGCTTCATAGCTTTAACCTGACACATCAACAGCTACAACAGAAAATATGGGCTTATTTTATTTTATGTTTAAACATTTTAATTGGTTTACAATTAGTCATTTGGAGGATGTGGAAAATCCTTGGGGTTAAATCTGTGTTTATGAACCTGGAAAGAACTAATTAAAGCATAAAAACTAAACAAAAATTTTAAAATCTTAAACTGTTCGGCTTATGACCAAGGCTTTATACCAAACAGTACTGACCTGAGATTCAAGGTCTGGATTGCAAATGGTAAAATTTTTACCAGAGAAATATATGAAAAGCTTTGATATGTTGAAATAATCCTTTGGCTTTGAAATACAGGACTTTTATAGGTATTTACAAATAATGAGTTATTATAACCAAGAAATTAAACAAAGTAATGACCATTATAACCCTCTGACTGAATTTTTTCATCAAGGCTTATAAATCAGATCTTTCGAGAGGAACAATGTCTAAATTGTATGTCTGCAATTATAATCTAGACAACTATTCTACAAAATATATTAAAAACAAATGGGAAAGAGAAGGAAATATTGTTTAGAAAGATGAAGCGTGGGGAAATATGTATACATCCCAATGGAGGACCACAACATCACATGTTTGGAGAGAATTCTGTATGTATTGCGTTTCTTCATAACACCATATCAAGGTGCCCATTATTCACAAGGAAATGTCAACTGCTGGAGAAACTGTGGCAGCCAGGAGGCTCATCATTACCATGTGTATGGGACTGTCCTGTTGCTCAGAAATATTGGACTGAAATCAATAAAGCAATGCAATCAGTTTTTGACATCATCATCCCACTCAATTTGGGTCTCAAAACCCCAGACATGGACCCTGTGAATGGATACCTCTGGAACATGCTTCTGGCTGCAGCGAAAAAATCCATCACAAAAAAATTTATAACACAAGCTGAACCGACCATTAAGGACTGGACTAACGTAATAATGGACATAAGCAAAATTGAGCAATTGACATTTAGGCTCAGTTGAAAAATTGACAATTTCAACTAACTTTGGACAAAAATGTGAAATTTACAGGCAGGAAAATAAGTATTTGAACACCCTTCGATTTCACAAGTTCTCCCACTTAGAAATTATGGAGGGGTCTGAAATTATCATCGTAGGTGAATTCCCATTGTGAGAGAGAATTTATTAATACATTTTTTCATACATTTTTACTACTGCTTGTTCCCGTTAGGGGTCGCAGGTGACTGGAGTCTATCCCAGTGCCTTAGGCGGGGTAACACCCTGGACAGTGGCCAACTCGTCGCAGGGTTAACACAGAGACAACCACCACCTAGGGCCAATTTACAGTTGCCAATTTACCATGCATGTCTTTGGACGGTGGGAGGAAGCCGGAGAGAACCCACGGTAACACGGGGAGTACATGCAGACTCCACCCAGAGAGATCATGTGATGTGATGTTCGCCCAGGAATCGAACCCATGATTTCCTTCTTGGGAGGCTCTGCCACAGTGCACCTCATGAATAACTTATGTGTATGTTATTGCTGCAAATAATTATGTGAACACCTACTAATCAACTCAATCAGAGCAATTCTGGCTATCAAAGACCTGTTAGTCTGCTTTTAAAAAGTCCACCTCTACTCCACTTATTAATCTAAATTAGTAGCACCTGTTTGAGCTCGTTAGCTACATAAAGACACCTGTCCACCCACAATCAGTCAGACTCCAACTACTACCATAGGCAAGACCAAAGAGCTGTCAAAAGACACCAGAGACAAAATTCTAGACCTCCACAAGGCTGGAAAAGGGTATGGGGCAATTGACAGGAAGCTTGGTGGAAAGAAAAGCAACTGTTCGAGCAATTGTTAGAAAATGGAAGAAGCTAAAGATGACTGTCAATCTCCATCGGACTGCAAGATCTCACCTTTTGGGGTATCTGTGATGATAAGAAAGGTGAGGAATTGCCAGAACTACACAGTAGGAGCTGGTCAATTACCTGAAGAGGGCTTGGACCAAAGTTTCAAAGGTTACTATCAGTAATACCATTGCCCGAAAGGTTCCCCTTCAACACAAAATCATTTAAAGGCCCGTCTGAAATTTGCTAAAGGCCATCTGGACCACTGTCAGTAATACAATCATGCATTGCACGGAATGTTTCCCTGCATAATTCAGCACATGTCCAGGCCCGTCTGAAGTTCAGCAACTGGATGATCCAGTGGAGTCCATCCATCCATCTTCTACCTTGTTCCCGTTAGGAGCCTATCCCAGTGCCTTTGGGCCTTAGGCGGGTTACACCCTGGAAGTGGCCAACTCGTCGCAGTGCTAACACAGAGACATAGACAACCATTCACTTTCACTCTCATTCACTAGGGCCAATTTACAGTTGCCAATTTACCACATACATGTCTTTGGACAGTGGGAGGAAGCCGGAGAACCCGGAGAGAACCCACGGTAACACGGGGAGGACATGCAGACTCCACCCAGAGAAGTCATGTGATGTAATGTTCGCCCAGGAATCGAACCCATGATTTCCTTCTTGGGAGGCGAGAGCTCTAACCGCTCTGCCACCGTGCACCCTCCATCCAGTGGAGTCATCGGAGAAAATCACTTGGTCAGTATGGTATTAACACCACTTGCCGTGTTTGGAGGAAGAAGGATGAGTACCATCCCAAGAACATCATCCCTACTGTGGAGCACCGAGGTGGAAACATCATGTTTTGGGGGTGCTTTTCGGCACAGCGGACAGGACTGCATTGTAGGGCTGTAGCTATCGATTATTTTAGTAATCGAGTAATCTATTGATTCTTTTCTTCGATTAATCGAGTAATCGGTTAATTTTTTTGTACATTCAGTAAACCATTTAAACGCATTTTAAATCAGTTTTTAGATACGTTATACGTTATAGTTCATAGTAACAAACAAATACAAAATAAGCAATTTCTGCTTAAAATTAAAAAAAATATTCTTAATTTCATATACATTTGTCCCCAAAACAGCAACATTTCACTTCAGTCCAAACTGTTCTGTTTGTATATAAAGAATATATATAAAGGACTTCATTAACTTGTCATAGACTGTAAACAGTTACAGTAGCCACATCACTTAAAATAAGACATTTGTTAAACGTTATGTTGGGTGGGACCAGTGGTCCTGGCGTTTTGAGCATTTTGCGCATTTTGCCGTTTTTGGCTCCGTGTGACTTTGGCCTCCGCGTCTCGGACTCTTCTGTTTCAACAACAGATTATTCTAACATAACCGCGTCCTCCGCGCTGTTTCCATGTGCATTGGCTGTTTAAAAGTACGACTGTGACTGGGAAGCAGAGTTGTTGAGTGGGGAGCGCGGGGGTCCGCGGTGGCGTGGCGAAGGCGCGGGGCTGGGGTGGGCGGAGCTAGATGCGGTGTTTAGAGTTGCAGCTCTGGAATAGATCCACGGCTCTTTCACTCATCAAAACTCTTTAAAACTCTTTAAAACGCGCCGCTCTCTTCCTGTTGCACCTTCGTCAGAGCGGAACAAGCTCCGTGTGAAACAAAAGCACCGCAAGTCGTTCCGTGCCGCTCCGCGCCGCCCACAGGTGTTTTTGATTAAATATGTAAATTAAACGAATCATCGAAGCAATAAAATAATAATCGAAGCTTTTTTGTAATCGAATTATTCGATTTACTCGAGTAATCGTTGCAGCCCTACTGCATTGTATTAAGGAGAGAATGAATGTATTGTGAGACTTTGGGCAACAACCTCCTTCCAACATGACAATGACCCGAAGCACACAGCCAGGATAACCAAGGAGTGGTTCCGTAAGAAACATATCATGGTTCTGGAGTGGCCTAGCCAGTGTCCAGACCTAAACAAACACAGACACAGTAGCACAGCAGTTAGTGCTCTCGCGTCACAGCAAGAAGGTCCTAGGATCAATTCCTAGGTGGTGCAAGGCCTTTCTGAATGTATGTTCATTAACATGCACTGTCCCGAATAAATAAAATCAATAATAATAAATCCAATAGAAACTCTTTTGGGGAGCTAAAACTCCATGTTGCTCAGTGACAGCCCTGAAACCTGACAGATCTAGATCTGTGTGGAGAAGTGGGCCAAAATCCCTGCTGCCGTATGTGCAAACCTGATTAACTAGAAGGAAATGTTTAACATGTAATTGTTAACAAAGCCTTCTGTACCAAATATTAACTTTGATTTTCTCAGGTTTTCAAATCATTATTTGCAGCAATAACATACAAATGAGTTATTTAAAAATCATACAATGTGATTTCTGGATTGTTTTTTTTTTGGATTCACCGTGGAAATGAACCTACGATGTAAATTTCAGAACTCTCCAGAATTTCTAAGAGGAAGTACCTGCAAAATGGCAGGGTGTTCAAATACTCATTTTTTTTGGCAGAACAATGTGCCATATCAAATAATAATGCTTTTCATGAATTAACTCAAAAAACCTCTTTGATGATATAAAAAGTTCTCTCATATTCATGTGGAATTCAGCCATGCAAAACATAAAAACAGTTAAGATGTCTGCTGGTCTATACAGACGAACTGCAGGTGGGGCGGTCATCTTAATGCTCAAAAGCGGTGCACAAGCATCAGGTTCTGGTGTCTTTTCCGTCACACATCTGGCACAATGTTTGACATGGTCCCGGATATCATGCCCCATAGTGGTCAGTCTTGACCTTGGTGCCCTGCATCATCATGCCAGCCACACAATGCATTTGTTCTCAGAGAAAATTAGTACTTGTGCCTTTTTTTTGTGATCCCATCTCGGGACACACGATAGAAGATTGCATCTTATGACAGTCAACTTATGCCTTTGCCTTAGTAACCTAAGTGTATCAGTAGTTTCATTAGGTCTTTCTCTTCTGGATATTCTGCGGTGACGCTCAACATAAGATATAACTTGTGCAAGATCAAGGTCCTCGTGTTCTTTGTGCCTTAGCTCCTCCTTCGGCATAGATGGTAAAGCGTCCTGACCAGTGGACATGACAGCCTCAACGTGATCTACCAACACAATGCTGTGGACCTAATTCTTGTCCCATTCTGTATGACATTTTAATAGAGCCGATGTCTCTGCCTCCGACAAAGATCCGACATATGGAACTGGATCCAGAAGGTTGATTTTAGACAACCTTTTAGTTTTCTAAGTGGACTGATGGATGTTGGAACATCTGAAGGATTCCTGCATGTCACCTCCAGAGACACTCTCAGATTCCATCAGCAAACATTGGTAAGGCTCTGTTTTAAGATGCTCACCAATCTTCTTTAAGACAAAGGGTTCTCTGCTTAGAGCATCGGCCACAATGTTTTTTGGCCCTGGGACATATTTGATGTCAAAATCATAGGTTGCTAATTTTGCAACCCAGCTCTGCTCACATGCGTCTAACTGGGGAGAGCGGGTTGTTGTCAATCCAAGCTGTGAAAACACAGCCCTTTTAACTAGTGGCGGAACTTCTCAAAGCCAAGAACTCTAGGCGATGTGCAGGATACTTGTTCTAAGCCTTGTTCAAGGTCTTACTGGCGAAGGCTATTGGCTGAGCTCTGGGACAACACAGCACCCTGACCATCTGTAGAAGCATCGGTGGATAGGATGAATGACTGAAGTATTTCCACACCATAGCTTGTATTTTATTTTTTTGCCTTGTTTGTCTTTGCCTCAGCTGTAAGCTTGACAAGACCCAGAAATTACTTGATCTTTTTGGGACATGGGGTGAAACCCTCAGGAGACATTAAGTCACATTTTGACAGTTTTGATATTGCTCAACCTTTTCAGGGTCTCTTTCTACACTATCAATAACATGCCCTGAGAAGTATATTGAGCGGCACAGGAAATTTCTGAAGGGCCAGTTTTAGATTGTATCTAAATCTAGCTGTCTGTAATTGTGCAAAAACCATCTCAAGTTGTTTCAGCGCCTCCCCCTCACTTGGTGCATAAATCATGTGATAATCAAGTTAACAGAGCAAACTCAAAACAATTTAATCTCCAAAAATCATCATAACCATGAACATGAAACTTGCTGGGCTGTTGCATAGACCTTGTGGGAGTCTGCTTTATGCTAGCAAACTGACTGGAGAGGCCAAGGCAGTAAACTTTTTGTCGTCTTCATGTAGTGGGACATTATATTATATTTTGGCCTTGCAGTGATCAGATATTTTGCGGGATTTCGGGATTCTGAAATATCAACTGGGCAGTGTAGATTTGTTACCTATTGGACTCCGTAAACGTCAAGTTTCAGGTCACAAACTCTCGTCCAGTTACATCCAGTCTCACATCCAGTTAAAACAATATCTGGAGTTTTGTGATTCACAGCCTCTATAATGCCAGCAATGATGAGTCTCTCTTCACAAGCCTCATTTATAGAACATGCCATTGAGCCAGTGTCTAACATGCCGGATACAGTTTCACATTCATTGATGACAGCATGTGTGTAGAACAAACTGTCACTGCCCTTTAAGTACTGAGAGTTCTGCTGTAGTATGACTGGGAAGGCCCTTACAGACTGACTCATACACTGACTACAGATCATCACTGAGGGAATTTCCAAGGCCCCTCTCGCTATCCTGGCTGGCTAGTTTTCCTGAAGCTGAAGGGAAGGAGATGCTGACTGGGGCATATCAGATGGCATTTAGTTACACTGCTGTTTATTGTGGCCATGTACAACAGTCAAGCTACTAACACTGCTGTTTATTGTGGCCAGGCTAGTGACATTGGAATATGCACTGGTAGAATGAGAGCTATTATTGCAGACTTTACCTTCTTTAGTCACTAAGGCACTCCGTCTTTGAAAGCAGTTTTTATGTCCATCCGGGATGGAAGTTCTATCTGTTAATCTCAGGTTGCTCAACACTTCACCAAGCATACCCACCATTTTATCCATACTGCTCTGTATGACTTTAAGTTCACCAGTTTGGTAGTTTTGCTACAGTGGATCTCTTTGATCTGACTCTGGTCCCTCTGGCATGTTATCAGATATTGTAGAAACAGAATGTCTGCAGAATTGTCCTCCCACAGACTTAATGTTTGTAGACTTCAACTTTCTGTGGTATTCATTGATTCTCGTTTGTACATCTCTGGCAGTCCAGGTAATAGCAAATTTTGTTTTAACGCAAGAGAGAGGGAGGGTTCATTACAGTTTCTAACAAACATCAGAGCTACTTCTTTACTTATGTCTCCCTGATCCTCCACTGATGCTGGAGACATTCTTCCACCACATCAGCTGCTTTATTTTATCTCACACAGTAGTCAATTGAGCTTTCATGGCTTTTTGGAAGGGTGCTGTAAAAATCTGCCAGTGGCACGCAAGTGGAGGACACGTCATTGAAAATATTTAATTATTTAATTTTAGTGTAGATTGATTCAGGTTGATGCGCTGTACTCAAAGGTGGATCATTTCCTCTGCATGGTAAGTGATGACAACCCCTTTCTTTAAAAAAAAATTAGGTTAATCTATTCGTGATGGAATATTTGTCAGAAAGTTTACCTCGGTAGAGGGTTCTTTTGTTATTTGCAATTGGAGTTCAAAAGCATTCTTAGTTGCATTAGATCAAATTTCGCCATGCTAGTTGCAGACTGTTATTTTTCCGTCAGTAGTCTAGCTGTGACTTAATCACCAATATGCTTCCCGGGTTCTATGATTAAAACACACATGTGTCTAATGGAAGTATCTGTGTCAGGCTAGGAGTGAACAGGAGTGGAGGTAAAAGGCTTTTGAACATTATTCTCCCTTTGCTCAAGTTCATTTCCTTCAACATGTATCTCCTTGTAATTATGAGATGAACCCACAACTTTTTCAGGTACAGAGTTAAACTGCTAGACTGTTAGACTGCGAGCGTCAGCTGGCCGGGCTGGGTACAGCCCGAATGAGTGACTGGGCCAGTGCAGAGAGATCTGTCCCCGTGGGAAAACGACAGTGACACCTGGAGAGGGGTGATCGGGAAGAATGGCCTCCCCGATCTGAACCTGAGCAGTGTTCAGTTATTGGACTTCTGTGCTAGCCACGGTTTGTCCATAATGGACACCATGTTCAAGCACAAGGGTGTCCATCAGTGCACATGACACCAGGACACCCTAGGAGATCAATGATCGACTTTGTTGTCGTGTCATCTGATCTCCAGCCGTGTGTCTTGGACACTCAGGTGAAGAGAGGGGCAGACCTGTCAACCGATCACCACCTGGTGGTGTGTTGGATCCACAGGCGGAGGGGGAAGCCAGACAGACTTGGTAGGCCCAAGCGTATTGTGAGGGTCTGTTGGGAACGTCTTGCGGAGCTGCTGTCAGCAGGGTCTTCAACTTACACCTCCAGGAGTGCTTCTCCCAGATCTCGAGGGAGGCTGGGGACTGAGTCCGAGTGGACAATGTTCTCGATCTCCATTGTTTGCCCCGAGTCTTGACTCCAATTCTCGGAAAGAAATTAATATATCACCTCCCTTATCTTCTCCAGAAAACCCACAATGTCATCTCCTTCTTCTCCTTCTTGGACCCTGTTATGGCAGAAAATACCTTAACTCGTTGTCTCCATGTAAATGACCCCTTATGCTCTCACACAAATGCTAAATCCACCAGGAGCCCTGGTGGCGCTGTTCAAAGACTGGCTCCTCTCAGGTGCGACCGAACTCCAGGGGGTCCAAGATGGGCCTCTTTGCAAACATCTCGCCTGCTACCAGGGCATTGTTTCTGAACAGCAACCAGACGGCCAAAGTTTGAATGGAATCAACAAACACCCACCCAGTTCCTGTAATATTCAAGTAACTATGGCATGTGATTTGTTCAACCTTTATTCCATAAAAGAAGGTGAATCCTTGTGTGGAGGAACTTGGAGGGCCTGGAGACTTGTGAGGGACACTGTCCCAGCTCCTTCTTGGGAGCAGGGGCAGAGATTAATTCTGATTGTACAATAGAATTAAACCATTCACCAGACAAACTTCTATTGTTTTTACTTTATTTCTTGATAACTATTACTTAAGTTTTCCACAACAGGGACCCCACAAGCCTAGGTTAGGTCTACGTAATCTGGACTCCAAATCCAGGATTTTATTTTACATATTATTGTTCTCCATCTGCAGAGTCATTACCTTTGCCTGCCACGGCTCCATTTTAGCCCTGATATTCTGCAGCTCGTCCGTATTGTTTGAAATACTTGTTCACCATGCCTGCTCAATCTGCTCCTGCCTCTTTTATCTCCTTTATATCAGAGACGATATTTTACATTTTGGCTGTGCCAAGCGTTGATTGCATTTCTGCCCTCAGAGCTGCCATTTCACGATACATTTCACTTTCATTCATCATAATGGCGAGTCGGTGTAAGGTGATCTCCCCTCCTTCTTCGGACAAGTGCGAGCCTGGAGACCCGAGTTTGGGGGTGGAGCTGTGTTTATTGGCCGAGAGCGGGCTGCTAGCTTCTACCTCGGGCCTGTTAGCCATGTTAGCCTCGGGTCTGCTAGCCATGTTACCCTTTTTTGGTCATCTCTTGCTCCTCATTTCCTGGGACTTTGTGAGTAAAACGGTATTTTTAAAAAAAGTGACCGTTAATTTAGATTTTTTATGTTGAGCTGTCATAAAGAGCCCCAATATTTTTTATTATTCAATCTTCTATTTTAAATGTGCTCAGCACATAAAATTAATAATTCCAGCCAACAAAATCAAAAGATTTCTCTGCATCTAGACTTACTACAGCTTTGTTTTGTTGCTTTTGTATATAGTTCATTATACAATCTTGTGTTTGTCTTTGTTTAAAAATCCTGTCTGATCATTGTGAATTAAATTTGGGAGTATTTGTACCATTCTTTGGACATAATTGAGATATATGATAGTCCACATTCAGAGATTGGTCTATCTGAGGCACAGTCAACTCAAACCTTCCGTTTAGGTATTAAGGATATGATGGCTTTCTTCCAACTCTGAGGGATCTCAGCTTTTCAAGGGCCCAGTTAAAAGTTATTAAAAGCAGAGGAGTAAGAGTTTATTTTTAAGCATTATACCACTCTGAGGTGAACCCGTGTTGTTGAAAATAAAAAAGCAGTCAATTCTTGTATAGGTCGTGTATGCTTTTTCAAATCAATCAGCTGCGCGGAATACATGTGTTAATGCAATATTGCTCAGCACTATTTTCTATGTATAAAACTCCACCAGAACACCGTGCTGCAATGAAAATGTTGAATGTCAGGTCACAAACCCACTTCCCTCAAAAGCCAATCTTTTGGCTCCAGACTTGAATTTGTCCCCATTATATTTTGTAGGTCATTTCCCAAACAAAGCCTTACCATCAGCAGGAACCCTGCCCTGGATCCAAGGCATCGTCTGCAACATCAACAATCCATGTTTCCACAGCCCCACAGCGGGAGAAACGCCCGGTCAAGTGGACAACTTCAACAACTCCATGTATGTGTGCCGTTTACGGGATCTGCTTCTATACATGTCAATCATTCTGTGCGTTTTAATTCAGTCCCAACCAATTTAGGTTGAAATTGAATTGTTGAATTACTACAATTTATACAATGGTTAGAGGTTGAACTGCTTGTATGAAGATTATTTTGTGTTTTTATTTGCAAAGATTTTCTTTTACTCTGGCTTTAGGGCTGCAACGATTAATCATGTAAATCGAGTACATTGATTACAAAAAAGCTTCGATTATTATTTTACATGTCATACATGTCAATCATTCTGTGCGTTTTAATTCAGTCTCAACCAATTTAGGTTGAAATTGAATTGTTGAATTACTACAATTTATACAATGGTTAGAGGTTGAACCGCTTGTATGAAGATTATGTTGTGTTTTTATTAGCAAAGATTTTCTTTTACTCTGGCTTTAGGGCTGCAACGATTAATCATGTAAATCGAGTACATTGATTACAAAAAAGCTTCGATTATTATTTTATTGCCTTGATACTTCGTTTAATTTACATATTTAATTAAAACCGCATGAATCTTGAACTTGTGGCGCTTTCGTTTCACGTGGATCTGCAGAAACTAAAGCACCTAACAGGAGAGAGTGGCTTATTTTAAACTTACGAGTGTGACTGGGAAACTTATTTTTGTTATATGAAATAGCCGTGACTATTAAACAAAAAGTCTGCGATGATGGAGCGAAGACACAGAGGCTAAAGTGAATGGCACACGGAGCTAATGCTGCTAAAAGACTGCAGAGTTACTGCTCAAAACACCAGGGCTGTGTTCAAATGTCCACACTATTCCCTTCATAGGGCATGTCCTTCCCTTCTCTCTCATCCATTTCACACTGTCTTTCCTGTCTAATAAAGCCTACGGGCCAAAAATAAAAAAAACCCTAAAAGAATAAAGCAGAAGAGCTGTTCCAATGTACTGTTGACTCTGGAATATGGACAAAACACTTAATAAACCGTTACACTGCAAAGTTGCTAGTGTAGTGTTAGCCTCTTACTTTAGCTTGAGATCACATCACAGGCAAAAAGTGTTATTATCCAGTCTGTTATTTGTTTAATGTGAGATCCATAACTTGTATGGTGATTATTAGTCTATAAATATGTGTCTCGGATGGAATTCTCCAGAAATCAATTTTTATCAGAGTTTTGGTGACTTTTTTTTATTCGGATGCCAGAGCCACGTGACCCACGGCAAGGAGAAAATAGTAAGCTCAGTGTCCGAATTGCTGTGATTGAATTCGGACGCAGCCCAGGTATCACTGGCCTCTCTAACATAAAGTTAAACAAGTTTTTCTTATTTTAAATTATTTGACATCAAACTCAAATTAATTAATCGCTACTGTAACTGTTTACAAACACAGTTTGTAAACTGTCCTTTATATATATATTCAAACAGTTTGGTCTGGTAAAAGGAAATGTTGCTGTTATT